>JAYRBT010000075.1:2290020-2304163 GCA_036023395.1 Myiotriccus ornatus
AACGCGGCGGAGCATCACAGAGACCTACGGACAGGAACTCCGTCAGAGAAGTGCTGGGAGGAAAACAGTGGGATTTCAGGCCTGATTCACTCTGAAGGTCCAGGTGAGGACATTTCAGCGCCCAAAGACTCCTCAAAGCAAAGAGGAGAAGTGCAGCATGTGACCGGGGATGGCTGTGGCTGGCAGGGACCAGGAGGAGCCTCGCCCCTCCATCACTGCTCCTCACACCTCACCCAGAAGTTTCAAAGTCTGGTTACAAAGTCCAGATTAAGCATTTTTTTTTTCCTCTCCCCAGTTAGTACAAATCATTGCACTTTCTCAGCTAGAATAATTTTCCATCTACTTTCCACAGAAAGGAACAAAGGCAAAGGAAGATGGATTCTGATCACAGAGATTGACAGTGCTCTCAAAACGCAAAGGCAATGAGGAAAAGACAAGGATCCAAGCCTTGTGAAAGCCAAGAGAAGGCTGTCCTTCAAGGGATCTTAGCCTATCCTGATGGACTCCTTCACTTACTGTGGACAGTCACAACGAGAGCAGCAGCGAGGAGTGACCCAAAGGCAGCAGCACGATCCCGCTGATCCAGAGCTGACATGTTTATTCCTGTCTGGAGAGCCCACAGATGTTACCACATTCTTTCCCTGGGCCAGAGCTCTGTAAAAATAGCAGAGGGGTATTTACACTGAGGGTAAGCACAGCTCATGTGAACAGGTCTTATTTCTCCATCCCTGAGCTGTGCCCACAGTCGTGGCTGGGGAGCAGAAGGAACAGGAGCAGAATTCCTTTTCTGGAAGCAAAAAAACCTCAAGACAGATTTCACTCAAACCACAGAATAAACACTTCATAGTTTATCAGGTTCAACTTAAACCCACCATGTTGCCATCAGTGTTCTTCCCCCCTAATCAACCAAATTAACACTTGCAGGGCCATGAGTTAGTCTGTGACTTGTGGAAAAGGTTCCCTGAGGCATATCTTATGGGTAGAACTCTCTGTTTTTAGTACTGAATCTCTTGGAAGTAAATTCCTAGTCAGATGAAACCCTGCTGGAGTCACCAGTACAGTCCCCTAACAATAAATTACCCTCAGAGGAGAGAAGTATCTAAGCAAAATGTTACATCAATTTTGTGCAAATATTGACTGAGTAAAGCTATAAAACATGCAAATCAATCAAACCAAACTGCTTTACAAAACAGAATTTAACTCCAACTCACCAGGTTAGTACCTGCCAGCCCTAGAGATCAGTAAGAGTCCTCTCTGTATTACCCAGGATCATTTATGAGCCTAAACTCTCCCAATGTTACAGATGGTCCAAGTACCTGCCTTCCTCCTGGAAACAAGGGTCTTCCTTGATGCCTTCTGCCCTAATCCCAACACTTCTCTTGGCTGTTTCGTTCCTCTGCCTTTCCTCCAACTCCAGTTACAACTTCTGGCATAATTTGATTTAATTTTACTGATCTTTGTGCCTGCTGGAGTTGCACCAAAGCTCCAACCCAGTTCCCAAAGAGCAACAAAGTTCTGTGGCTCCGAGTTGTCTTACCTGGAGGTCTGGAGGCAGGAGATGGAGACCTGGAGTGTTCAGCACTTCCAAGACAGAGCAGTGACTGTTCCCATCCAGCCCCCTGGCTCCAGGCACAGCTAAAGGAGGAGTCATGACCCGCCTACATGCTCAGCTATGGCTCCATGGAGAAAAGCTTCCTGCAGAATTCTGCAGAAACCGGGGTCATGCCAGCTGACCCATAAATCATTAACTCCTCCCGAGCAAGAAGGAAGTAGTTTATTCAACCCACAAAGCAAAACACAAGAAAAACTGAATGCAACCCAAGCAGATGTTGAAATTGTTTGGTTTTTTGTGTGGAGTTGCCAAGTCTTTGTCGAAATGATCCACTGCTGGACCTCAGGCACGCTGTGGGGGTCTCCTCAAGAGGGACAAATCAACAAGTTCATCCCTTCTGACCTCAGAAGCCCATGGCCAGCATTCACACAGTGGTTTCTTCAAGCAGCTCCACCTATTCCCATGAAAGCCCCAGCAGCTGGAGCTCAGCAGGGCAGGAGGCCCCAGGGAGCTGAACACCCAGGGCCTGGTTTGGCTGAAAGGAACCTTAAACATCATTTTGTTTCACCCCCTGCCACGGGCAGGGACACCTTCCACTAGACCAGGTTGCTCCAAGCCCCGTCCAACCTGGCCTTGATGAAAACTCAGATGCCCTTCAGCTCACTGCAAGCTGTTCCTGAATCCAGTTCTTGCTGGTGGGTCCTTTGCCAGCACCAACTTTTAGTAGAAGTTGTCACCATTTGCTCATTTGGCTCCACAGCTTCATCCAGGCTGGAGTCACCATCAACCACCTGGTGATGGACTTTTTACCCCATGTTGTGCTTCTTGCAGGTATTTGTTTGTTCCACCAAATCTGAGGGGGGTTTGCCTGAACAATTTACCACATCCCTACCCTGAGTGGGTATATTAACTTGCTCAAGTTCACCTGAAGTTCACCTGGTTTAGTTCCTTCGCTGCAGAACACAACAGGAGGCTGCATGAGCAGAGACTTGCTCACAACAGGCACTGACATCTATGAAATATTTACAGGAATCCAGTTAATCACAAACACAAACAAGGGCTTTGCAGATTTCTATTTTCCCAAATGGCTCAGAACAAGCCAATTTGTGGGCCCAAACATCAGCAGCTCCCCCAGGGGCACCCAGGAAGTCTTTCAGCATCTGCACAGGGTGTCGTGGGCATCAGCCACACCAAAAACCACCTCCTCCTCTGGCAGCTGCTGAACATCCCTGAGAACTCCTCAACCCACAGCTTGTAGTGGCATAAACAGGATAAAAGGAGTTTTGGAGTTTTCCTTGACCACACCCAAGGCTGTGGCTGGTCCCTTTGGGACCACCTGGTTTCCAGCTGGAAATCAGAGTCACACCAGTTTTTCTCCTAAAATAGAGAGATATGTTTAAAAAAAAAAAAAAAAAAAAGCATTCCTACCCTAACAGCTCCACGAAAAACCTGAAAATCTGAATTCCAATAGCTCCAATAAAAACATCCTTAAAACTGATGAGGGAAGGGGAACAGCACCAGGGTGTAAAATTTCCCATTTCCAACTCCAATCCCGAAACTCAGGGACATCTGCCCGTCCCTGCAGACCCTCTTTCTCCAAACACATTCCAGAGACTCCCTGAATTCACCACTGTCTCAGAAAACCAGCACACTGTGGGTAGCTAGAGCAAACAATGGAAAAGAACAGAGGAAATGATCTGTGGGGTTTTTTTAAATCTCTTTATTGTAAATAAAGGCTGATGGCTCTTTATGCCCAAGTGCACAGAGCACACAACACGGAGCACAAGCTGACATACACTGCAGCTTTTTAAACCTAAAATAAAAAGCACATTAGAAGGCAGCAGAGCAGGAAAGTTTACAAGCAGATGGGTGACATCCACATCAGCAAACACCAAATACAGAGGCAGCCTGCAAACGGCGCTCGGGGCCCGAGGAGCAGCGGGGACAGGGGGAGGTGGCACCGGCAGAGCTCCCCCAGCACCTTCCAGAGGGGCACAGGGGTGAGGGCTGGGGACATCCCCCCAGGGAAGGTGGGTCCTGGCCATGCTGCTGGTGATGCCTCTCATCCCACAGCTGCTCCTTGTCCCCTTGGCACCGGGGCCAGGCTTCCTCATCACCCGCTGCCGGGAAGGGGGCGCCTGGCAGAGGTGGCAGCTCCAAGGTCACAGTCAGCGTACACAGATAAGCTACCCAAGGCTGGGTTTAAGCCTTTTCAGCCTATTTAACAGTTTTCCCCACTGCTGGCAGCAGAGATGGAGCAGGTTTTGCCAGAGTGATCGTTCTTCTCTGCAGTGACCCACCAGTCCCACGGGTGGCCCTGCCACCGCTCACCGAAGGTGACAGCAGCCACGACCACCTTCACTGCTAGAAACACGTGGGCAGAAAAATCACAGGCTTGCAGAAAACCACCCCTCATGGTAAAATGCTCTCCAAGGTGCCAGGCCAACATTCACACCTCCCAAATCCAGCAGCTCCACCTGCCCAGCCCACGACACCAGCTCTGGTCCCACTGACAGCACGAGCTGCTGCTAAATCCTGTTCAATCAAAAATATCGAATAAAACCCAGCCCCATTGTGCAATTGTTGTTTATCTGGGGTGTTTGCACACACAATTCCAAGGAAGCCATGTGATTTTAAGGAAATGCCTGGCACAGGCACCTGCCAGGAGACACGTGGGCTCACTGGCATCACCCCAGCCCTGCACTCAGGGCTCGGCAGGACCTGGAGTGGGGACAGGTATGATTCACCTTCAGGGCAATGATCTGACCACGAATCTGCTGCTGCTCTGCTCTGGACACCTGTATTTTAAAAACACACACCTTTCCAGGGCTACAGTGCAGGAGGAAAAGGCTCAAGTTAGGCTTTAATTAAAGCACCAAGGCACAAACACTGCTGTCAGCAGAGGAGGATGAAGCTCCATCCCAAGGCCAAAACTCGACGGGAATAAGGGACCCCCCACAGCCACTGATCCAAACTACAGCCCTGATTTTGTTAGCAGTGATTAAAAAAAAAAAAAAGGCCACGACCACCAACACAAGAACAGCGACACTCACAAATCCCAGGCAGGTAAAAATATAGATTTTTGTCTCCTTACAATCATTAACTACTCAACAATAACGAACATAATTAACTCTTTAGCAAGTTGTCACAGCATATTGTGCGTAAAGATCCTACAGTACATTTTCTACTCCTTTTTTTTTTCTTCCCCACAGAGCAGGAGGTTGTTTTTTTTTTTGGTTGGAGCTGCCAGCCCAACACGGGCAGGTTTGTGCGTTTCGAGGTTTTTGGAGTGTGACAGCAACAACTATCATGGACAGGCTCTAAATCTCTGCCTTCAACACTTTATCTCTGGTTTGTTTTTTTTTCTGGCTTATTTCTAAGCACAAAAAAACCCCACCACGTTTAAAATCCAAGGCCAGATGGCTGAAGCAAACCTGCCCCCTGGGGGGGAAAAGCCTGAGGAGCAAAACCACTAAAATTCAACCTCTCACCGCTGAATTTCCTCTCTCTGTGGCACAATTGCTTCAGATTAACACGTGCTTCTGCTCCTCAACAATCCTAAGGGGGTCAGGATTAGTACCTTGGTCCTCTCTAACACAGTTTTATCAAATTAAAGCTCTGGGAGTGCTTAAAACAACCAGGTTTGAGCTCAGAATGCTCAGGTAAGCCTCAGGCTTCGGGGCTGCTGAGCTCCCCCCACAGCCAGGGCACAGATTCCCTATTAAGGGTATGTCCAGCATTTATTTACACATTTAAAAGAAGCAACTTCTGCATCCCAGAATTGCTCAGATAAATCCTGGAGTCAGCTGCAAACAGCAGGTCCAGAACAGCCTCCTGCTCTGTACCCAAAACACTCCTTCCTTCACCCAACCTGAGGGTTTTGCCCTTATTGCAAGAACAGCTGGAGTGGGGCAAAATGGAGTTTGGCAAAATGGAAGTCGAGACTTGAGGGAAAAAAACTATAAATTTGGGGTTTGGTGGGGATTTAAGTCAGACACAGCTGCACCAAACACTAAAAAACAGCTTAAAATGTGAAAGGCATTAGACATGGGTAACATTCACAGCTGATTCACAGGCAGGTTAAAAGCTTGTTGGGGGTCTAAAATTTGGTACATTAAAAAGCCAACTGGTAGAAATCTTGTGCTTCCTGCAAACCCTCCCCAGGGGCTCCACTGCTCCCTGTCACTGTTTTTGGGGGTAATGGATAAACCATCCACAAAATGCAGGAAAAATGAGAGAGGAAATGAGGTTTAGGTCAGGATGGAAAGCTGAAGTAGGGCTTGAGGTGGGATTTAAAAGCACTGGTAGCTGTGCTGCTTCCAGAGAGGGACAGGAGGTTTTATTCCCATCTGTCCCTCACGGGAGGCATCCCGTGGGATGTGCTGACCTGGAAATGGGATGTGCTGTGTGTTACATCCCAAGCAAAGGGAGAGGCTCGGATTGGGGGACTCACATCAGCAGTCCTGGAAACAACGTTAAACTGGAGCTCTTTGGATGGTTGAGTAACACAGTAATTGTGTCTGAACTTGGAAATAACTTGGAAAGGGTAACAGATAAACAAAAACTCGGGGATTTGGTCTGGTAGTGCCTCTTCCTAAGAAAAGCTGCCTCAGCCAGTAAGAACATGACTATTTTGTCATCACACTGTGGTTAATTTTGGCATCTAACCAGGAGGAAAGATGTGGGGCACTATTTTAACGCCCCCAAAAGCCCAGGGATACGTTGGCTCATTAAAAGCAGCTTGAAAAAGCTCCATAATGAATTTTCTCCAATCTCATGGACAGACATTCCAGCATTTGGAAAGAAAAGACACAGACAAGGCTCTAAAAACCCAGTTCAAGGCGAGTACTGGCCAAAGGGGCTCATGGCTCACTGTGCTCCGGGGATGCTCCAGTCCCAGGGCTCCTCCTGGCCGTGGAATTCCCAGCAGGATCCAAGGGGAAAGCAGACACCTCTACACTGTTAAACTGGCCATTCTCTGCAAAGAAGAGATAAAGAGTTGAGGTCACACCAAGGAAGGCAGGAGATGGTAAAGCAGGTGACAGCTCAGCTCAGCACCGGGGATGGACAGACACACTGGCAGGAGGATCCAACCAGCTCCAGGGAATTGCTCTACGTGACAGGAACCACCTGAGGATTGACATATTTACTTTCAGCCAGGGACACAACAAGCTGTTTCACACTTTGCATCACCCTTTATCCTCTTTCCAAGCCCCCACAAAGGGTTTCCCCATCACAGTCCGAGATCATACAAGCCCAGTGGAGAACCTCAGGAGTAATGAAGCACCTTGGTTACTCACTTCAATTTACCTTCTCCATAGGAAAACACACTTCCAGAACAACACCAGAACCATTACAGCAAGCATTTTGCATATTGACCACAATACTTCAGAGTTTTGATAAAATTTCTTCCACTGCCTCATTCAGGGTCCAACAGACAGCAGGAACAGACTCAGGTCAGTACAAATCACACAGATTAAACCCCAACAGCCTGGACTTCCCACAGCTGCTCTGTGTTGGAAGAGCTTCACTTCAAGGGCAAAATGCAAACAAAGCAGAGAATTGTATATCCAGCCAAATTAATTCCAGCAGGAGTTTCTCAGGTCCAGGCCTCCTGGGCAGAGGCTGAGCTTTCTTCCCCTGGCAGAGAGGAGCCAAGCGGGAAGGAGATCCCCTCCCAGAGTGGAATCCTCTCTTAACCCTGATATCTGGAAACTGAGCCAGCTACTGCCTTACTTTCTTGCCCTAAACCCAGCTCTCCCTTCGACACCACAGCACCAGGAGCAAGAGGAGCTGCCCAAAGCCCCCCAAGCATCACTCCTGCCCAGATCACAATCCAGAGACTCCTGCAAAACCCCTGCAGCCTGTAACACACCCAGGCAGAGGGAAGACACACGTGGGGACCCTGTACTGCTCATGTGGCTCAGCAGCACCAGCGTGGAGCCATCCCAGGTCCTGGCCCAGGGATGGAACAAGCTCTGGCTGAAACACACTTTTGCAGCCACCACAGGCACCAGCAAAGCCCAGATGGAGCCCCTGGATCAGTGGGCTCAGCAATAAATAAAACATATTCCTCCCCCACTGTTGTCCCCCTTAAAGAAAGATTTTACACAGTAAAAGATGCTCCATGCATTTGCCTTTGCCCAAAGTGGTTTCCATGCAACATTAATCAAGAGAAGTCCTACTTACTAACCCAAAAGAGAGCACACACAAGCTGCTTTCAGTGGTTCTCAGGGGGAAGCATTTCCCACTGGAGGCTGCAAAGGAAAGAGAGAAGCACAGGAGAGCTCACAGTGCGCTTTAAAGGAGATTTAAATAGTAAAAGCAGCAAAGCAAATGAGGGAGGAAGTGAAGCATCCCCAAAATTTCATGTTAGCCCCAGGGCAGGCTTGTATCACAGCAGGAGCTGATACAGGGCATGGACATCGTGGGCTGCAGCACCTGGACACCTCCTCACTCCACTGCTCATCCCAAGGGCTCCACTCAGGCAAGAGATCCCAGGGCAGTCAAGCCTCTCCAAGTATGACAACACTGGTGTTGTATCACCCCTTCCTTTACTCCCTGGGCTCTTACTCTGCTAACAGGGAGGAGAACAAGAAGCTGGGCTCACTGAAGGGCTTGGAAAACTCTAACCTCTAAAATATCCAGGAGTATTTTATAACCTCAAACTGCTGCAATTTGGGCACCCAGAGGGCCTGGACTTTGCTCAAGAAGCTGCTGACGTTGGGATCTGCAGGGAAATGGGCACCAACAAAATCAGAGAGGCAAAGATTTTCCTACCAAGTCTCTCAGGGGCTGGAGCAACACTTGGCTGAAGTAAAACAAAAAAATCGGGACAAAGAGGGTATTTGTAACTCCTTCCAATCAGGTTTTAGCCAGAAAGCAAGATACTACCCAGAATTAACCACCCTGTGGCACTGATGGAAACTTGCCTGCACGGAGCCTGATTCTGAAAGCCTGTGGCACCAGAATTTTAGTTTCATAGGGGGGTGAATTTCACATTTTAAGGGGGGGAGGAATGTGTGTGTGATTTTTTTCTTAAGGGAGTCCAATCCAGGATGATTTCCATGCAGAGACAGTGCTCAACACCCCGGGAACAGTCTGCACTGCAGAGAGGACCACGCACAGCCACGGGTGACGGTGGGGAGGGGGAGCATAGGGAAGGTACCACCTGGACACTGACTTCCAGCTGCAGCTGGTCAGCCCCATCTCGAGCTTCCAGGGATGGAAAAGGCCCCAGCAGGTCGAGAGGTTTGCTCCCAACGCTGTGATGCCGCGGGCGCTTTACCGTGTCCGCGCTGGCCCGCGGGGTAAAGCTGTTCCTCCTCGTCCTGACAGGGCTCTGGCTGCTGGGGAGCTTGCTCTGATGATCCCAGATGGAGGGAATCACACGAGGGATGAAAAGGGGAACCACAGTTTAAAAGCACATCACGCACCTCCAGCGTCCCCGCCCCGAATCTCTCGTCAGCGGGGCAGTGGCTCGGTGACCCCGCACTGGGTTGTGCCTCCCCCAGCTGAGCACCAGTGTGGGAAACGACTAAATCCGGCTTGCAGACAACTGGAAAGCACCTTTTTAGCAGTTTTACTTCCCTTTGGCATTTCTGTATTGCTTAGGGAACTCTGTCTGGGTTTGTTTTGGCTTGGGAGTTTAATTTATTTATCGATCAATTTAAGGGAGGGGAAAAAAAATAAGCAAATAGAAGCCTCTCCCTTCTTTGTGCTTCTTCTCTCCCAAAGCAGTTGTGATGCCCAAGCAAATCAAAGAACAGAAATAACCTCCAAGTTTTCCAATGATTTCAAGGCAGGGATCACACACAAGTTGCACAAGTGATAAATCCCAGAGTGGTTTGGGTTGGAAGGACCTTTAAACATCTTCTAGTCCGATCCCCTGCCATGAACAGGGACAGTGCCCAGCTGGAAACCACCAGCACAGGAGACCAGCCACAGAAATCTTGCTGAATATCCTCAGTTTAGCATTTGCACTCAGCTGGACTGAGCTCCACAAACCCTCCAGCCACAGCTGCAGGTTCCCAGTTTCTCCACTTCCTCGGCATCAGGGACAGAAAAATAACCATATCCCCGGCAATCAGCCCAATAGCTCTTTATAAACTACAACAAGAGGCAGCTAAAAGCCTAAATATACCAGAACCACTTGAAATGTGATGTATTTAGACTCCCTGTGAACCAGCAGAGCAGAGCTGGTCTGTGCTCTTTAATTGGGGGAGCTAATTAGAGGTAATGACTGAGGCATTCCCTGACAGACCAGTCCCTCTGCAAAACAGGGTTTGCAAAAGCAAGAACCTAAAATAGCAGCAACTTGCACAGATTTAGCAAGTTCCATACTTTGCTGAACAAGGTGGATGGTCAAAGTTATTTAAGTAATGGGAGAGGATTTCAGAGACAAGGAGAAAAATCCACTTTAAACCTTTTGGCAAGTCTTTTTGAAATCATCACAATTAATACAAACAAGCACCACCAACAAATACTTCATTGAAAACTGAGAACGAGACCTGGAATTTAAAATCTATGTCCTAAATTTGTCCATTCTGCTTCCTACAATAGCTCTGAAAAATCTCCCCACTGACCTGGGAAGCATATTAATTCTGCCTACAATTAATTCTGCTTTTGGGGATTATCATGAAGCGAGTCTTTCTGCTCCCTGAAAGCCCATCAGCCATTTCTAGCAGGTGTTTAGGAGTCTCAGTTCAGTGATTTATTTTTGAGAAGGTAAAAAGCCAGATGTGTGCACCAAGACTTACTGAGTTCAGGGAGGGTTTGTCACGGTGGGTGTTCACTGCTTCCACATTCAGGGTAATGGTCTCCACTTTACAGCCTTTTACCAAAAAGGAAGAGGAGTTTTTATGAGTAATTTACTAAATAAGCTTTTTTTTTTTTTAAATATTGAAAACAGCATGGAAAATAAACAAGAATAAGTTTATTATTTTATTGTTTTAAAATAAACCAGCTCATAAATACACAGTTCACCCAGTGAACAGAATTTTACAGAATTAACTATTTTGTGGCTTTGACTGTTTACAAGAGAGGCCAGGGGAGAAGAACACCCTTCACCCCCACATCTCCCTCCCCACTGTTCCCCCACATCTCCCTCCCCACTGTTCCCCCACATCTCCCTCCCCACTGTTCCCCCACACTCCAGAACCCTTTCATATGTCATCCAGGCAATAACCTGTTTATACATCCCTTTTCCAGCATGGCCAGGTGCTGCCACACAGGGACACAAAGACCTGCCCATCAGATCCACACACACAAACCAGGAAAAGAATTAAAATAAAGCCAGTGTTTACCGTAGGCAACAGGAGTGAGCTTGAGGATGGTGTGCAGGGGGCAGCGCAGGTAGGGCAGCTCATCTAGGACAGAGAAGGTGTTGTGGGGTCACCTGTGCCCAGTTAGGGGATGCCACAGCCCCCCTGTCCCCTCCCCAGCCCCACAGCAGCAGGATGGGACCAGCCCTGGTGTGGTTGAGGATGTCCCTGCTCCTCACAGAGGGGTTGGACCAGACCCTTCTAAGGGTCCCTTCAACCCAAACCATTTGTTGATTCCATGAAAAGTGTTCTGGAAGCCATCTAGGGATTAGAGAGTGTGGATGGTACCCAGACCTTCAGTCATCCACACCAGAGAGATACAGAGAAATACAAACAATAGTACTGGGAAATAACACTATAGCCCAGTCTGGCAAATAACAGCCATCCTTGAGGCCCAGCTGGCTCAGGACTCTCCAGTGATTGGCAGGTTAAGGGTTGAACTCAACAATCGAAAAGTTCTTTTCCAACCTAAACAATTCCCTGTTTCCAGGAAACCTCTCCAGCAGCACAGAGGTGGGAAACCACTGCAGCAGCAGCTGCCACGGGCCCACAGCAGCTTCATTTGAAACCGTATTAAAAGTTTATAAACCTTATTAGGAGTTTATTCGCCTCATTAAAAGTTTCATTGAACTCTAGTGCCACTCACTGGAGCTTCACAAAAGAGCTTGGAGCAGACTAGAAGTAACTCCCAGGTGTGTGTGCCATGCCAGGGATCAGCATTTCCAGGGATGGAGCACTCCTGCCAACCCTTCCAGGCTACTGAGGCACCACAGGACTTTTCCTTTACATTAAAAAAAAAAAAAAAATAGTCCCATCCACAGCTCCAGGAACAACAGCTGAGCAGAAAACCAGCAGCAAACCTGCCTTTCTCCCACCACTGCACTGCTGAAATGCAACAGTTAAAGCATTTCTGAAATGTTTGCTTTCCTTCTTTTTTTTTAAGCAGCTCGTGGGGAAAAAAGAAAAAAAAAAAAATCAAACCAGCAATTACAAGCCATCCTCCCAAAAAACCCTGTGAAGGAAGCAGTGAGAGAAGCCAGCCCCCAGAATCATCCATTTATTTTTGTACCTGCACTCTTGTCAAGAAAATAAGCCAACAGGCACCTCATAACTGCCTGGTGGGAGATAACGAGGACGTTGCCTTGTCGTTCCAGCTCCATAATTACTGGCTCCAGGCGCTGGACCAAGTCCTGGTAGGACTGGAAAACAAACCAGGAATTCTTCAAGGGGTTTTGTAAACAGAGGGTTAGAGCAGAAGTGGCAATTAGCAGTGTCACATTCGGGAAAATATCAGTTAAGGTATCAACTGCAGAAGTTCTAGATGATCTGGTAAATATAGTTTAAAAAAAAAACAAACAAACAGCAGAAGGTGAAACTTAGTGTCAGAACCCTCAGACATTTCAGATTATTGGTAACTCAACGAGTGAAGTAAGAAAAAAAACTAAATAAAATAGCAAATGATTCATTTAAACAGGTTGTGAGGTAAACCCATAAAACTCCAGACTACAGCCACAATCATTTGCTTTCCCAGACGGTTTTTCTGTGACAACTCAGGCCTTGGCCAAACCCCCTCTGTGTCCAAGGAGAGCATCCCAGGACTCAGCAAGCAGCCCAGTTAATTGATTGGAAGCATCATCTGCACACCACAATGAAGGAAATCAATAAACCTTCCCTCAAAAAGAGAACCAGGGATCCTAATGCTTTCAGCTTCTCATAGAAATATTGGCAGGGTAAGTTAAAATTGAGTCAAATCTTTCAGTTCTACACACGTGTTTGTTTTACTGTACTGGTTGTTGTTATTATTATTCCTCAAGGGTTCTCACCTCGCCTCCAGGATAACGATACAGGTATTTCTCTTGATCCCTCATTGCAAACTCATCTGGATACTTGGCTTCGATCTCTGCGTAGGTCATCTCTTCACAGACCCCCTGAGGGGAGACAGACTTGTTACCACAAACCTCACTTCAACAACGCAACAGGAAGGAAGGAAAGGCAGGAGGTTGAGATCAGGGACCCCTGTGCGTGATGGAAATTGCAGGTGTTGCATCAGACACAGCTCTGCTCTCGGAGTTTGTGTACCGGGCTGGTTTGAGGAGGACGGGTTTTGGTTTTATCTCAGAACCCCTTGTTTGCCAGGGATGAAAATGAGCCTTTACTTTCACAGCAACAACCCTCCAATTTCCTGAGAGAACCAGAGTGGGAGCAGCAACCTTTGCCCACCCAGCAGGGCGTGACAGATGTCTGGGATGTTCAATGTTATTTTCTTCCTCCACACCAGCTGGAACATCCCCAGCAAGGTCTGGCAGCTCCAAACACTGTCAGCCCTGTACCAAACCACCCCAAACCTCATCACGATGGCTGGGATCCACGATACATAAATAAACAAACAGAAAACAGGTGATTTTATCATGATTCATTTGTTTTTTAAACATTCTTTTCCACCTAGAGAAGTTAAAGGCTTTGACCGGCGCTTCACTCACAGCATCAATCTCGTTGAGAATCTTCCACTGCTCGTACAGGACCCCCAGCGACTCGGCCGTCTGGATCGTCCTCTTCAGCTGGCTCGTCCACACCTTCAGATCCACGATCTCCTGCTCCTCGATGAACTTCCTCAGCGCTTGGGAAAACTGGGAAAAGAAGAGCTCCGGGGTGGTTAGGAGGGAGCAGGGGGAAGCCGCAGCGGTTAAAAGCATCGTTTCAAGGGCCGTGGCGGTCGCGGCAAGATCCGGCTGCCCTGCACGGTGGGGGGGACGCAGGGCCCGGCTCTGACCCTGCTCACACAACACAGACACGGCAACCAGGTGCTGCCAGGCACGTACCTGCTTCCCACGAGGTGACAGACCAGAATCCCCACCAATCTTGCCAACAAGATTATATTCACTCTCACCATGTCGGCAAAGGTAGATGGTGCGTGGCTGGACATGAATGTTCATTAGGTAATAGACGATTTTACTCTGGATGTAATCCTGGACTCTGTTTACTAGGAACCGCTGGCCCACATTGATCACTTTAATGAAGGAAAGATCTCTGGAGTCAACATAAAATAAGAACACCCACACGACTGGTTTTAAAAACGAAGCACGTGCACCTGCGGGTGTAACCCAGCTCTTTATGCTCTAGGAAAGGCACCAGCACTGCCCCTGGTCGCTCCAGCAGACAAGAGAGACACTGAACTGCTGGGCTTCAAAATGCTTCCCTGTGAGGGTGGTGGGGCCCTGGCACAGGTTGCCCAGAGAAGCTGTGGCTGCCCCATCCCTGGAAGTGTCCA
>JAYRBT010000075.1:2305526-2414716 GCA_036023395.1 Myiotriccus ornatus
CCCAGAGAAGCTGTGGCTGCCCCATCCCTGGAAGTGTCCAAGGCCAGGCTGGACGGGGCTTGGAGCGACCTGGGATAGTGGAAGGTGATCTTTAAGGTGCCTCGCAACCCAAACTTTTCTGTGATTCTGTGATCACACTAGAGAAAAAACCTTTCAAATCACTCAGGACCCGTGATATCACCCTCACACAATCACACTTTGGGAGAGCAGAGGCTCCAGCAGACACATTGGAGCGTCCTGAGCCACAGACAGCAAGACAGCACAAAGTGCAGCCCAGGGATTTCCTTACTTGTCATAAGCATCGGGATCCAGAGGCTGGTAGGTGACCTTGTAACACTCTATCCTCTTCAGGAAATCATCCATCACGTTCTCCCGGTGTCTCTCTGGGTAGTCGGGGCTGGAAACTTTCACCTCCTGGTCAACAGACAGTGTGGCTTTGTGAGAGCAGAGCAAACTCAAGAGGGAACAAAAGCAACACTGAATAAGGTTATTCTTCTCTTTTGCAACAAATCCACATTGTTTGACGCTGCCCTGAGGAAAGAACCTGGTCCTGGAGAGGAAACAAAGAGCGACTCTGAAGGCACTGAAGTGCTTGGCCTTGGCAGACACACTGTGAGCTCTGCCCTCCCTCACCAACACACGCCACTTCAAGGTCAAACATTCCTCAGCTTCATTTGATTTCCACATTCTCACATAACGGTTCCTCTAGCTTTTAATAAACCTGCAAACCCCAGCTGCCCCTTCCCAAGGTGAAACGGAAGAGCGAGGCATTTCAGACAATCCCCCTAAGCCACCGGAGCCCGTGACCTTGCTCTGAGTTCCCACAGCAGCTGAGCCTGGAAAACGCAGCACGCACCAGGATATTGGCAGCAATGACCTCTGGATCGTCACAGACAGACTCCACGAAAAACACCTACAGAGAAGGCAGGGAAGCACATTTCAGAGAGGCAAGAACTCCACCCTGAATCAACGCTCGAGAGCTGCTGCCCCGAGGAGCCACAGTGTCCCTCGGTGCAGTGACTACAAATCAAACACAGGAGCACTACCTTGAAAGCATTTTCCTTAGCAAAATTTAAGATCAGGTCCCGTCGCTCTCGAGTTGTGTTGGTGGCATCAAACACCTGTCAGAAAACGAGTAGCAATAAGCAGGTTTATCTAAGACTTTTAAACCACCCCCAAGTCACCCCAAACACCCCAGCAGCTTTCAACTACCCCAGTGGAAAACTCTGTCTGGTGCAGAGGATTCTTACAGCTATTTGCCCGCACTCCTCCAGCAGATAAGCCTTCACATCTTCCAGAGCCACCAAGGCACATCGTCTGTGGGACAGAAACAGGGATTGTCAGAGCTCACGGAAAGTATTGCCACAGCAAAGCCTCTGAACCACCAGGGAGGGATTTAAACACCTCTCTCCCACCCCTGCATCTTCCCAAGAGCCCCAGAGATCACAAGGCACCTGCACCTACAACCTGCTCCATCACCTGACACTCGCAGCCCAAAGTGAACAACAACACTCCCACGCACATCCCCTCTGGCAGGATCCCTGTGCTATTCCCTCCTGCTTTCACAGGCAGCAGATGTTATTTTGTGCTCCTTAAACTGTGCCTGCCAAGGCCCGAGAGTCCCCAGCCCAGTCCAGCCCCCAAAACCAACTCACTTGCGGATTTCCATGGCTTCCTTGTTGTCGTGCCTGAAGAAGTCGTAGGACTTGTAGGACTTCACTGCCTCGCGCCGGTACACCCCTAAATTAAACACTTCACACACGAGAGAGGAGGAGGGCGTGAGGCTGATGGAATTTCACTGACAGATCTCCCAGCAAAGGGCAAAAAACATCACCCCCCACCCCCACACACACACCTTTGGTGGGCACCCCAATCCAGTTGAGGTAGCGGGTGAGCTTCTTGGACATGTAGGTCTTGCCACGGGCGGGGAGCCCGATCATCACGATCAGGGTCGGGGAGTTGGTCATGTAGGAAGCCCATGCTGCAAAAAAAAAGACCACCCCAAAACAGAAGCATCAGCAGCTCTGCAGAGCAAAAAGCGACACCCGACCCAAAGCAACCCCATCTCCTGATGGACAAACCACCTCCGTGCATCTCCTAACGGGCTCTCGTGCATCCCATAATGAGCTCGTGCTGCGTCCTCGCGGCTAATTAAGCGCTGTGACCACTCCGTGGTCTCCCAGGTGTTCGCTAATGAGGCGGACCGGGAACACCGGTGCCTAATGGGGCTAAAACGCGGCTTTTAGCGCTAAAAGTATTTACCAACCGAGGGCAGGAGCCGCCAAGGGCGAAGGAAAGATGTTTTTAACAAACCGGTCACGTTCTCTCAGCAAGCAGCCAGGGCACGCTCCGAAAATGCCCGGGGAGAGGCAGGTTCGGGGGAAAAGCAGGGGATGGGGATGGATGCAGCATCCGGGAGGCGGGAAAGCGGGAGGATGGTGGCGAGCGGGGCAGGGTGACCCCGACGAGGAGGGAGGCAGGGCGGGCAGGGCTCGGGCATCCCCGGCGGGTCCCGCGCGGGAGGAACACGCGTTTTCGGGAAGACGCGGGCTTCTCTCCGCGGTGCGGACAGCGCTACGCGCACGAACCCCATCCTCTATTTCATTTCCTTAAAGAAGCGAACGCGCATCTCACCCTCCCTCCCTCCCTCCCTCGCTCTCCCGCGGGCCGGGCTTACTCACAGCACTGCTTCTCGCCGGCCCGGCCCCGCGGGGCCCCTCCGCAGCCCCGGGGCGCCGCCGACATGGCTCCGGCACGGCCGCGGCTCCGCGCCGCATGCAAATGAGATGCAAATCAGCTATGCAAATGAGCATCGGGCGGAGCGGGAGGGGGGGAAAGGGGCCGCGTCACGCGCGCGCTCTTATGCAAATGAGAGGTGGGCGGGGCCGGGCAGCGGCGCGAATCAAACGAGAGCGTCAATTTATATGCAAATGAGATGGGGCGGTACCGCCGTGCAAATGAACATACGCAGCTGCCCCCTCTTTATATTCAAATGAGATGGGGGCGGTACCGCCGTGCGAATGAACACACAGAGCCCTCTCCCTTTATATGCAAATGAGACGGGGGCGGTACCGCCGTGCGAATGAACACACAGATCTGCCCTCTCTTTACATGCAAATGAGATGGGCGGTGCTAATTTGAGTGATGTGAATAATAAGCACAGTGCGATCGCCTCGATGCAAATGAGACGGGCGGTCTAGACGGGGCGCTGCCGGCAAATGAGATCCACGCACCACACCCCCCCCGCCTCTATGCAAATGAGTCCCGGCGTTGTTATGCAAATGAGATACGGGGAGATGGGTCGCCTATATGCAAATGAGGTGGGCGGGGGACATGCAAACGAGCGGCTGGCGGTGCCCGCCTCTGTGCGAAGGGCCCGGCGCGCTCTCGCGATAGCGGGCGGTGCGGGGCGGTGCGGGGCCGTGCCGGGCCGTGCGGGGCGGTGCGGGGCCGTGCGGGGCCGTGCCGGGCCGTGCGGGGCCGGTGCGGGGGCCGCGATGCTGCGGCTGCGCTGCAAGGCCCGCAGCGGGTCCCACGCGCTGCCCGCGCTGTCCCCGCACTCGCCGCTCCGCGACATGCAGGCCGCGCTGGCCGCGCTCACCGGCGTGCCCGCCCCGGCGCAGCGCCTGCTGCTCGGCTTCCCGCCGCGCTGCCTCGACCTCAGCGACGGCGAGCGGCGGCTCGGCGAGCTCGGCATACACTCGGGTGAGGAGGAAACGGGGGGGGGGGGGGGGGGCGGTGTGATTAATGTAATTGCGTTAATTAAAGAGGCCGTGGCGCGCACGCCCGGTCGGGCCGGTTCCTGTCCCGGGGAGGTGTCGGCACCCGGTCGGGAGCGTTTCCTGCCGCGGCGGCGTCCCGGGGGTCCGGAGGGGCAGCGCGGGGCTGGAGGGGACGGGACCGGGACGCGCCAGGTGAGTCCCCGCGGGGCCGATGTGCTGCCACCGCCTGCTTGGATAGAGCTCTTTTCCGTCGGGATACTGAGCTGCGGCTGCCCCATGCGTGGGAGTGTCCGGGGACGGGGCTTGGAGCAACTTTGGGCTCGTGGAGGGTGGAGCTGGGTGGTCTTTAAGGTCCCTCCCAACCCGAACCATTCCACGGTTCCATGATTCTGTTCTATGACCCTCAGCAGCAACAACAACAGCACCGCAGCCGTGTTGTTGTTGTGTTTCAGGAGCAGCAGCAGCTTCAAACTCCACCTGCGTGTGTCCCTCTCACCTCTCCCTTGTCCCCTCTGGCAGGTGACACCCTCATTGTCGAGGAGGACACATCCAAGCCCGAGCCCGACCCGCCCGTGGTAACCAAGAGAAACATGTCCCACCCGCTCAGGGAGGCCGTGCCCGTGCTGGCCAGGAGGGTGGTCCCAGCAGACAATTCCTGCCTGTTCACCAGCGTGTCCTACGTGGTGGAGGGCGGCGTGTACGACCCCGGCTGCGCCCCGGAGATGCGGAACCTCATCGCCCAGATCGTGGCGAGCGACCCCGAGTCCTACTGCGAGGCCGTGCTGGGCAAAACCAACAGGGAGTACTGTGACTGGATCAGGAGGGAGGACACCTGGGGGGGGGCCATCGAGGTGTCCATCCTGTCCAAGTTCTACCAGTGCGAGATCTGCGTGGTGGACACGCAGACCGTGCGCATCGACCGCTTCGGGGAGGACGCCGGCTACGCCAAGCGCGTCCTGCTGATCTACGACGGGATCCACTACGACCCCCTGGAGCGCCGGATCCCCGACTCGGACATTCCCCCCCAGACCATCTTCTCCACGAGCGACGACGTGGTGCTGGCGCAGGCCCTGGAGCTGGCGGACGAGGCCAGGAGGAAGAGGCAGTTCACGGACGTGAACCGCTTCGCCCTGCGGTGCATGGTGTGCCAGAAGGGACTCACGGGGCAGCTGGAGGCCAGGGAACACGCCAAGGAGACTGGACACACCAACTTCGGGGAGGTGTGACACGGGCAGCATGAGGATGGTTCCATCAACTACCTCACTGGTCCAGGATCAGATTCTGGATTCCCCCAGATAAGCTGTTTGTAACCGTAAAAAAAATTCCGTTTGTGACAAAAAAAAAAAAAAAGAAAAAAAAGAAAAGCTTGAAAAGCAAAGTAGCAAAGTAACTTAATGGTGGCCAGGTTTGGGAATAGGGGATTGGAAATAGGGAGCTCCTCGCATAGCAGGTGGTGGACAGGGGCAGCTACACCTCGATTCCTGGAATAACCTTTTGTATTATTGTGGTCTGAGCAGACAGACACAATCATGCTCAACACTGGTGTAAAATCCACCTCTGAGTTGATGAGGGAACCTCTCTATGTTTTCCAGGTAATTAAATTAATCCAGAGGTTTGGGAAACACACATATCAGCATTACTTACACTAAGAGTTAGGCTCTGCACGTGGGAGCACTTCTCAGAGGAGAAACTGCTCGTGCGGTGCACAATTTGTAATAGAAATAGCAAATACAACATGAAAATCCAATCTGTAATAGGAAGGGGATCTCAGAGCTGCCCTACACCATGTTACCATCAGGAGCAGACTGTAGTTTGTGTGAAGAGAACTTTAGGGAAAGAAGTGGCCTCTAAGCTTTAAGGTAGCCTTCTTTAAATTAATGAGTAGATGGATAAGTGTTGAATAAACCTATTAATCCTCCATAGGTAGTTTTTAGTTGCTTGAAAAAAAAATAACTCTCAACCCCCTGGTGTTTACACTGCATCAGAACATAGGCATGTTTTCCTGGAGTACTTGGGATTCTTCTTCATAATAATATTGGAAATTCTGGCAAGAGGGAAATAAGTAGTTAGGGAAATGACTTAATTTGCATCTGTTAAATACATTTAAGGAGACTTTACTTGAGTAGAGCCAGTCATGGCCATAGAAGCTGTTCCAGGTTCCAAATACTGTATTATGAGCACTTTAAGGTTGAGTTCTCACTCTTTGCTGGTAATAAGTTTTGCCCTTTTAAGGTCAGAGTGCTGAGCCAGAAGGGAGGCTTGAAGTTTCTTCATCTGCTTTCTGCCTTAATGTGTTTGTTTTATCACTGGTGACTGTAGAGTAGCAAGACTTTAATTCTGATAGTGAAAGGTGCACTTGAAATTTCAGAACAAAATAAGCTGTATTTGTACCGTTGAGTATCAGGGAAGATGATATGGGTTTAATATCTTACCTCACAGTGGGGTTGTGAGGCTTAACAGCAAGTGCTTTTGAGGTCTTTTAAAAGGTGCTGTAAAGGTGCATATTACTGAAGGGGATTTTTTTTTTTTTCCTTTGAAATGCCTGCAACACATACTTGTTTCTTGAATTTTAAAATATTCTTTGCCTGCCATTTTCCTGTTACTGTCCTGAGTGACCTTCCTTGCACTTTTAAAACGGGGAGCAAGAACGTCCATCTATCTTTGGACTGAGGCAGAAATAAACCCACTTTCCACGTGGAACCTAAAATCCACTTTTAAAGGCCTCCATTCCTTGAGCCACCTGACTAAAGTGGTGCAGCAAAACCACCTTTACTACACAAAAAATCATGTTTCACTGAAGTTCTCAGCAAGAGCTCCCAGTTGGATCTTGAAACACAGGAAGGTCTTACTGAAGAAGAAACATAATTACACAAGTGCTTTGCTGAATTAAGGCATGAATAATTAAATATAATGACTAGAATCACCAAGAGCACTATGGACCAGGTTTGGTTTTAATTCAGTATTAAAATACACATTAGCACTGTTGGGAGTTTCCTATAGAAAACCACTTAGCTTCCAGTGTTAAACCCCGCTCTGCTTTTAGCCTGTCATTAGGAAAAGAAGGAAAAAAAACACCCCAAAACCCAACATTAAAACCAGCCCTCTAGAAGCTGATGCTTAAAAACCTAAAGAAATACCTGCCAGTTCAAAGGAACTTGAAGATGACACTGTGTTTTAACTACTTGAGCTGAAATCCTGTCTAGGAATGAGACCAAGAGACTGTCAAAGCCTGAGGTGTGTTCCCAGCTTTCCCATGGGAGCCGTGAGATGCCTTGGGCAAGGAGCTGATCCTCACCCTTTGCCATCTGTAAAATGGACACAAAACCTACCTCAGAGAGGTGCACGAGGTGTCTTTGGGTGTCTTTGAAACAGGAGTGGAAGATACATATTTATTGTCTGCCGGGGAGCAACACTTAGACTTTAGCTTCGTGTTCTGGATGGTTTCCTCAAAGTGTGTAAAACATCTTTTTGTTTGTTTGTTTTGGTATTTCTCAGTTGCAGTATTTTTCAAATTAGCATTATTTAATAATCCAGAGTGTTTAGCTTTGCTAAATCATGTTTGCCTTGGAAATTTGCTAACAGAGAGTCAGTTCTGTTTGAGGGAGACATGTCAATTATCACTGCTTGGATGTTTTCTTTTGTTGCCTAGAAAATAAAATCTCTTTGCTTAAAAAAAAAAAAAAGGTCAACTGAACTACTGTAATTCATGGCTGTAAAAGTTCATACTGTTACAGGCTGACAAACTCAAACAACAAGTAACCTCTGGTACTGACTGAGTCAGAAAATCACCTGTGATTTTCCTAAACTCTCCCAAACAAAAGTATCTACATTATTTGAAATGTAAGGTCTGGGTAGATTTAAAGTACAACTCCCTTTGTTTTAGGGGTTTGTTTTTTTTAGTACCTTTTAACCAGGATTTGCCTGCCCTTAATGATCCCCTAAGGGAATTATCACAAAAATGACATCCTGCTATTAGTGGGATGAACTTCTGAACATCACTCCTACATTTGCACTGAACTGTGATTAATTGTACAGCAAGATGTTAATTATGGATATTTTAGACTAGAGGTGGTGGTGGGACACAGGTACAGGCAGGGAATAGTCTAAGAGCAGTCCAGAAAGTCTCTAAAATACTGACTTAAGTCCTTACCATCCTTTCTGTTCTCACACACACTTATAATAAGCCTTAAATTCCCAGGTTGCCCAGAGAAGCTGTGGCTGCCCCATCCCTGGGAGTGTCCAAGGCCAGGTTGGAGCAACCTGGGCTAGTGGAAAGTGTCCCTGCCCATGGCAGGGGCTTGGAACTAGATGATATTTAAGGTCCTATCCAACCCAAACCATCTTGGGATTCTGTGATAAATACCAAGAGATACCTGAGATACCAGGACTCACAGAGAATTTTACATGCCCCCAGAATCTTTTATGCATTGAAACATATAAACCATTAAATACACTTCACTAATATTTGGGTTCAGTGGTTTACAGATCTAGGCCATGGATGCAGTAGACTGAAACACCAGTCTTGGGAGAAAATCAGTAATACCCTGAATTTCTCAAGGACAAACCCAATTCCTCAATTCTGGATGAACTCAGATAAAAAGAGCAGCTTCTGGGGAGACCACTGAGAAAAGGAACATCTTGTTCCATGGTACAGAATCAGCATCTTAAATCAGCACCTTCCCATGTGCAGGGTCACTTGTGACAGTTTGGGGACAGTCTCCTGTTCCCATCCCACTTTGATCAGAAACTGTTGGAGAACATCACAGTGCTACAATTGTGATCAGTCCTGGGGCAAGAACCAGCTGTGAAACTGCACCACAGGAACACAATGTCCATTTTTTAACCTCTCTGAACCAAGCAAAGTTATCTGTTTGCCCTTCTCTACTTTAGAGGAGCAGGAGAAGAGGCAGGCACTAATGAAGAAAAAGGAGAATTTCTCTGCCAGAAACCCACGTGTTGGGGCAGTTTCTGAGAAATCAGACTGACACACAACCTCTGAATCATCTGTGTTTAGCTGATTTTACTGCCCCTGCCCTGCACGAACCCACCCATGGGCCAGCCCTGCCAACCCCTCCCTGGCAGGGAAACTCTTAATAAGAGGAACAAAAAAGTTTTCAGCTTGCTATTTTGAAAATTACAACCATCCTACAATTAAATGTCTGCCTGCATTTTAAATCAAACTGCATCCAGCTGTAAAACTGCCATCAGGTTTGCTCTGCTCTGGCCTGGGCAGAGTAAAATTCCTTCCAATTGGGTGAAATTAGTATTGTTTTTTCATCAGTCTGAGCCCCAGAATGGTTTCTGTAGCAGAAATGCAATAGGGAGTTAACAAAATTAGGTTGGCCAAGGTGGCAGTTTCCTCATCTATTATTTTTAATTAAAGCCTTGAGGAAAATGTTGAGGAACTGTATTATACCTTGAGAGCTGCCTTCTCATTTCTGGTGTTGGGTTAATGGCAACCAAGCTATGGAAACACATCGCTTCAGTTCTCTACCTCTCTTCTGTAAAACAGAGATAATAAATAGACTTCCTTGGCCATATTAGGGTTTAATGACTTCTGTACACTGCTGTGGAATAGCAGGCAACAACTACCTGGTATTTTCCATAACTGATTTGTCAGCACACAGACTGTACCTACAATTTGGTTTAAGGAAAGTGTCCAACAGTGCCACAGAGTCAAATAAACGTCGTTAAGTTGACAGGAATCTTATCAGTGACGCCGTTTGGATGTGTTTCCTTCGGGACCAGCCCTGAATCACTTGTGCTTTGTGTTTATGGACAGGGTGGGGCCCGGCGGGTTTGCAAACGTGCCAAAGTCCTTCCAGGGCATTGTGAAGTTTTCCCTGCATCATTTGACTCCTTGCATTCATGCCATATATATGAAATCAGACCTTGTTTTGGGGCAGAGCTATTTATATTCGGTGGAGGAAAAGGAATGTGGAAAAAGAACAGGTTCTTTCTGGGCATCTGATTCAGAGAAGCTCAAGATTTCTCTTAAAGGTTCGTGACACTTTCCTGACCCGCACAGGGCACTGCAGGCAGCCAGCTCTGCCTGTTCTATCGCACAGATTCGAGGCCTCGTGCTGTCAGAACACCCTCACGCTGTCCTGTTGCTCATTCACACACTGTTTGTGGAGAAAAAACAAAATAACTCCGCGTTTTGGTTTGCTCCCCCTCTTAAAGCAGCCTCAGCACCGCGTCGCAACCCGGCAAAACCGGTGAGGCCCTAAAGCTTCAGTTTAAAATCTACGTTAATCAACTAAAAATTAAAAAGAGTTAATTGATTTGAAGCATTTATCATTAAAAATGGCTAATTAATTTTAACGTTCAACATTTTAAACTCTCTTTAGACTGCCGCAGCATCCAGCACGACACCAGTTAATGCGCCCGGAGCAGTTCCGCCGGTCCTGCCCCCAGCGCCCATCCCCGGCTGTCGCAACGCTCCGAATGTGCCGCGTCCGCATCCCCTTCCCTGCTGCGGGCCAGCGTGGGAGAGCAGGAATGGCTGGGGCTGGCTGGGCTTGTCGGCAGCCTCTGGCTTCTTGATTCGCTCCTCGGCACACGTCCCCCTTTTGTAACAGCCCCGAAGCTGCGGCTCAGCAGTGCCGGTGGGAGCTTCCTGGCTCATCTGCTTTCTTTTCTCTTCGTCTCTTACCGTGGCTTTAATTAGCTGATGTTTCCACTTCCCTGTTCTGTGGAGCAGGGAACATGTGTTGCAACACGGCCTTTTGCTAAAAATACAAATTCAAAAAAAAAAAAAATCACTGAAGCACGAAAACGTGAATGAATCCGGTGGCTGTGCCAATGCTGGAAATTTCCTGCAGGGTTTCTGCTTGGATGTTTGTGGTTTATTCAGTGAGCAGCGCCTCGCAGAGCAGGTACAAGCCTGGGGAGGGAGGGTGGGAGCAATGGCCAAACTGCTGCTTATCAGCGAGAAAAGTTCGAATTTTAATAGTAGAGCCCAAAGACGGGGTAATAACAAACCACTGCCTTCTCTCAGCTGCCCCTGCAGCACCACCTGGGCAGATCAGGGGCTGGGGGTCGCTCTCACCCTGCACAAGGTCCTGCAGATGGACAAACGGGGCTCTTCTTTACCTTCCCCTGGAGGGAGACAGCAGAGGTGGTACCCTCGTGCTCGGAGAAGGGGATGCTGCTGCAGGAAACGCCTCAGCAGAGTTCCTGAGAATGTAACAGCGTGAAGAGGAGTGCCATGGGTGTCTAGGGGGCTTTAGCTTCACCCAGACTCTAGGATTCAGGCTGCCTAGTGAAGGAGTTCCCAACTTCAGAAAGCCAGGGAATGGACTTGTAGAGGGGCCTGATGTAAAGAAGTATTCCAGGAGGGGCAAAGGGACCTGCGAGTCGGTACTGGCACAACCAGCCCTGGAGAGGCACAGACCTGGGCACCCCCTCCTCTAGCCCGTAAATAAAGCTCAGTGGTGAAGCTTCCCTTCCAAAACACTTCCTACCTGGCTTTACACCCTCCTTCCAGCGCACAGCAGCACTCAGCAAACTTTTGGCCTCTGGGAAGCTCTGCTGATCTACAAGTACATACCTGTTCTAGCACAGTCTGTGTTTTTAAGAGCCGAGAGAAGGAACCGGCTCCCACCCCGAGCCTGGGGGACCTCCTGCAAACAAACCACCTGGGAGAAGAAACCTGCTGTGGGGGTGACGCGTTGCAGGGCGCGAACGCCCAGCCGGGGACGTAATTACCGTGTACAAAGGCTTTTTGGTCAGGGCAGCAGCTCTGAGTGCCCCGAGTGTCAGCGAGCAGCTATGCGGCAGAACAGGATGTCGGATTAAGGAGTCTCCGGCGAAACCCGTGCCGAGGACATCAGAGGACACCCGGCAGAGCAGGGAAGTGAGTGAGCTGGGTGGTACCAGCCCGCAGCCTCCCGGGTGCTGCCTGTGCTGGCTCAGGAGAGCCCGGCACGCCGCGACCCAGCGCTTTGGGGTCACAGCATGGAGCAGTTTTAGGGGCTCAGCCGTGCCCCGAGCACAGCACGGAGCAGCAGGAAAGATGCCCTGCGTGGGGGCGAGATGAATTTCGGTGCTCCTGGCTGCAGGTGAGGGGCCGGGGACCGCTGTACCTGCAGAGCACCCGCGCAGCCTTATCTCCGCCGGGGACGAGGGTTAATGTGTAACCCGGCTCTGTTTGGTTAGCCCAGAAAAGCAAAGAAGTCCTGGGATAGGCACGGGGAGAAGGAATTGGGCAGCGCGCACCGACGGACGTCCTGGTAAAGAAAAAAAAAAAAAAAAGAAAAAAAAGGATAAAAAAAGATAAAAAAAAATACAGATTAATAATAATCTATATTCCTTCTTGTCCTTTGCTTTCTGTGCTTTTCCTGCTCAATGGGCTGCGGGGTGAGGGGCTGAGCGTCTCTGCCTGGGTGGGATTGGGGGGGGCTTTGGGTGCCTGCAGGGCTTTGCTTTGGAAGGGTAAAATGTGGTGGAGGTGTCACCAGCATAGCTGGACGAGGTGGTTTGAAGGTGGTGGTGGGAGGCAAGCCGGGGAGACCCACAGCTGGTGGGAAAACTTGTGCTCAGGATAACAAACAGCTCGGGCAGCTGCTGCATGTGCTTAATTTACTTGTTTAAATAGAGAGAAACTATAGATCTGCCACCATCCCCTTTCCCCCCGGGGTGGGATCCATCCCACTGTGCTGCTCAGAGCAGGAGCAGCTGGGACGGTGCCTGCAAAGGGGGGGTTTTGCTTTCATTTGTGTTTCGGGCTGGCCAGGACAAAGCCCTTTAAGGGCAGCTGGAAGGCAGGAGGGGTACGGCTGCCCTGCCTCAGATGGCAAAACCACCGAGGTCCTTTAGCACTGCTGGAGAGCTTGGAGTGGTGCTGGCTAAAAGAAAGTAGCCTCTTCACATAAAGCAATTAGCATTAATTGCTACCCAGCACGTCTTTGATGTTTAAGGGCTCCGTGGGCTTTTGCAAGGGACAGTTATGGCAGCGGCCACGGAGGCTGAGAGAACTGGCCTTTTGTTTTGGACAAAAAATAGTTTCTTCCAGTAGAATTTTTAGTTGGGGAAGAGCATTGAAAACCAGCTATAAAACAGCTTTTCAAGTACCATGTCTTGAAACGCTTGGTCGCGTTTTTAGTTTGTGGCTGTTGCTCAGGGAAAAGGAGGAACTGTAAAATCCTTCTGAACCGTGAAAACTGGAGGGGAGGGGGGTGGTTTATTTTTCCCCTTTTCCCGAGTTATGCACTGGAGCCATAATCTCATCCAGAGAACTGGCGGGCAGGAAAATGAACTTCTTGTTTGGGTGCAGATCCTCTGCAGCGCCCGGCGAGCTCGGGGCTGAACTTTGCCTCCCCATGAGCCGGGGCTCAGCGGGTGCCAAAGCTTTGGCAGCCGCTTTAGGGTCTCTCCAAGTACTGTTTGAATGAGAGAAAATTAGTTCTTTAGTGGGCTGATGATGGCTGGGCATCCTCATGGAGGAACTGGCTCCCTCCCACCCGGAGACTGCTGCAAGCTCAAGTTAAAGCAAGACTTTCACTTCCCCAGAAGTGTTTTGCTCTTTCAGATTTGGGAGGGAGCCAGCGAGAAGCATTAAAACAATTGCAGTCAAGCCTCTTGCTGCTTAGAAGTAGATATAAATCTGTAAATCTATATATCTATGTATCTAATTCTGATATAAATCTAAATTTCACGTGGTGGACTTTCAAGTGCACAGCAAAACTGTGCAGAAGCCTGAAGTCCCCTAAACTCAGCAGGTATCTGCTTCCTGACAGCTCAAAGCCCTGGCTCTGAAGTGATCTGAATTCAAAGGATCCAGGGAATTGCTGTTTCAAAGCCACCACTTACTGCAACGTCATTTAAGCAGTAAATAATGCAAAGGCAAGACTGAAATATTAAACTCCTCCTGCATGGAAGGATTAGATCTGTCAGGGGCGTGGGTGTTGAAATCTGATTTTTGTGGCATATTCCAATTACAAAGGAATGCTTTCAGGGTCTAACGCTCCGAACAAGCAGCCAGTTCTGCTCACTTATCTCTGGATCTAATTCCCTGATCCTGCTACAAGCAAAAAAAAAAAAAAAAAAAAAAAAGCAGCAGTGTGTTCCTGTGGCCAGGTTACAGCACAAAGAGCTCCTCTGTCTCCTGCCGAGCAAATCCTCTCGCGTGGGTCTGTGAGTGTTGCAGGGGGTGTTTGTTTTGCTGCTCCCATTCGCCTCCGCAGCCCCAGTTCCCTCCTGAGGAACGGGGTGGTGCCTGTGAAGGAAACTTAATTGGTGGTGCCAGGGAATTTTGGAAGCTTTGGTGCTTTACATCCGTAAGTCATTACACCTTCTGCAGGTATAACTGTCCCCTCTGCCACCAGGGACCCTGCTCTGGGGTGGTCTCGGGGTTGGGAACTCCAGGGTGCTTGTCAGGGAGCTGCTGCCACACTGAGGTCCCTCTGGTGTTTGGGGTCTGGGCTGCATCCAGAAGAGCATCAGAGGGGCGTTAAAATGAGCAGAGGGGGACATTGGGGTGCTCTTTGCAACCCCCCTGGGGCAGCTGCAGCCTGGGCATGGCCCCAGCGTGCCCTGATCCCTGCAAGCCGTGCCAGGCATGTGCCCAAACACGCCCTGAAGGTACAGGGGCACCTCCCTGGGGGCACCTCCCCGGGGACACCTCCCCAGGGCCCTCAAGGAAGGGTGGCAGAGGAAGCTCTTTGCCAGGAGGAAGCTCCTGACAGAGCCAGGATGTGACTAAACAGCAGCATTTCGGGTCAGCATGTTCAGAAGTTCAAGCTGCAGGGCTGGCAGAGGGTGTGGTGGAGGGAAGAGGTCCCATGAGCCAGGGCTGGGACTTGAGCTGGGGCAGGATCTCTGCTGCTGAGCTCTGAGGCTGAGCTGGGCTTGCACAGCTTTTTCCCTCGCCTCATCCACCCCTCCGAGATGATTAGAGAACCACCGACATGAGCTGGCCGTGGATGGGCTGTTCCAGAGCTTATCCCATCTGGGGGAAACTTCAGTTCAAGGATGCTTTGAAACAGCCCAGCTGTGCCTTCTCCTGGAGAGAGCAGCCTGAGATGGAGCACATTTAGACCCATCCAGCAGTTTCAGAGCCTTCCCCCAGCTGAGCCAGGGTGTTTGCATCACCCCCAGGGGGGAATCTCACAGATTAATGCTTCTCCTTTCTCCTGCTCCAGCCGGGATACTGCCCCCCGCGCCGGACGCCACGGCAGCCCGGGATATGCCCAGGAAGGAGCTGGGGATGGCTGGCTGCAACTCTGGCAGCTGTGACAGCATGACCAGCACGGCCTCCAACCACTCACAGAGGGTAAGTCACCCTGGTGTGCCCAGCCCGGGCGTGGAGGGGCCCAACTCGCCCCTCCGGGCAGCTGAGCAAGGCTTTTGGTCAGATCTCTGCTCCAAACTGCTCTCCATCGGTGCTTCGGAAGGACCTGGGGGCCCTGAGGCAGCACGATGCTCAGGGCAGCACAGGGGCCAAATTAATCCCTGCCCCAGAGCACTCCCATCCTGCCACGGGTGCGGCAGCACTCGGGAGCCTTCGCTCCTGAGAGGTGTCCTCTGGGACATGACCCCGAGAGCCCAGTGGCTCCTCTGCTGCCCAAAGGTGCAGATGGAGCAGACACAGGGCAGGAGGGGCCTGGCCATGCCCCCAGTGAGGGATTAGACCAGTGGGATCACTGGGTCAGACTGGCTCCAGCAAGGGTGACTTCACCTGGAGGAGACAGTAAGCTGTGCTCCTCCCACCTGGCAAGAGATTAATTTCCCAGTTAAGGCAGAGATGAGTTTGGACCATGGGTGTAGATGTGTAATTTTTCACTATCTGTCCATTAAAGCTTGTTTGTCTTCCAACACCGATTCCAAGATTGATGGACTAATTACATCCTGTCTGGCTTGGAGCATAATTGATATGTGGAAGTGCAACACTCAGTCCTGGCAGGTTTTCCATTTGATGTATTGCAAACCAGAACCAAACCCTCTGAATTTAATAGGGATGGAAAAACTGGTTGTGATATTGCACGGTAAAAGATTTGGATAAGTGTCTCTGCAAAACAGCTCCACCTGGGATAATTCCTCCTCTGTGCTTGTTGATCTGATGCACACTCCATCCCGTCCTGCACTTCTTTTTTTTTTCATGATATATTGCAGGAATCACCTTGTAACCTGGCACTTCCACAGCAATATCTGATATTGCAATATCATATCTGCTGGTACTGGAAATACAACAAAAATTAAACAGGAACTTGCTGAGGTATGAGAACAAGGAGAGTTCATCACCTGCACAGAAAATAGTATTTAGGATGGAGGTGGAGGACAGGTGTCTTTACCTGTAGAACACCCATGTCACCCATCTGCTCATATTTCAAAGTAAATTAAAGAACTAAAAGGTAGAGGCCAACTTCTGACACACAGAGTGGGGCAATATATATAAGTGGCTTGAAGTATATCTATGTATATTTCTATTTTAGAGGAAGTTGTCTATTTTTCTGTGGCTGCAATACCAATTCATGAATAGCCACTGGCCCAAGTCTCCTGACCAGGAGCTGTCACAGGCTCATCTTAACTCTCTTACTTTTACTGCTTTATATTCTTTTTTCCAGAGTGATAACAGCTACGACTATTTATCTGTGGAAGAGAAGGAGTGTCTGATGTTCTTAGAAGAAACTATTGGCTCACTGGATGCAGAAGCAGACAGCGGGGTCTCCACTGATGAGACTGACTCTGCAGAGCCCTCCAAGCTGCCTGGGACACGGCCCAAGAGAGACCCCGTGGGCCGGGGTGAGCTGGAAACCCTGCTCCAGGATTTGTGTGCAGAGGGAATGTCTGGGGAGCGCTCTCTTGGCAGGGAGGGGAGGAGCAGTGCCCCAGTTCTGTGTGTGGTGATGCACAGCCAGGTGATTTCCATCACCAGCTGCCTTCTCCCGGTCCTCCCGGGCAGCTTTGCAGCAAGGTCAGCAGAACCACAGGGCTCGTCTTTGCTCGTGCTCCCAGCAGGCTCGCACAGATTAACCTCATTCACCAGGTGCTTTGTCAAACCCAAAGTGTCTGTCTGACTTCCCAAGCAGTGACAGGTCAGCTGGAGGCAGGGTGAGCTCTGGGGGCAAGTCCTGAGCCGTGGCTGCTCTGGCTCAGTGGGTGTGAAGCGTGTCTTGCAGACAGGAAGGTGCCCTGAGCCTGTGTGTGGAATGATGTGTGACTTCATCTCTCTCTTCCCCCAGATCTGGGAAATGGGGCTACCCCCCCAAGCAGAGGTCAGTGTGCAGCTGAACAGAAGAGTGGCAAGAGCATCTCTGCCTCCTCCAGCCCAGCTCCAGCAGTGGTTCCAAGCCCAGGCTATTTCAGTCTTCCAAGGAGTATCCCTGCAGCAAACAGAGCTTCTGACAGCAAGGTGACTGTCCACACAGGGAAGGACCCGATGCAAGGAGAAAAACCTTCACAGGAGGTGGCCAAGGAGGACAGGCTTGACCAAGCCAACACAAAAAGCCATGTGAAGTCCATGGGATCTTTGATTATCCAACCTCCAGATCCCTTCCAGGATGACCAGGTGACCCACGAGTGGTCACGCAGCAATCGCTCAGATGCCAAGGGGGAAACAGCCAAGGAGACCAAGACTTGGATTTCATGGGGTCAGTCAGAGAAATCCACACTGGAAGAGCCCCCTCAGGATCCTGATGCCAAGCGAGGGCCTCCAACCGCCCCCAAGCCACGAAAATTGCCACCAAATATTATCCTGAAAACCAGCAAGAGCAGCCCAGTGCCACTCGCCACGGAGCACAACCAGAAGGTAAAAGCACCACCTCCACCCTCAGCCGGCTCTCAGCCCAGCTCTGCCAGTGATGCTGCTGCTGAAAAGGTGAACTCCGGGCACCTCGACCCCAAGGAGAAGGAGAAAGCCCATCGGGAGGCTCTGGAAAAGCTCGGACTGTCACAGGACAGGAGGGAGCCCAGCGCCCACCTCCAACCTCCTGCACATCCCCAGCCAAGGGAGACTCCCCTCCCCGTCCCTGGGGAGCCCGAGGCAGCAGGAATCCGACAAATAGCGTTCAAATCCAACACCCTGGAGCGCTCTGGAGTGGGGCTGGGCAGCTACGTGGCCAACTCCAAGGAGCAGAGCGCCAAGAGCAGCAGCTCCCTGGGCAAGATGTCCTTCATCGAGCGGCTCGCCCCCAGCTTCCTCAGGGGCGGCCGCCCCCGGCCCGTGTCCCTCGTGGCGGGGAAGGACTTTGCCGGCCTGAAGGAGCAGGGGCATGTGGAGCAGGAGAAGAGCAGCAAGCGGAGATCCCACCCTCTGCCGAGCTTCCCGAGGCCTTCCCGCTCCGCCGTCAGCGTGAAGATCTCCCCGAAGGGCGCCGCCGACGAGAACCGGCGGGAGGCACTGAAGAAGCTCGGCCTGCTGAAGGAATGACTCCTCAGTTATTGGGAGAGGGGGTTTTTCACCCCAAAATCCAGGTGCCTTCGCCGCCTGCCCTCCGGCAGATGGCCCACCAGCCTCCCCTGCTGCGCTCTGCTGCCCCGGCACCTCGGGAGAGGCGCCCGGAGGCGTTCGGAGCTTCTCAGCCAAATAAAGTAACGCCACGTGTACATAATATTTTGTGTACAGCAGGTGTATATGAGCTATTTATATAAAGCATCACTCAGCAGTGTGGGCAGGGTGTATTCTCCTGCAAGGTCTTTAATGCATTTGGGGATTCATCGAAAGGGGGAAGCCATGGAATTAGGGGTTTGGCTTATTTTAAAAGGGGTTGCCTGTGGATAAAGCCTCTCTGGGAAGAACTGCAGGACTCTGCTGTTCCTTCAGGACGTTTTTGGGGTTTTTTTTATTACTTTTATCACAGCTTCTGAGGCCTGAGCACTCACCTGCCACATGGAAGTGCCTCCAAAAAACCACCACTGCCACACACAAAACTGTTGGACCAACAGGCACTGGAGGGGGCTCAGCAGTGCTCTCCCTCACACAGTGTCTGCTGGAGGGGCTGGAGAGCTGTCCACACATCCCACTGCCTCCTCTGCCACACTGCTCTCCCATCCAGCCCCAGCCACCTGGATCTGGCTCTTGGAAGACACACGAACGTCATGAAGTGACTGTTAAGAAGCAACAGGCTGTGTTGGTGTCAGATCCAGAAGTGCTGCCCAAAATGAAAGAGATGCAAGTCTGATACAACACCAGCTCATTCCCTTTCAAACTCTCCTGGCATCTCTCAGCCCCAGCTGATGCTGCCAACATCTGTGCTGCTCACCTTTTGTAACAGAGGTGGTTTATTTCTCTAATAAACTTGTATATGATCAGAAAAGGACTGTGGAGTACAGATTTATGTTGCAGCCAGGACTCTGGTAAAGCTAAATACTGAGATTTAATCTTCAAAATGTCTTGATTTGAGGAGTGTGTCACCCAGGCAGCAGCTGGGCATTGCAGCTCATGGGTCTGAACCAGAGACAGGGGATCCTGCACCCCAGGAGCTGCAGAGATGGGATTTTGTGTAAGTGCTCCCAGCACAATCAGCAGATGCAAAGTCTCCCATGGCAATTCCATGGAATGGCTGGTCTAGTGCAAAGTGTCCCTGTCTAGATCAGGGGGGTGGAACGAGGTGAGCTTTAAGGTCCCTTTCAACCCAAACTGTTCTGTGATTCTCTGGCTCCCGGCTCTCCCTGCGAGCACAAAGGGGGAATATGGAATACCCGGTACTCCTGTGTTTACTGGCAGGCTTGAACCAGCCTGATGTGCAGTCAGGCAGCAGGAGAGGTTCCACCCAGCCCTGATCTCCTCGGGCTGGAGACTTTCAAGTGCAAATGATCGACTTTAAAAGCAGCATGAGCACTGTATAGAGGAGAGGAAGATGCAAGGTTAAGCCCCACGTAAAGGGGTCAGCCAAGCTCTTGCATGGTTTACTGGTACATTTTCATCCATGTGCTCCTCTCCTCTGACCATTCCCTCTTACCCACAGCAGATTCCAGCTACTTAATGCTCTGACTGCTCATCACTTGCATAATGCAGATACATGACTACTGCAGACTCAAAGGTAATCTCACCTTGATTATCTAATGAGAAAGGAGGAGAGCAATAAACTCTCCCTCATCAAAGCATTTTTGGCCTGAAAAAGAACCTAAACTTTTCTTAAAACCAGACTGTTTTGGAAACAAAAGGATTCTCTTCCAATCCTTGCTTTTAGTCAAACCCAGAATGTACTAGAGTCATGATAATATTGCAGAAGTAACAAGGCTCAAAAGAGTTGACAAATGTACCCTCAATGCCTTAATGCAGATTATACAGACTGTGTTATGTGGCACATTGATGTTAAAAAAGACCTAAAAAAACACTCAGCTTTGCATTTTGCACAGAATATTCATCTGCTTCTTAACTATCAGTCCCACACTGGCTCAGACATATCATTTCCATGTCTGCATGAGTCTGTCAAGACCTGCTATCCCAATTAAAAGCATCCTGGTGCACATCTTTCATTACAAAGACCAAATTCAGGAGAAGTGGTTTGTTAAATTCTGGCAGTCTCAAAGAACATCAGCTGTGCTGGGCCACAGTCCCCAGGAGAAATCACTCCTCCTAATAACAGACTTTGTGCCTGTTTGGTGCAGTGTCAGCTGGAGCCTTGGGGCTGGTGCCCCACGGGAGGTTGGGAAGGGTGGTTGGGATCTGCTGAACCAACACATCTCCCTTTTGGAGAACACCAAACCTGGGCAGTGAGAGCCAGGGGCTTGCTGGAGACACTCCAGCTCTGTCACAGAGACCTGGAGATGCCTGAGGGTGTTTAACCACATTCCAGCATGATTTGGGCAGTTCTTGGCAGCTGAAGCCCTGCCCTTTCCCTGCTGGTGTGCAGGTGGAGGGAAGGACCCACTCCAACTCCAACTACTCCAGTATGAAGGAGGGATAAATTGCCCTTATTTCAGGGTGGACTCTCTGCTTCATCATCAGGATAATTTCCACACTTTGCCTGGTGCTTTGTGTTGGTGTCACAGTCATTTAAGGCCGATGGAGGAGCTCTGGGGTGTTCCTGTGCCAGTGCCCACGGCCCTTTGCATTCCTGCTGCCCCAGCCACCATCAGTGACCACACAAAGAGGGAGGCAGTGGGACCCAGACCCTGGATCTGTGCAGGACAGGGGGGTGGGGACCCATCCAGCCGTGTGCTGTGTCTAATGCAACAGGCTGCTGCTTTGGCAGCAGTGCCACAATCCCTGGGGGGCATCCTGAAAGCCTGCAAGCCTCTTGGTGGTTATGATAAATCAGGGATCTGTGGAGTCAGGCATGGCAGAAGTGCTGCTGGGGTTCAGCTCCTGTCACCCTGTCCCAGGTCCCCGTGCCCCAAGGCCAGGCACAGAGCTGAGCCCAGCTCATCAGCCCCCAGCATCCCCAGGGCACGTCTCACTGTACAGCAACCAACCAGGGCAAACCCTGGTCCTTCAAAATTAAAAAAAAACAAAAACAACCTTTAACTTTGAAGTCCAGGAAGTGACAGAAAGGGGCACTGTTGTTCTTTGCACGGGGATTTATGTGCAGCAGGAACAGATCTGGCTCGTTCCAAGCAGTGCTGCCCTCGCTGGGGTTTAATCATCAACTCCTGCAGGCACCGTGGAGCAGGCAGGGGTTGTTCCCATTTATTGATTACACCTCTGACTGCAGACAGACTGTGCTGAGGTGCTGACAGCCACCTCCACAACTCCTCAGTGGGGAAACACGTGGGCCTGGAGCCCTGGTGTGATCCCTCTGCTCACGCAGAAAATATTCACCTGCCAGCACATGTTATAGGAAGGAAATTCCCTTAACAAGCATAGCCCAGAAGAATAAATTCTGTAAAAGTAGTAGAAGGTGTAAGACAGTGGTACTCCCTCAGGAGGGTCCTTTCCACGTGCTGCCATCACAGTTCCCTGCTGGATCCATCCTCCCTGCTGACTGCCCACTGCTCCCAGCTGCCTTGGGAACGATGCTGAGAGATCCCCTGGTTGCTTCCAGTGTTGCTGCCCCTGCTGGTTTTATTTTCTTTTTTTTTTGTTTAAAGGGGGTTGGAATGACATGAGCTTTAAGGTCCCCTCCAACCCAAACCTTTCCCTGACTACGTGATTCTGTGATTCTATAAAATAACACTGAGTAGTCTTAGAGGGTTCCCACTTCATTGTGTTCCATTTTATTGCTAATACAAGGACATTTCTATTGCTTTGCTACTGGTGTGGTAATAAATGCCCTCAGACTGATTATCTGTGCTGAAGCCCAGCCAATATTGGGGAGTTTATGGCACAGGTTTGGTACAAAACACAACAATTACTGCAATATAAGTAATAATATCACGATAAAGAAGGCAGAACTATTCAACAGAGATTTATCTTCAGGCAGGGACAATCCAAAGTGCTTCAGTGATTGTTTTACACCGAAAGCAGTCTGGCCTTCAAAGCCTGTCTGCACCCAAGAGGGGAAGAGCAGAACTTTGTACTCTCCAGCAGAATCAGGGCACACAACAGGTTGCTATCAGTCTCCCTCTGAACCCCACACACTTCTCACACAGTGAGTGTTATCCTGCAAATCCTGGAGACACACAGAGTGCTGGATCCAGCCCAAGGTTTTCTCAGAAGTGCCACAGGTAGATTTTTGTTTGCAATCAATCATTTTTATCTGGAAAAGCAGACCAAAGTCCCTCTCAATGACACAACTGTGAAATGCCTCCATAGTTTTGAGGATATCAGCGTGTCTGCACCTCTCTCAATTAAGATTATTTGCTTAGTGCAAAAGAGGAACCATGTGTGTGCAGGAACAAACCTCCCTTAGTTCCATCTTCAGGTCCTGTGAGGCCACAGGCATGGCCATTACCCCAAAATAAACTGTAATTATCACAAACATACCTGGGTTTGGTGGGACCTGTGCAGAGCTCTGGGTTTGCTGCTGGGTGATGGTGCCTTTTCCAAGGCAACAAAACCCACCAGCTGGCAGATTTTAAGTATACAATGGTAAGAATGCAGCAAGATTAAATTCAGAGATAAATCAAGCGTGGACTGGCAGGGCAAAAAACCAGACAAACAAACGACCCAACTCTAAAGCAGGACTGTTTTATAGCAGGTCTTGAAGCAGAAACCACCTTTTTGTCCTGGATTCAGAACAAGTCCAGGATCAAAAGACAGTCACAAGCTCCGTGCCACACACTTGGGTCCACTCAAACCACAGCTGTTTGAGGAAGCACGAACAGAGTTCTTACTTGCTGTGAAGTTCTGCCTGGAAGTGGCTCACAGAATGCAACATTTTACTACAAAAGTTTAGAGACAGGTGTGTTATGCTGAAGTATTTTGTCTGCAGAGCAGGGGAATTCCTCTCAGACTCTTGCACTTTCTGCTCCCGACCTCTTCACCTTTTCTTTTTCCCCCTTCCATGATGTCACCCACGTCATTATGGCTAAAAATGACCATTTTGGGGTTCCATCCTCAGTATATTGGTGGTATCTCTGCTATTCCTCCAAGCATTTTGACCGTCTCCCACTTTGCTCAGCAATGCACATCTAGATTTGAGAAAATTTTTGGTGCACCCATTTTTCAAATTCTGACCATCAGTATATGAAAAAAAGAATTAAACACCGAGAGGTGAGCAAAGACCAACTGAGCTGCAAGCTGCAAAAACCACTCTATTAAACTAAATTCCATTTGGAAGCAGAGCAGGAGAAGATTTCCAGCACCAGAAGCATCACAGTCTAAGGTAGGTGAGCCTCAATTTGCCCTTAAAATACTGTTGTTTGGAGAACAAGGTACAATGATTATATGAGATACTTGGAGGGATTTCATCTATGGTATGTAAAGGATCTGAAATTTAAAGTATTTATTTCCATAGCAATAAAGGTAGTAGAGCTCATTTATAATGATTTTTTCTCTTTTAAGGTAGTTTGCCTTAATTTTATTTTTTTCCTTTTTAAATCTTAAATTAAATTAAATTACTGCCTCTTTTTGGCCACAAAAAATTATGTGAACAAGGTAAATACTTATGAAAATCTACACACACAGAGACTGCCCAGTTATATAGGCCAGTTACGGATGGGGGCAGGATAATAGTTTAATCAGACAGGTGCAGAAAATTGATTATATAAATATTTTCACAATATAAAACTGAAATGAGGACAGGAAAAAAAACCAATCTAATATGGTTTACTTCTGGGATTTACATGGATCTTGTTTTTTCACTTTCTGCTTTGTATTTAATGCCTATTTGCTGGAACACCTCCTTGCCTAAACCCTAAGATTAAATGAAATTAAAATGTAGCTGACAGCTCTGTCCTGCCAATATTAATCCTAAAAATGAGGAAAAGAGGGAGTGCACTGGCTCAGCTGCAGTGCTGTACATCAGAAAAGATTAAATAAGCATAGGGATAATATTTTTCCTGACGTAAACAAGGACATTCAGCTCATTCTTGTCAGCTCCTTGTTGCTTCAAGCCCTCCAGGTTGGTGGGAATGATGGCACTGAGTGAAAATCCCCATTTTTCGAGTCACCCATCCCGTGGCTGCAATGAGGGAACTCCTGAGGCTCTGCTGAACCCACTGCCCCGAGCTGGGGGCGACTGGAACATCCTCCTGGCCCTTTGCTGGGCGCAGAAGGCTGGGCTGTGCAGGCAGATGTGGTTGGGCAGCTGTGCAGGGACACACATACACACACATCCCCCTGCAGGGCTGCCTCAGAAACGGGGAAAACCCAGGGGGGAACTGCCCAAAGGGGATCCTGGACCAGCTGGACCCCCCCCAGCCTGCCCTGAAAGGGGAAGAGAACATTTCTCCAGCCCTATCTGCTCCGAGTGCCTGCCAGAGCAATCCAGCCATTTACCTCAGCAGATCCCAGCCACAGTCTCTCTCCCTTCTGTTTGATAACACAGAAATCAGCAAAATCCCACCCCCAGCGTGAGATTTTTGAAGTTTGCTGAGTGGACACTCGTGAAGGCTGGACATGGTGGTTCTCCTTCTCTTGGCAGCTTTGCTGCAAGGTGAGTCACCAAGAAACCAGGTGTCCAGCCAGCCACGCTGATAAGAACAGGTAAAGCTGGAACTGGGGACACAGGCCGTGTTCTTCTGGCTAAATCCTCACTTGGACACCAGACACATCCGCCTGCAATATGGAAATCAGTCCAACCACCCTCCCTGCCCACTGGAAATCTGCAGAGAGTCAGCAAAGCGTGGCAAGAGCTGGGAGGAGAATCCCAGCTCTCCATTGCTCTCGCTGCAGCATCCACAGGGAGAAGGGAGTTGCCAGGTCAAGGCAGAGTTTGCAAAAGCCAAAGGTTATTCTTAGGTGTTTGCCACTAACTGCTGCCCTCGACCTTTAACTCCAGGGCTGGTGGGGTCTGGAGCATCCTGTCAGGGGCATGAAGGGTCTCCCCATCTGTGCCGTGGCGTAAATGGGTGATGTAGCCCTGAGGGAAGGTAACACACCACATCCAAAATAAACTGTGGGCTCTCTGAGCCAGATGTCCCGCTGGTGCCACTCAGAATCACCCCCCTGACTCGAAGGGGCTGGGTTTGCCGGGTGGGATCTGGTTGTCTCTGAGTAACCAACAGCAGTTTCTCCTTCTTTCTCTCCCCCGAAGAGCCGGTTTCAGGCAGCCTGTACGGGCCCAGGTTTTTGACAGGTGGGGTCGGAGGGTCCGTCACCCACCAGTGCTTCTACTCCATCACGCCAGCCAACAAACACGACCGAAAATATTGGTGCAAGATAGCAGAAAACGGGTTTTGCTACACCATCATCTCCTCAACCCACTCCGCCTCCGGGGAGTACGAGGGGCGGCTGTCCCTGCAGGACGTCCCCCAGAACGGCACCTTCGCGGTGACGATGACAGGGCTGAAGAGCAGCGACACGGGCAGGTACCGCTGTGGCATCGGCCCCACCAGGGGGGGCCTGTACGTCAGCCTGAACCTGACGGTTTTGCCAGGTAGGTTTGGGCAGGTGAGTGGGGACACCAGCTCAGCAACCACGGGCGGTTTGGGATCAGATGCTGGAGCGTCCACGCACAGCAGGTGTATCAGATTTTTGTACCCCACCATATGTTAGCCATATACTTACAATAATGAGGTATGAAAGCACAGAGGTTTGGACAAATCAGCTGTTCGTAAACGCAGGAGGAAACTCTCCCCGACCTGGCTGCGTGCTGGACAGTCCCTGTCCTGCTCTCCCCCTGCAGGTGCCCGCGTGTCGAGGCCGATCCAGGTGGTCCAAGGGAAGCTCCGTGGCTCTGTCACAGTCCTGTGCCCCTCTGGGGACACCCACAGCGGTGGGAAGAGGTTCTGGTGCAAAGTGGGAAGAACCAGCTGCACTCTCCTGGCCGACTCAGATGGCTACGTGGGAAGGAGATACCACGGACGAATCTTCATCACCCCTCGGGAGAGCTCTGGAGCTTTCAAAGTCCTGATAAATGACTTAACAAAGGAAGACTCGGGGCTGTACATGTGTGGGGTGGAAAGGCTGAATGGTGGGGACGGCCCACAGGAGGTGGCTCTGCAGGTGACCACAGGTAGGACAGGGCACAGGGGGCTGCACAGGTTCCTCGCAAGCACCGGAGGAGGAGAATTAAACACTAATTCTGTCCCCTCCAACCTGCAGCCTCCGCTCTTCCCAGGAGATCCAAATTTCTCAGCGGCACAGTCGGAGGCTCGCTGTCCTTCCAGTGCCACTATGACCCCGAGGGGAGCTACGAGAAGAAGTATCTGTGCAGGTGGGAGGAAGGGAGCTGCTCCCTGCTGCTGGACACCGACGGCTTTGTGCACGAGTCCTACAAAGGGCGGATACAAACAACCCGCAGCGACCCCGAGCACGGGACGTACACGGTGGAGATGAGCCAGCTGAGAGAGGAGGACTCAGGGTGGTACTGGTGCAGGGCTAAGAGTGGGAACACAGAGCACACGTCCTCTGTGAAGCTGCGCATCCAGAAGGGTAGGTGGTGGGGTGGTCTGGAACACAGCAGGGTGATCTTCCAGGTCCCTTCCCACCCAAACCATTCCGTGATAAAAACACCGTGAGAAACGTCAGCCCTACATTCTGCCTTAGTTAATAGCAAGCAACTGAGGGGATGGTAAAGGGCTTCAGGGATGTGAGCTGAGCTTTCAGAAGGAATTGAGTTGGTTTGAATTATATTATTGATTATTTATGATGCATGGGACGTCCTGATCCAGGCAGGTGCAGCGCAGAGACACGTGCTTGGCTCTGAAGATGATCCGAAGGTTATCTTGCAGTTTGAGAGACTGCAGCATGTAAATACACAGATCCATGGAAGTGTTCCTCTGGCAGAGACAGAAATAGTGGGGTTAAAGTAGGAATGTTTTCCAAGTGTTAAGGTTTAAGTGGTCCCAAGCTGCTTTCTGTAAGAATCAAAGGAAAACAGAAAATGCTTGAGTCTGGTATTTTTTTTTCATGCCGAGTTGCAAGGTGAAATGAATAAACCTTTGGCAGCTCTAACACGTTGCCTGGGCAAAAAGACAGATATTAAAGCCTAAAAATAATGTTCTCGGTAGAAATCTGCTCTTCACGAAACCCAGAAACCACCACTCCTGTCAAGTCCACTTCATCAAGTCCAGCTGCCTCCAGCTCACCCACACAGAGGAGCAACACAGGCCTGGTGTATGTGACGGGCACTGTCACCAAGAGCACCACGGTGGGCACTGTCACCAAGACAACCAGCACCCTGCTGCCCACTGCCACCCCTGGCACCTCTGGAACCTCCCCAGGGGAAACCTATCACGAGAGGTAATTCCACAGCCACGTATCTCCTTGGCACTGACCTGCTGGTTTATGACCTGCCTGCCCCATTTCCCGGGGCCCTACAGAGGTTCTGCACAGGTTGCAGGTTGAAAACACCTGCAGGAGACAGTAGAAGTCAAGCGAAGCAGAAGGCAAGGTTACCTCACCTCCATGTACACTTCTCCTTGAACTTGTCTGCAAACCTTCTGGTGCTGCCCTCTCCTGTGGACCAGGTGCCAGAGTCAACAGATGTGCTCCTGTCTGTTTTGCTTTGCTCAGTGCAGAGACAGGACCTTGGGAAACATCAGGCTTGAGCAATAACCTGGTGAATCTGAACCTGCTGCACACTTGAGTGCACCACCTTATCCAAGCCCCTGCAGCAGCCACTAACCCGGGCAGTGGTGTTGCATCAGCAGTTATCTTTGGACAAGGTTAATCAGAAGGCTGTGGGTATTTTGGCCAGTAATTATTCCATGGCAGTTGTCCACACCAAGCCCTGGGGCTCAAGTGGTTTCCCAGTGAATTTACCTTCTGTGCTTCCTGCTAGGCAGGATGGCTGTGAGCAGCATCAACGCTTCTCTCTCCAGCCCTGTCCCCCATCCCCAGCCCCTTCCAAGCCATGTCTCCCACCCATCCAGCCAGAAGGAGGAGGGGGGAGGATGTTACTAATCACAAGTCAGGCAAATCTTACATAAAGGCTCAGATTTTCCTGGCAAAGCCCTCTCTGCCTGGGGAGCTCTGATAGCGTGAATATAATTTTTGCAAGGAGATGGTTTGGAAACACCTTCTAGCAGCATCAGGGTCCATAACAGCTCACAGAAAGGGTGTGTGGACCTTGCTTGTGAACTTGTGTCCTGAAAACAGCTTGTCTTCCTTTTGGAGGGGCTGGCAGCACAAACCCCACACAGCAGAGCAGAGGGAGATGTAGAAATTACTTCCTCCTAAGACAAACTCCAGTTCAAATGATTTCAACTCGACTTTGTTGGCTGTTCTTTGAATCAGTCAGAGTTTGTAAAACCTTTACACTCTTTGGGGTAAAAACAATAGCCTGCACATAGGGGAATCAAAATTCTGTTTAATTCTGGTGATTCATCTTTCCAGCTCATCAGGTGAATCCCATCTGCTCCCAGCTGTGCTACCACCTCTTGCTTTGCTGATTGGCATCACCGTCACTCTTCTCACCCTGGTCAAAATAAAACTCCGAAAGAAGACGGGTAAGCTGGTCAGGCAACACCTTTTGGGCTGCAGTGGTTGTTTTTGCAAGGGCTTTGGCTTGTGATTTCCAAGAGTTGGAGTCTGACCCATGGAATATTTCCACCTCTGGGGACACGTGTCCATTGTGTGGCCAGTGCAGCCTGAAAGCACAGCTGTCAGTGCAAGCAAGCAAAGTCCTCCAGAAGTTGTTTGGCTTCTTTTTTTTTTCCCTTTTTTTTTTTTTCAAATATGGTTAACCAAAAAGCAAATGAAGGAAATGGAAATCCTGAAGCCCTGATGAAAGCCAGGTCGGGTTTTGGTGTGTAGAAGATTTATGGCACTGCGAGTGCTCGGAAATCCTGAGGTATAAAGAGCAGGGACCTGCACGGCCTGAGCAGTTTCTGGGGCCAAATCCAGCTCATTCAGTGCAAAACTGACAGAGAAAGGCCCCCAAATCCCTCCTAGTGACTTATTTTTAAAAAAATACATGCATATATCTTATCCCAGACTACATTATGGTCTGTAGAGATAAATTTAGGGACGGAAAACCTTCAGCGATGACAACAATGAGAGGAAATACATTTTTCACAAGAATGAAACTGGCCCTAATCTGGTGCCTGGCATGCTGAAATACTTAAAGAGGCATTAATGGAGGTGCTCCCTCCAGTGCATCCATGTGCTTTTGTTTTAAAGGAGTAGAAAGAAGCACCACTGGAAACCTGGAGGCAGCGACGGCTCAGGCTGAGCCGAGTCCTGTAAAAGAGCAAACAGTGGAGGAAACCTCAAGTCCAGCAAAAGTGCAGAAATGCAAGATGGACTCTGGCAAATGTAGGTGGGTGTTTTTTGGAACGGGCACTGTGTCATCTCCCTGGTTAGAAGAGAATAAAACCCAAATTTTAAGCAGAGAACTCGTGGCTTAGTAAGTAAAATACCTCCAGGGGAGAGACACGAGGTTTGCAGTCCAGGAGTTGCAATCCACGGTCCAGGACTTGTGTTCTGCTGCCAAACTACTGCCTTTGCTCCTTACCAAGAAACGTTAAGCCATAGATTTCAAAAGACTTGGATTAAATCCTATATAAAGTTCATAAATTTATTATAGGGTTGATTATAATTTTTGCTTACATGTAGTAAACCTGTTATCGCTCTTCCTGCTTGTTCCAATGAAATCTTATTGCTTATCACCTTTTTCAGTATTCCACAGAAGTGATTACTGTGTTGCAACAATATCATTCTTTTCTGTCCTACTCTGCAGGAAAATCTATGCTATCCTTGGAAGATTCAGGATCACCAATTTATACGTAAGAGTCTCTGTCTTCTGGTAAAATATAAATACAGTGGGTCTGCCTCAGAATGTTCATACTCTCTGAAGAGGAGCTCATACAGAAAACACCTGAGAAAGTCTTTTGAAAACCTCTACTCTGTGGAAATTTGTATCAGTGAGAATTTCTCCTTTAAAAAAAATGAAATAATGGTTAAAAAATTTGTTGGTGGGATTTCATATTCTCATTACAGTGCACTGAGAGCCAAAAGGGGTCCTAAATCTAAATAATGGGAAGAAAAAAAGTACATCTCCCCTAAAACCTTGAAAATAAGCAATCAACATTCTGTGAAAAACCTCTTAAAGTGAGAATGAGAACTAATAATTGTGACTTTTGTTCCCAGATGTCTGATTCGAGGTAAAGCTTGGGATAATTCTCCTCTTAATCTGAGCAGGAGTTTGACTCCAGATGTTCCCCTCTGAGCCAGCTTTCTCCAAGTTTCTGTTCTCAGGACTCCCTAAAATATCAGACCCATTTAAAACACCAAGTTGAGCAGAAAAACAGAAACACCCATGAAATCCCTTGCGAAAACATTGCAGAGAGGCAACAGCAGATCACAGTTCTCCTTGTGTTTTTTATTTTACAGCCACCCTATGGGGAAAAAGTGCTTTTCAAGGTGACTGATGAAGAGTTGAGCCAGAACCTGCTGTGAAGGCACCCCCTGTGCACGAGCTGGGAAGTTTCCCTATGGAAAGCCAACCAAGAACCCCTCGTTGCTCCCTGCCCTGCTCAGATCCCAAATGCCCCATACTGAGAGCTGAATCCCAACTGGTACTGACTACCTGCTTTGCAGAACAGAGAATAAAATAAAGCACCTGTAACCTGGCTCTTTGGGGGCAGCTCAGACTTGCAGAGGCAGAGAATCCCGAGGGAAAGGTCATGGGAGAGAAGGACCCTCATGGTCCTTCAGGGTGGCTCAGTGAGAGTCAAAAAAAACCTCAGAGAATCTCAGATTGGTTTGGGTTGGAAGGGACCTTAAAGCTCATCTTGTTCCACACCTTCCACTAGCCCAGGTTGCTCAACAAATAAGGATTTTCTGTTGGTTTTTTTTATAAAAAACCTGACCCATTGGGTCATTTTGCAACGCACAAACCACCTCTGATCTCAGTTTATGAGACACCCCACGTTCCCAAGTGCAGTTTTCCCTTCACCCCCTCTGCAGAACCATCCCCAGCTTCGAAACCAAACCAGTTCAGCCCAAACACTGCCCAGCCCCAAACAGCAGCTTTGGTTTGTGCTCTCAGGTTGGGTGTCGTGCTGCAAACTGGGCTTTGCCCACTCCCCTTCCCCCCCCTCCCCCTCAATAAAAGCAATCCGAAGGTTGTTTGTTTTCTGGAGGTGCCAAAATGCTTTGGAACCTGTGACTTGGCAGGACAACATTTCCTCGTGCGTTAAAGCAAGGAAATATATTTGCATGAGGAGCACCCTTGGCTAAATCGAAGGTACTTCCAAGGCTGGCTTGAAGATCCGAAACATTTCTTAAAGATCCCAACTCAGGTCAGGATCTTGCTACTCCCAGGCACAGCAGGAACAGCTGGAGCTGCCATCCTGTTCAAACTCTTCAGCTTTCACTGGGATCAGATGAGGAGAGCTCCGTGTGACCCCCTAGTTAGAAGGAACTACTGCTTTTGTATTGTTAGTACAAGGTAAACCAGGTTAATGATTCATCCCATGTAATACAAATATTTTCATCTTCATTACTTTTACTTTTTTCTCATTTCTGACAACCCCACACCTCGCAGGGAATTTATATTTGGGCTCCTGACATGCCCACAGCAGGAGAGCAAAGAAATGAGGTGGGAGATGGCAGCAAAGCTCCTGTAATTGTTTTTGATTTTAAAGAGCTTGCAATGTTCTTGGTCTTCACAGACAAGACCAACTTTGCTCACCCAGACTCCTGCTCATCCCACCAGGCTGAGAGGACTCAAAATTAGACCCCCTGAGGTTCCTCAGTGTCTTTGTGGCAGGCATAGGCACCATCCTCAAACCAAGGCTGCCTGGCTCCTGTCCAAGCAAAAATCTGGCTGAAAGGTGCTCCATGGACTTGACCCCATGGAGACTCCTTCCTGAAGGAGGCAGAGGTGCCCTGGACCATTCCTGGGAGCCCACCCACCCTTGGGGGGGCTGTTGTGCAATGGGGGGTGTGTAATCAGGAGGTAAATAAGAGGGTGCACCCTCGGAGTGGCAGCAGAGCCGGGCCAGGCATTGGCTTCCCAGCTCTCACGTGGGGTGGTGCTCACCTGCCAGAGCTTTTGGATGCTATTCCTTTAAGGCACAACAGGTGGAAATGCAGGACCAAAGGCGTATTTAAACCAGCCTGGCACTGCCAGAGCCCTCATCCTGCTGGGACAGGGAGGCAGGACACTCACAGGAGGTCCCAGGGTCACCAGCGAAGTAAGAGCCTTCAGAAAGAAAAGCAAAACAAAATCCTGCAGAAGGAACTGAAGGTGTAAGTAATGCTGCTTCGTTGTCTTTTGGAAATGCAAAATCTTTCTCACTACCTCTTTGAGATGGGGAAGGAGAAGAGCAACAGTCTGGAGCCTCTTTTGAGGGCTCTTCCTCACACATGTGTAGGGAAGCAGCAGCTCTGAACCAGCAGGTCTCACTGGTGGGAGGTTGATTTCTTGTGAAAGAAGCTCAAAAGCATAGGAACAGGGTTATGACAGTTATGTTTTCTTCTCTGCAGTAGTTTTTTTAATCTTTCCTCTCTGAAAAAAAAAAAAAAAGAAAAAGGATAACTATCATTACAATATTTGCATTAAGTATTAACACAGAAAATAAATGTTAGTAAATATTACTATAGCAACCTAAAGCATTGCTACTCAGCCTAAGGCCATTAGAGTCTTTTGAATTACAACAGGCAAATTTTGAAATTGAAGAGGAGAATTGGTGCAGTTATGTCCTAAAGGAGGTCTGAAGAGCTCTCAAGTTTATACAGTGACCAGGAAGATAAATAGATACTGAAGCATAAGAGAATGGGCTGGGCAGGGTGTCCTAAAACTGAAATCAGAGAGTCCTTTCCACTCAGACCAACAGTGAAGGTGTGGGTTTCTGCATACCTGAGTTCTTACTCTGCAAAGAAAACGTTCCTATAGGATTTAATACATTCCATCTGAAGGACAGAGAAATATCACCTCCTAATTGTTAATGAATCCTGCACTGGCACTGTCCACCCATCCAGGGACTGCACAGACTGGGCTGTTCAGTGAGATGGGCCTCAGGCTGTTCCTGCTCCCTGCAGCAGGAGCAGAATTAAACTGTAGAATAGTTTAATAGTCCAAGTTGGTTTCACTTTCCAGCCCAAGGAACACATGAACCACCACACTCTCATCTGAAAAGCAACAGGTACCTAACACCTTAAAGGAATATAAAATTAGGTCACATGCTGATGAATCTAACAGCTTAAAGGAACATAAAATTAGGCCAGCAGCATGATCTCAGCTGGGATTTCAGTCACTGCCATGAGGGTTGTCTGATTATTCTGTGTTGTTTCTTTTCTGGAACACATTGCTCATGCAGGGCAGTGTTTAACTGACAATCTCAGCTAGGAGGGTCACAAACACTGCAGAAATTCTTAAAAACTACTGATTTCTTAATATATCTTGATAACCCTCAATAAGTTCTGCCCAGGTTTTTCTGCTCACTATCACAAAACGAGCACCTCCTATTTATCTCTTCCATATTCTAAAGGAGGCATCTGCTTGAAACGTTTGTTTTCTGCATGTGTTTAGATCAGCTTGATCTTTTATCTGAGTGTTGATTCCTCATTCTTAACTCCACAAAAATGGGGTGGAATGGTGTCTTTTCCCCATCCTGCTACAGCAAACAAAACTCACAGTGAGTTGAGTTTGCAGTGACCTTGAGGAGCAACGTAAAGATGTGGATGACCCAGTCCTGTGCAGGAAGAAATCTGTTGCTGTGCCCTTTTTTGGGGGCACAGAGGTCTTCAGCACCTCCATAAATCACCCCCAGCACAAATGCCAGTGCTCCTCCTCACAGAACAACCCCTAATGCTGGTCTTGCTTTAAAAGGATTTTGGGGAGGGGGGAAAATCTTACCTATATATGAAGTATATATATTACCTATATGTTATTATTTCTTCAACTATTTGAATAACAGCAAACATTCCACAAAACAGAAGGCATCCCAGGCTGGAATGACAAATGTCACGACTAAATCCTCGTGTTTTGTCGATCCCACAGCACGGCCTTGACACTGGTCATTGTTAAGAGCAATGGTTAATAGCTAATGGATTGGACTGTGCTGGTCCCTGGCAACTTCCATTAGGACCTCTGAGAAGCTGGCATGCTCCTGGTGCAGCTGAGTCAGCAGAATTTGGGAACTGGACTCTGGTATTCCATACCCAGCCAGAGCAGCTGCTTGCTCAGGTTTGCACAATTCAGGGATCAGGTCCTGATCTCTTCCAAATCATTATAAACCCGAAGATATTTCTCCCTAGGAGTGCCAGATTCCCAAAAGCACAACAGAAATGCAGGAAAGGTCTTGTCATGGTCTGAGGTTTGGAAGAGCCAACCTGGTCAGAGAGCACTTGGAGCTGGAAACGTGGAAAATATCACAACGCAGGCATGCAACAGTGCTGGAGAGGAGGATGATGGTCCCAACCTAGGTCAATCCCATAGTGCTGAACCAGGAAAGTGTCCACACACTGTAGATTAGGAAACACAGGCAGAGAGGTCTCATACCACATCTATTGCTAGTTAGCCAGGGGCAAATATCAAGGCCCTCTTTGTGCCATAGTGTTTGCTTTTGGCAGAATATGTCGTGTTTATCTTGCTGGCTACTGCTGGGATATGTATGAAAGAGCATTTTTCATGCTCACTGAGTTAATTATTAGCCATGGACAAGTAGCCATTGAGCAAATGGAAATCACAATACAAGGAAGAAGGCACAACAGAACACCTTTCATCTTAACAGGGAAATAAAACCCTTTTTCTTCTACCGGGAATTACCCTTAATAAAATAGTGTCACTTGATGCCCTGAAATCAAATTCCTCTGATTGTTTATAAAGATTTTCCTTGGCACCTCTCATCATCTCTGGTCTCTTCCAGCCCAGTGTATTCTATGAACTTGGAATAGGCAGGGAGATCAAGAGCCGTGCTCGGGAAATGCACATTCCCACCACTGCACTGGGCAGTGTCCAACAGCACAGGCAGCTCAGGCCAAAGAAAACAGTTGAGTCAATTGAGAGCCTCGGTTTCCTCTGAGCCATCACTCTGCCCAAACCAAAAGGAAGGTCAGAAATATTCATCCTGAAGATTATGGACGTATTTCAGGAGATGCAGCTTGGTTGGTTATTGCCCATCACTGGATCCTGGCCAAGGGTTAATTTGTGTGAAGTAGGTTAGACAGGTGGGACAGGGCTTTACTTGGTTGAAGTCTGATTCTTGGAGGAGCAGGGCTGAGGTAAATCCCTGCAGCTCACTAAGATGCAGCTGAGAAAAGGGGGTGAGGGGGAAATAGAGGTGAAAATGTTACCGTTTTTCTCTGTCACTGGTCCTTGAAGAGACCAGGGAAACAAAGAGCAGGAATTAAAAACAGGCTTCAGTCAGGAACTCCTCACATTACAGAAGGGAGATTGGGGGGTTGGGATGAGATCCACAGGCAAGAACAGTTATCAACTTCCTCTTTCCCATTCAATTCCTTGACAGAAGCAATTAAAAACTATATTTCTCTCTCCTTCAAGTAGCCACCACTCTCACATCCTCCAACCAAAAAAGATTCAGATGATTAAGTTAAATTTTGCAAGCGCAGTTACTCACCGACCTCTGTGTCTTTCGCAGGGAATGCAAGAAAAATGGCTTTACTAGCATTCATCTTCCTCCTTGCCCTCCTCCCAGCTGGATCTGCAAAAAGCAGACACCTCCCCAAGTCAACAAGTAAGTGCAACTCGCCTGGGGCACAGCCCTTGTGGTGGCACCTTCAGGGAGCAGCTTCACCTCATCATTGCCCACCACTGCCACGGGACCTTTTCGGGGCACCCGGTGCTGCTCAGCCCCCGGGTCCACACTCCCCCTGGGACACCTGAGCTGTGTGGCAGAGGTTTACAGACGTTTACAGCCAGCACGTTTTCCTCTTGCAGTCTCAAGCCCTGTGTTCGGGCCGCGGCAGGTGTATGGCGTGGTCGGCGGGTCGGTCACCGTGAAGTGCTTCTACCCCCCCACCTCTGTGAACAGACACGACAGGAAATATTGGTGCAGGCAGTCGGGCAGGGGCTGTGTGACTGTCGCCTCCACCAGTGGCTACGTTTCCTCGGGCTTCAAGGGCAGGATCTCCCTCACTGACTACCCAGAGGCAGAAAACTTCCAGATCAACATCTCCTCCCTCGCGCCGGCGGACGCCGGCACTTACCAGTGTGGCGTTGGTGACAATGGCAGAGGGCTCTCCTACAAAGTCACTCTGAACGTTTCCCAAGGTAATTACAGCTCTGGGGCTTCTTAAAGTATTATTTTCTCTTACACCCCCCTCCCTCCCCTTTTAAATAAGGCTCCACAGATGGCCTGTGGAGCAGGGGCTCCCTGCTCTCAGCAAACAGCAGTTTTCATTCCACTGGCAGCAGGCCCTGACTGCGTCTCTGTATGCACAGGTCCAGATGTACCCGAGGCAGCTGAGCTCTTCTACGTGAAGCTGCACAGCACCTGGACCGTGACCTGCAGCTTTGGGGAGGAATTCTCCTACTTCAGGAAATACTTGTGCAAGATGGAGGGAGGAGATTGCCACGACATCATCGATAACATCGAAGACGATGTTATTGATGCGGATTACAGGGGGCGAGTTCTGCTGAGCCTCGAGCGGTCTCCAGGCTCATTCAGCATCATGATGACTCAGATGGACTGGGAAGATGCAGGCTTGTACCGGTGTGGGGTCGGTGAATACGGGAAAAGTGGAAAATCCAAGGAACTGGATGTGTTTATCTATGAGGGTAAGCTATTCCCAGTCTGTTTTCCACTTCATCTCTGCTTCTCTTTAGAAGCATTGCTAGCAGTCTCACTTTATTTAACAAGGACTTTAATTTCCCTTTGCAGGCTGCTATTATCCTATTCTTCATCTAGATACTTCTATTTATTTAACTATCTGTATGCACTAAATCATCAGTAATAAAGCTTGTATCAAGACTTAGCTTTCCCAGCAGTGGCTGGCTATCTTCCCCAGCCCAAAACCCCAGGGGACAAATTCCACCTCCTGTTTTGAGACAAACAAACCATCTCTTCAAGTCTTAATTCCTTGAATCTCAAGATGACAGATGTAGAAAGGAGAAGACCTGCCTTTCCTCTAGCAAAGGGAAAAAAGCTTTGAAAGCTTTTGAAAGCCAATAAGCACCCAGTGATTTTGGGGAAAATAAACACCTGCCAGACTCTTTAGGATCAATTCCTGGCAGTGCCAGGACAGTCTCCTGCTGGTTGCACCCCTGAGCTTTGCCTAACCTTGCTTCAGCCATAAGAGCTTTGTTTGATCTGATAATATTTATTTTCTTGGAAGAGTGCCCCATGGACACGAGCGAGACGTTTGTAACTGCTCATGTCATTTTTATCGACAGATAAAAATTTCCCTCAAATGAAGTCCATGGTAACTGCGACAAAGGGAAGTTCAGCAACTTTCGAATGCCTCTATGATCCTCTAAAGAAGTCCTCAACGAGGGTCTGGGCCAAGTGGAAATCAGATAAATATACCAGGATCATAGACAACACAGGGTATGTGAAGCCACAGTACGAGGGAAGAGTGGCCATGTTTGAGAACCCAAATAACAAGACAGTCACCGTCATCCTGAACCAGCTGAACGACGCAGACAAGGGCTATTACTGGTGCATAACAAATGAACTGAAGGAGCAGCAATCATCAGCTGAGCTGAAGGTCACAGAAGGTAGGAGATGGTGCTTTGGCAGTTCTCTGCCCGCTCAGTGGGTACGAAACGACCTCCTAAGCACCACACATGAGCAAATCTGGCTTTTTGAGAAGAGATGTGAGATCCAAGCCTGAGGTCACCTCAGTGGCTCTAAAATTGAAGCACATGGTTTCAGTTTTATGAGAAAAAGTGCTCACAAAGATTTCTTGTGCAAATATTTCTTAAGCCTTGCAAAACCCACTCCCCCCCGCCCCAGCTTTCACCCAGAGATGCATAAACAGCATCCTTAGCGTTAATTTACCAATGTAGGGAGCACTTTCCCTCAAAGATCCACCTGTAGCAGCACCACTACCTGCTGGCTGACATTCCCAGCACCGAAACCACTAACACCAGCCTTGATGTTCCATTTGCCCTCGCAGGAAAACCTCAACTGACAGGACAGAAGGAAGTGGAGGCACGAGTGGGCTCACGGGTCGATTTAACTTGCTCCTACCCGTGCGCCTACTACTCCTACGAGAAGTACTGGTGCAAGTGGAGCACCAGCGGCTGCTCCATGATGCCAGCCTCCGGTCTGAGGCAGCCGGGGCCAGAGGCAACCTGCAACACTTCCAACAGGACAGTTATCCTGAGCTTTGGCTCGGTGACAGAGGAAGACGCAGGGTGGTACTGGTGCGGGGTGAAGCACAACGGCCTCTTCGGGGAAACCATGGCAGTGAAGCTGTCTGTGACTGCAGGTGAGCCCCGAGGCAGAGGTTTTCCTGCTCGCCCGGGCTGTGGATCACTCTGCCTTCTGCCGAGGGAAGTCCTCTCCGCAGCCACTAGGTTGCAGCACCTCAAAACACAAGCTCTGTATGCCCAGGCAGCCTCCCAGCGAGGTGCCGATTTTCATCCACTCATTGTTTTTTTGGCTTCCTGGTCCCCACCAGTCTAAATCTCACTTTCCATCCGCACCAATTTTACTGTTACCCCTGTCCTTCCTAATTGTTGCTGTTGCAATTTGTAGCATCATTTAGTTTAAGCCACATCTGTCACATCTTCACCAGGTGAAGAACTGATGTAGTTCAGAGACTTATCTTACTCCAGGGAGCTTCTTATCTTAGGAAACAAGTGTGCAACAGGAGAGGAAAGATTAAACCAACAGCAGGGGGCTTAGTCTCAGCTTTGGTGCAGTATTTTGGAATTAAGATGGTTTTTCTCATGGAGGAATATTGTTAGAAGCAGAGAAAAAGCAGAGCACTGGATATCCCATCTTTAGCCATCCTAAGTGGATGATGGTCAAAGCAAAAAACTTGCCTTTGGGGGTCAAGGAGCTAGAAATAAAAGCAAAGCAAATATTCAAAATTTATTCTGGAAACATTAGAGGCAGAACTTGGAAATGCAAGACTTTTTCAAAAGTTTCTAGGCAGAGAGAGTCTACTTGAGATTTCTGCAGTAAATTATTTGGAATGACATTATTTCCGATCTCAAACACCTATTTTAAAGAGCCTCTCACATGGAGCCAAAACCCACAGCAGCTCCACATCCACCCCAACACATCCAGCTGGTTTTTGTGTCCCCATCTCCGTGCTGCTGCTCACTAATCACACTTCCTTCCCTGGGGTACAATAGGAAACGATGCCAAGCACAACCCAGAGCTCCTGGATGTTGATGCTCCCAGCCATGCTGAGTTCCCCAACCATGTTGAGCCCGGCCCTGGACCCCGAGGAGGAGCCTTCAGTGATTCTGGGGTGAGAAGTGGAGCTGCCCCAGGAAGGTTGGTTCTCTCCTTGCTCTGCCATTGACGATTTTTGTGAGGTTTATATCAACCCTTGTGAGTACTGTGTTAGTACACCGTGTGCGTGTGGTTTAGCAACAAAAAAAGTTCTTGTCCCAAAAGAACACTGCTCAAAACATCAGAGGAAAAGGAGAGGGAAAAGGTATAGCAAAGGGCAAGATTACTTGAAATTAATCAGTAGTTCAAGAAAATGGTACCAGAAGATTAGAGATTAGAGATTCCAGATACAATACCACTGCTTGAAAGTACTTCTGTTAAGGCTGGAGAACTTTCCTTCACACATTTATAACCAAGCTGCTGATGCAGCTATTTTGGCACAACCTCTATACTGTATTTTTATTTGGCTTTTTTAATTTTAGTAGGATCCAGTCCATTAAGTGAATTGCATCATGCTCGCTCAGAATTACCATCCTATACAGATTTAGACTGCTGGACTTTCAGATACATCATTTTTAGTGTTCTCTCTCTCCCTTTCTTCCAGCTCTGACCAAGGCCATGGCTCCAACACTCTTGCTTTAGTGCTGGGCCCCATTGGTGCCCTGCTCCTCGTCATCATGACAGCTTTTGTCATCGTTAAGTACAGGCAGATGAAGAGATCTGGTGAGTCCCTGCCTTTGTGTCTTTGCTGGGCTGGGCTGCTCTCCTGGTTTCCTACCATGGGATGGGCAGGGAAGGGACTCTGCTGCTGCCACTGACCCCATCCTTGGGGCTCCAGCACCCAGAACAGAGTGCCCAGCTGAGACAGAGCCCACCCCTCTGTGTGCTTTGCACGTTGTATCCCACAGCACCGCCTCGCACTCAGGGTTCAGGTCCTAACGTGCTCACACCAGCTCTGAGCAGAGGGCTTATTTATTTTCCCTCTCTTACCAGACCTGGTGTCCATTGGGAGCTACAGGACGAACATCAGCATGTCAGACTTCGAAAGTGTGAAGGATTACAGTGCCAGCAACAGCGCCTGTGTGAAGGAGAGCCAGGAGACTGCCATCGGAGGGGATGGTAGGGTGCTGATTCCAGCCCCCCCTGGGGTGAGGGGTCTGCAGAAGGACCCTACAAAAGCCCCAGAAATGCCTGCCCACTGCTGCCCCCTCCCTAACACCTCCCTTTCCGTCCCTGCAGAGTTCATCACCACCACGGACACCCCAGAAAGTGCTGCAGAGGCAAAGGAGGCAAAGAAGGCAAAAAGGGTAAGAGGAGGCAGGAGAGAGGCCACTCACCCAGGAGACACAGCCTTCCAGTCTCTGCCAAAGGGGCTGCCTTCTTCCAGGGGCCTTATTTATACCCAGGTGCTCTCCATCTTACCTGGATCCAGCACCTGCTGCAGATCACCCTCTGTGGGTGGACCTTATACCCCTCTCCCGACTCTGTGCTTTAGTGGAGACAGTAACAGCAGTCACGTTGCTTCAAACAGTAAACCAAGTCAGCCCCAGGCTGCATCAGGAAAGTTGGGGTTGTTGCCATAGTTCAGGGCAGTGGTTCAGGGGGCACAGGTAGGCAGGGAGGGCTCTGCCATTGCAAGGGCTGTGACTTGCTCCTGTGATCCCTGCCTTTCTGTGCCCTCTACTCCCCATCCTCTCTTTGGGGAAGGTCGTGGTCAAGTGGCAGCACTCGGCAGTAGCTGAAGGTGCCAGATGCAAGCCTGTGTTTTTCCAAGCCCCTCGCCACAGGTGAGGTGCAGGTACTGTGAGTGCCTGTAAAGGCTTTAGGACAGGGGAGCTGGATGCCAACACACAGGGACAAGCTTGCCATGGAGTCCCAAACCCACAAACACTTGGGGTGTCCCCAGGGCCGAGCAGAGGAGTGATGCTCACATCGGCATCGACGTGACCCTCTGGATCCTCCCACTCATCCACTCTGCCTGGGTCATCCCGAGACCCTCACAGCCCACACAGTGCTGCCTTTCCCCTGCCCCGTGCTGCTGTCCATCCTCAGCCACCTAACTGTGTCCTCCTGTCCTTCCCCAGAGCTCCAAGGAGGATGCTGACCTCGCCTACTCCACCTTCCTCCTCACCTCTGGCAGCATCGCTCAGGGTGGCTCCGGGGGGGACAGCCCAGCCCTGGATGTGTCCCCTCCCCAGGATCGGGTCTGAAGGTCAGGGATTGAGAGGAGGCAGCGACTGGGACCGGCTCTACCTTGAGGACCACACCAAACCATCAGCAAGCACACACTCTGTTCACTGCTACCACAATTTGCTATAGCTTGACCTTCTTTTTTTTTCTTTTTTTGCTTAAATTCAGCTTCAAGTGGTGATTTAAGAGGAATTGTTTCATGCCAAATGGGGCTGGGCTGGAAGTGCAGGGTCTAAGTGAGCAGGTTGGACTGGGAAATGGCAGGAGTTCAAGTGGCTCATTCCACCAACAGTTCCAACGCAGTGGGCTCTCACGGGCGTTTTTAAAAAGTCCCACTTTCTTTTAAAGGCAGCTGGAAAACCCTTTAGAACAGCATCTGATGCTTTTCATTCCTCTAAGCTTTCTGGACCTGAGGGCAGCACCTGCAGGCCAGACACGGTCTGAAGTGTTTTCATGCACAAGCAATAAAGAATATCAGTGGCTTTCAGCAGACCAGGGAACTCTGTCCGTGGGAGAGCACGGGGAGAGCACACCCAGACAGACACAGCAAGGGTGGGAAAAGCCGAATATTCCACAGATAAAGCAATGTAGGAAGCAGCAATGATGAAGAAGTGATGAAGCAGAGAAGCAATTTTCCCCTGAACACCAGGAATGGGATAGGCTGGTGCCTTACCTGGAGAAGGGCTGTGGAGGGGTTTGACAGGGCCAGGGCAGAAACTCCACAGGGATTCAAATCCCTCATTCCTGAGCTTGTGCTGCTGAAGGGCAGCTCTGAGATCAAACCATAAAATATTAAGAATGAGAAACATCACCCTGGGTAGGGTCTGACCCGTGTTGCAGTAACACCACACAATATTTCTGGTTTAGTAAAGTATTAGCTGCTTTTAAAAAAATGAAAACAGAACCATAGCTCAGGGAGGTGCTGGAAAGTGGCTGTTACCTGAGAGACACTGAGTTTCACCAAGGACAAAACACAGACTATTCCTGAATCATGGACTTCCCCACAGTAAGTGCTGAGATGAGCGTTTGTGTTTTCACATCCACAGCGCAATAGTCAGCACCTTACTGGGACCTTAAATGTCAGGTTACAGCTCACCTGCCTCATCCTCCAGGGCTCCATCCCCTCGTCAGCACGGGTGGGAAGGGGCTTGGATACTGGAAAAGGTGTGGAGGGGCCAGGACAGGTCTGTGCCCGCCTGGAGTTGCTGGAAGTGAATGACTGACTCTGGTGCAACAGGAAAGGCGTGAGCCTGGAAAGTGTCCCCGGGGGTGAGCGGCAGGAGAACGCCGAGGTTTGGAAATTTCTGAGAGGAGAAAACCCCTTTTGCTCTCCCTTCGTGAATCCACTTCCTCTTCAGCCCGCCCAGAGGCGTCCTCTCCCCAGCTCCCACACCTGCCCTGGGAGCAGCCGGGATGAGCTTCGTTCCGGGGAAAGGAGCAGGGGCTGAGAAGGGTGAGTGGGCTGAGCATCCTGCCTGCACCCCTCAGCCCCGGCAGCTGCCTGCCTGAGGCCCCTGCTCCCTCCCACTGCTGGCACTTCCAGCTGGCACCTCAGTTCCGAAGGGGAACAGCCCTGGGCTGCTGCCGTGCTTTGCAGGGGGTGGGAGAGTGTAAAACCACTGGATTTTGATGGAAGCAGCGAAGCAGGCACGGGTTGAGACACGCAGCACTCTGCACAGGATGTGAGCAATGAACAGGATCAGTAGTAAGGACTGTGACAGCATAAGCTGAGGACGTGGAATAAAACCCACACATCTCGCTCAAGCTGTGATCCAGAGCCCGCCACAATCCACAGAAAGGCCCACAGGGAGCTCACCAAGCAGCCCCTGCTCCTTCAGCTGGCTGTTCACCAACACGTCAGCTGATTTTGGGAGGTCAGTGGCGAGCTGTGGTATCTCACTGCACCACAGCACCATTCCCAGTGGTTATTCTCTAACAGGGAATCACGGTATGGGCTGTACCTGTGGGTCTTAAAAGGGTTGGTTCCAAGAGTGATGGAGCTGAAATACCACCTTTCAGAGCGTGCAGGGGTGTATTCCCCCTGACACCTGGACAAACGAAAGCCACTGGGAAAAAAAACCACAAGAAAGCAAATTACAAGAATCAAAGCCCTGAGAGGCTTCCCTTTGGCACGAACAAATAGTTGAGGAAGGACACTGAGCAGTCAGGGATACCTTCCCTCCAAAAGTGAATCACCAAATCTGATTTGCTGCCAGAGGTCTGACCAGGGTCCTCCTGTGATAGGGATGGAACCAAAGCAGGAACTTGGGTGTCCTTGAGGATACAAGGACCTTATTTCATGGTAACAAAATCCTGTTAAAGAACCCCTTCTGGTCTTGGTTCATTTGTAACATCCAGACTCTGCCACTGTCAGCTGCTACAGCAACATTTGTAGTGACACCGTGTGGGAAAACACAGTGGAAAAGGGATTTAGAGCATGCAGTGGGTTCCAGCAATGTGGGTGCAGGTGCTGGTGGCTAAACGAGCCCAAAATGGGTGAAAACAGACCAGAGCTACACATAGTGCACATTAAAAATTGTCTTGGGGACAATCTGAGGGGGATTTAGTGTCACTGAGGTCTAAGCTTTGGTCATTCTGGCACCCCTGGGGTGCTGGAGTGGCAGCACCTGCTGTGCAAGGGCACCACAGTGAGTTCAGAAAGCTTTACCACCAAGAATCATATAATTCCTCAGAATTCTGACAGACTCAGCACAGTTTCGAGTGGGGTTTACTTACAGTCATTGCAACCAATTTCCACAAAACTCACTCCTGAGTGTCAGTAAATTGCACAACACACATAAGAGTCTTTTTCTGTTCAGCAACCACATATCTTGCACAGAAACTTTTTTTACTGATAAGGCAGAAAATATCTCAAAAGGAAAGGCAGATTTCTAAGGCCTCACATACCTTCTAGGACCTATTCTTGGAAGCATTTGTCACACTGTGCACCTTGTTTCAGCCAGATCCACCAGTGGCAGCAGCACCCCTTGAGACTGAGCCCAGGTTTATGCAACATCAACTGCACCAGAGTCCTTCCAGCCAGCACTCAGCACTCATGGATGCACATTTCCTACATGAATATACATTCCCTACACAGAAAATTCATAACTTAAACAACAATTTTATTACATGATCACAGCTTCTGTCTGCTGGCAAGAGAAACCCTTTGAGGTTTTTCCCTTGGAGCATCCTTTGATGGAAGCCAGCTAAGCGAGGGCAGCGCTGATTTAATCAAACTCGTTATTTCCATCTTCATGAAGGCTCTGTTGGTGCCTTCACTGATGTGCCTGGCTAGCAAAGCACTCTGTGTTTGACTGAACCCAGCTGGAATGGGTGAGGAGCTGCACTGATAGGGGACATTGCTGTCCCTCTCATCACTGGGGTGTGCAAGGTCCCAGCAGCTCCGTCAGCCCCGGCCCTGGGGGGTCGTTGATGCCTCCCTCTCCCTAAGGGGATTTCTCCATCCAGTCTAACAGGATGTCCAGCTCACCCAGGGACTTCATTGCTGCAGATGTGACATTCAGCTGGAATGGGATAAAGGAAGAAGTTGTGAGCACAGATAATGATTACAAACCCACATAAAGGGGACCCAATTATCTGTGTTAATCACTAGACTCAGGCACCAACTCACCCCTTCGTAGTTTGCAAGTATTTGCTTAAATTTCTCGGTGGATTCCTGCCCACACACGCACTGATTCTGTTCATGCTAGAAAAAACAAGATAAATTCATTAGTTTGGGGAGTTACATTTAAAAATAATAGTTCAGTTTCTAATTATGCTGTGAATTATAGAACTGAGACCTTGTGAAACTGTGGGAAAGGCTGCAGGTCCCTGAATCAGACTTCAGCTAAGAACAGTTTACTTGACAGACTCAGGGACAAGATAAATATTATCCTTGAGGACTAACGTGGGAGTTTGTTTGCTGGCGAGTGGGCAAGCACAGAAATCTCTCAGCGGCCAGACACACTCCTCACATCACACTGCTTTGTGTTCTTGTTAAAACCATTTGTATAAATAAAGACTTTGAACTTCATAAAGCTCTCGGGTTTGTTTATACACCAAATGCTAACAGATGAAGCTGAACTGCAGCAAGAGACAAGGCTTACACACTGCTCCAGTTTCCTCTTCATGCTGAGGAAGGAGTTGGCGATGCTGCTGATTTTTCGGTTCACATACGAATCCTCGGTCTTGCAGTGCTTGAAAACCTTGTCCACGTAGAAGTTGAAGAGGTGATGGGTGATGCAGCATCTGTCTGAAGACTTGAAGAATGAATTTCATTTTTAAAAGGTCTTCCAAGGGGTTATAAACCTGTAGTCACCAAGCCCCCCTCTGGAATAAACCCTCTCTAAGAGGAAGCACGTTGTAGCTGAGCACAGCGGGACATTTTGACTCATATACAGCTTCTTCATTATGCTGCTAATATATATATATGACATTATTTTAGACTGCTTTTCCAGGAGATCCGTCCTCAGCAAATCTCAGAGAGTCAACAAAATAAAGAGCTGATTTTGTAGCTTGGAGGCTGAGACCTGAAGCAGTGGCCTGTACCCAGCGCTTCAGGGTGTGAGAGAGCTGAAAAACACTTATTTGTAATATATTGCACCTCCCAAGACCACATTCCTCTGCTTTTGGATTCTTTAATGGCTTTCCACCCAAGGACACTTACGTTAACCTTGTGCAGGGAGTGTGGATAGGACAAGATGCTCAGGGTCCGGATGGGGTCTCTCGCTTGCTGCAAAGGAGAGCACGGAGATGGGGAAGGCTCCAGAGGGGCTTTGGGAGCTGCCAACTAAAGAGCTTCCCCAGCTCCACAAGAGCCTGGAGGAATACTTACAATATTGGCTTTAATTGCTGTGAAACCAGCCCTAATCTCTGTCATGCTCATTGAAACCCTGCAGGCTCCAAAGTGGAGGATTTTGTTTCCAGCTGTCGGCGTCAAATCCACCCAGCAGGACATGGAGAAGAGGCAGAGGAACAAGTGGGATCCCTTCATTTCAGCTGCTTGGGAGACCTGCTCAAGGGAAACAGTACTGACTCATTACCTTTCCTAAATAACACAATTGTGATGCATATGAAAACATACATATTTTATACAGCACTTGTAATGTACAATCTATATTAAAAAACCCACAGTGGGTAGCACCTCTTAATTATTTCTTTTCTACTCTCCGTGAGCAAGAGAAAAAAAAAGAATCAAACAAACCCAAATATTTAACAGAAGAGCCCAAGAGAAAACAAGGAAAAATAAATAAAATGCCAGTAAAAGAAACTGCATGTAAATAGACATAGTTCTTCAGAATAAATTTTTTTGGGAAAAATAAATACAGATATATATTAAATTTTTAAAATCTACTAACTCAGAAGCAGCAGGAGGTAACTGTGACTGAAAGCAGCAGGTTCCAAAGTCTGATCCCAAAGGAAAATGCTTTCCCTCAGGAATAGCAGAAGTCAAACACAAGTTCTACTAGCACTGAAAATTCAGGTTATTAATGAAAAAAACTATTTCAGAGACACTTTATAAGAATACAAGAAAATACCCACGAGCACCTAAAGCAAAAGGATAAAAATCGGTGTTTTACCTTGCTCTTTGGTGTGGGTTCACCTGCGTCGACGGTGTCTGACCTGGAGAGCTCCAAAGAGCATGTTTTTATCCCGGCACCAGGAGGAAATAACTCTTGGATCAACTTTTGGGATTTTTCTTGCTTTTCCCGGCATGTATTTCCCTTTGTAATTTACTGAATTAATGAGCAGTGAAAGGGACCAGCTCTCTCCCCCACAGGTGTTTCCCTCACCTACGGAGGCGGGAAATCTTGGCATTGCTGCGTCATTTTTCATTCGGGAAGAAGGACGTGACCAAAAGGAGGGACCATCGTGGGGGTGACATCCCTAAGATGCCAAGTTCGGGGGCTTCCCCAGCGTGGAGCCAACGCTACCAAGTGCCTCCTGGACAGGGCCCCTTCCTGGCTTGGGATGTGGGAAGTTGAGTGGCATCACCCCGTGGTCCGAACACCCCAGGGCTTCTGGCTCTGGACAAGGTGCCCTGGTAGAAATGCCGTGACTCAGGAAGTTGTCCAGACCTTTCTCCGTCATTGTCCCGGCCTTCCTCTGCCAGGTTCAGGGAATTCTGCTTCCAGGCTCGCTCCTCAGGTAGGTGGACACTTATCTGCACCGTGTGCCCCTGGTGTTTGGAGCACAGGTACACAAGGTCAGGCATTTTGGACGGCACAGCTCCCTCCTTGGTGGCAGAAGAAGTCTCTTGGTTTCCAGGGCCACAGGTGACTTTGGTGATTGTTATGCACAGTCCAAAGGTGTCACCCTGCAGAGGGGCAGGAATTTCACTCCAGTTTCTCAAAGTCCACCAGCCCAGAAGCAAAATAACAAGCTATGTCTGTCCCACCTCAAGCTTTCACTGCTGAGCAAAACTGATGCAGCCAAGGTCCTCCAGCAGACCAGACACATTCTCCCACCAACATTTCAGATCCAGGCTGTCCCCAGGGAACCAGGGTTTGCCAGCTGGGGCATGTTGTCACATGAATGTGGCACTACTGGTGCAAACCCCAGGCTGGTTCACCGTGCTGTTGGCTCCCAGGCTGGTTTGGTTGTTTCTGTAAACCTGCTGGGGAGAGCCAAGCTCAATCTCCAAACAAAAAGGAGCAGTTAAAAAAAACTTCTTGGATCATCTGTGCCCAGGAAGGATGGTCAAGTTGACTTACAGGGCATGGGAGGGAGTAAAATCACCCCTTTAATGCCACAGCCAACCTCCAGAGAAGGTCCCCATCGAGAGCAGCAGCCCCAGCGTGCACCTCCTGCAATGCAGGTGTATCTTGTGCCACTGCCTGTGGGCCAGGGCTGTTCTATACAGTTTTGCTGGGTGACTAATTTATTGATAATCCAGCATACATCCATCACCAGGAAGACTAGTCAAATGGATTTTATGCCCAGGCTAGTCATAGTATTGCACAGAGTGTTGCTGAAACTGCCCCAAACGCACCCAACGTGCCTCCCTCCCGCTGCGCCTTCACCCCGTAAATCAGCCAAAGGGCAGGTCCAAATCTGCAGCAGGTTGCATGTGCCCTTGCTGAGGTGTTGGAGGGATCTGTGAAAGCACAAGGCTGTTAATCCCTGCCTTCCTCCCCCAGTTCCCAGCTGCTGCCTGTAACTGCAGCCAAAGCTTTGCCTGGAGCAGAGGAAGTGGCAGCGGCAGCATTCCCAGGGCCCGGTGCACACCCAGCCTGGATGAGGAAACAGGGGAAGAGGCAATGAGCTCTTACTTCGTTATGTAAATGGCAGATGACAAAAAGGGATTTCTTTTGGGTTTTTTTTTCCCTTTGGTAACTGAACTGGAGCTCACAGTGGGTCAGCCAAGTGCCAGCAGGCAAGGAAGAGCTGTGGGTTAAAGACTGCCAGGCAGGTGTGGAGGAGATTTGGGGGTGATATGGGAGCAGGAGGGAAAATATTGTATTATCAGGGTCCAGGGCCTTGCCACAGACCTCTGCATGGTCCTGGCTGAGTGTCCCTCAGCCTCTCTGTCCTGTCACTGACCATTTGTAAAGCAGAGGCAACAGTGGGACCCTCACCACAAAGGCAAGGAGGAGGAAAACCATATCAGGGTGGGGGGCAATCCAGAGACATTTTCATTTTTGGTTTTCAGTATATGTGCAATGATGGGGATGGATTACCTCAAGTGCTGGATGGGGGGGATGGTCCAAAGCCTCACTTTTCAGAGCAGATATGACGGTATCAGCAGGGATCATAGAATGGTTTGGTTGGAAGGGACCTTACAGGTCATCTGGTTCCATCTCCTGCCACGGGCAGGGACTCCTTCCACTAGCCCAGGTTGCTCCAAGCCCTAACCTGGCCTTCCTGACACTTCCAGGGATGGGGCAGCCACAGCTTCTCTGGGCAACCTGTGCCAGGGCCTCCCCACCCTCACAGGGAGCAATTTCTGCCCAATATCTATTCTAAACCTCCTCTCTTCCAATTTAAAGCCATCAGCATGCATCGGGCCAAGCCCTGATGGAAGCAAATCACCTGGCTCTCACCTACCTGCCAACCATAGCAACATGAAAATATCCTCAGTGAAACAAGGAAAACCATTTCTCATTTGCTCTGGGAAGGAAGAGGAAGAAGAGAAATAGGGATTTCTGAACCTCAGCCGTGTGACGCTGCAGATGAGCTCAGACAGTAAAATGGGAAGCGACTCCCTCAGGCACTTTCAGAACAGTTAAACTTTTCGGGTACTCCAGCGCTGGGAAGCGAGCAGGAAAGGGGTCCTCTCCCCAGGAACACTTCCAGGCAACTCCCAGCTAACGGGGGAGGGCTCCTCCCTCGGGATTTTATGGCAGGCACGTTATGACAGGGCACTCTAAAAGTAGTTACAACCCAAAGAGCAAGCAAAGGCAGCAGAGAGAGGGTTGTGAGCCAGCTGCCACCGTGCTTGGGAATTACAACTAAGCCCCCTGTATCATTAGCTTATCTCAGAAATCATCTATGCAAAGGGCGTGGTGAGCACCACAGCTCCTGCACGTCCAGCATCTGCTGCAGTGAACTCAGAAAGGCACGAAAGGGGCTTGCAGGGTCGAAGGGAATGGCCCCAGAGCAGCTGGAAAATAACCCTCGGAGCATCCTCTGCCGGCTCTGGGATGTTGGGGCTCCCCCTGCCTCGCACCGCTGTCACCGTGCAAAGCTGGCACCACTGCTGCGGCAACGGAGCATCCCCACAGCGGCAAAACACACCAGACTGCTGTGGACAAACGGAGTGACTAACAGAGCAGACAGTCCTGGAGAGCCCGGGAGTGTGACAGGAGACGAGACACTTGGCTGTGTTGGGAAACTCAGCAGCAGCTCCCAGCCCTGCTCCACTGCGGGGCAGGGGAGCCAACCCTGAGCACCCCACTCATCTGGAGTTACTGCTGCCTGATCCAGCCCTGACCCAACTTAATTCATTTCAAATAGGTTTTGTTTTACTCTAAAAAAAAAAAAAAAAAATCCTTACAAGTATATCATCAAACTGTTCTGATCTCAAGGATCTGCTGTCAAGGACTGATCCCACAACACACTCAACATCAGGTTTCCAGTAAAGGGTTTCAGAGTGATAAGGCACCAGTTTCAGGAGTGCATTTCAATGCAGTTTCATGCAATAAGAAGTTCTGATAACACTCTACAGCCCAGCCTTGGTTTGTCATTCTTTGTCATCACTCGTATTTCACAGCAGCCTTAGGTAAACCATTGTTTCAGATATGAGGGTGATAATGGTTTGTACAGAGATCCCTGGAGCTAGAGAATGTGAGTGATGGAAATGCTGCCAGAAATTTCAATAAAGGGAAAAATTAAGCCTTAATAACAACATCCAGCAACACTATCTGAACCCAGGAACAATTCCTCATATCCTTCAGGAAAAGATCTGCAATATCCAACCTGGCCACGTGAAACAAAAGTACTTCTAGGATGTTACACCACGCCTTGTAATACTGTTGCTCATCAAAACCCCTATCAAAGGAGTGTAATTATTGTTCCACAGGCAGAGGAAAATGTTCCCACTTGGTTTTTATGCACTGGAATAACTTCTTATACACTTGCAGTGGAGTAAATTCTGAGCCAGCCCCACCCTTATCATAGCTGGGAGTTAATGGGAAGGTGGACTGCAGGGTGATGCTGTGCTGCAGCTCTGAGTAGTTCTCAGCACCTTAAAAATCAAAGTTTACTTGTCAAGCAATCCAGAGCCAAAACCTCGTTTGAACAAGTGCTGATCTGTCACGATCCTCCTGAACCCAGGGACTGACACCAGCACCCTACAGATGTCACCGGTCCCAACGTCACTCTTTCCATGAGCTCCTCAGTGACACCCTTTTCTCTTCGTGATGGAAACGCCCTCTCCCAGCCCTGACAATCAGACTGCTCTTCTGCTTTTCCCCCTCTTAATTACTGCAGCTCGTTAAGGGCAGAGAGCCGGGGTCGCCCGCCCTGCCCTCGCCCAGCCCCAGCTCTGCAGCGCTGCTGACAGAAGTACAAAAAGTGTTTTTCTCGGTAAACTCAACAAATGACTCAGAAAACTCTGCGAGGAGTTATCGGCTGAGAGGTGTGGTACATCGTGTACCCTCTCCCCAGTCACGTTTCTAACCATAACCACCAGAATAATTCTGAAAATCAAACAATCGAGTGCTGCCTCGCAGGGAGCAACAGGCTGAGCACGGCTCGGCTTAAGGAAATGTAATCTTTGTTCAGCCAAGCCCAAGAGACACCCAAAGCCAAGGGAGCAAAAGCTCAGGCTGGTTTCCAGGATCCCTTCCCAAGTGGCTCACTGTGCCCAGGATTCCCAGCAGCTTTAGGACCTCCCCTCACGGGCAGAGCATCTCCTTTCCCAGGACTCTGGGAGAGCCTGGACAATGTCCCTCATCCCAAAACCATGGGGTGAAGCACTTTGATTTAGGGCATCACCCGTGACTGTCCCTCTGGGGCTCTTCCTGCCGTTGTGTGTCACCAACAGCCCAGCCCAGGACGTCCCCAGGTGCAGGACTCACCAGAAAGGGGACAGTGCCCTGCTCCCCAGGGAGCATCACCCCCCTGCTGTGGGTGACCTTGGGGCCACCTCGTCCTCACTGGGCTGCCCTTGGTCATGGGCAGCTCCCAGCTGGGCAGGGCTGCACGTCACAGCAAATGCCACTGTCCCAGCCACCGCCCTCACGGAGCAGATGCGACACTTGTCGCTGTGACTCACCAGCGGCAGCGCTGCTGCCAAGGCAGGATTTCACCCAAAGAGGGCAAAGAAATTGAGAAAAAAAAAAAAAAAAAAGGGCTCTTAGGTTTTTTTCCCCTCCACCTTTTAAGACTCACCTTTGTGGAAGAGGAAAAGCGTGGTGGAGGATCTTGTACATCGGCATCTCTTCTGCAGAAAACCATCGATTTAGTCACCAGAGTGGCGGGTGTTGAAGGTTAGATACTTGTTTCCCCTGCTTCGATAAAAAATGAACTCACATTTTGGTTATCGCAAATGGCATCTTCCCCAAAGGGAAATGAATATTTCATGTCTTTAGAGTTAAATAATTACAGCTCAAGGGCAGCTCATGTTGGGTTTTTTACCTTTTTTCCCCCCACCACGAGAAGAAAATTGGTTATTTGGGCAAAAATTGAGGCACAGTTGCCTGAAAAGAACTTCCCTGCCTTTGAAGGTGAACAGAAGGACCCAGGAGAGGACAATGTAAAGCCCAACACCCCATGGCAAGATTTGCATCAGCCTCCAAATGTGTGTGAGTATTTCAGACTCAAATCTGCCAACGAGGTTAAACATGGGCTTAATGAATTGAGGCTTTTGCAGTTTCCAGGTGGTTTCAGAAGCTTTTTGATGTGGCCATCTGATATATTAGCAGTGGGTCTGCTCTTAGAACACGCAATACCCTTGTACAGAAACTGCTGAAGTGCAGTGAAGACCTGCCTGAGAAGTGCCCATGTTGGGAGGACCAACATTTCACCAAGAAACGAAACTTTCTTGAAAGGTCTTTCCGAGGGAGAGAGCTGCGATCAGTGAGTATGAAAAGTGCTCTGAGCAAATCAAACTTCCACTTTTCAAAGCCACAAGAAGCCCCCATGCACATCTTCCCTGCAGAATTTACACTTGTTTACTCTGCCTGCTTCTAATTTTAAACTTTTTTTTTTAATGTCTTATATTTAGCACCGCAATCATCATTCACATTACCAGGCATCGGGTTGCTCCACTTGTTCTGGGCAGTCCCAGGCTCCCATGGACACTGGGTTACACTGTGGATAGAGCATGTTTGCCCCTTGGAAAGTGGCCAGTCTGAAAGAGAGAGGCAACCAAAGAGGAGACAAAAATAAAATTAACCAAAATCGAAGAAAGTAGCTCATTCCAAGGGTAGGGATTTTGCCGTGGGAGAAGACTTGTCAATATTTAGAAAACCAAAGCTGAAGTTCTTCACTTTGGAGACTCAGATCAACAGTCACCGAAAACAGTGTTGGTTATCAGGTCCTGCCTGCAGCACGTGGAGATTCACAAAGAACAGTAATTCCTGCAGAACAGAACATGTGCCAGAGTTACCAGGGCTGACCATCTGCACTCCCAGGACACGGCAGCAGAGCAAAGACTTTGCTGTGCAGGAGCCACAGGGGCTGCTTTGTGGTGAAATATCCCCCCACAGCCAGAGATTTGAATGGGGTGGCTTTCCAGATTTTCCAGATTATTCTCAGAAGGGAAGAGAAACATCCACCACATTCGCTGCTGCTGTGGCTGTCACTGGGAGCAAGGACAGCAGCACCAGCACTGCAGGGACCAGCACTGGGCTCTGGGCAGCTCGTGGCAGATGCCAGACCACGGTCTGCTGAGATGCACATACCAATCACCCAGCTCTTGTATTCCTCCCATCCTTGTTTTTGGAAGAGCTAAAGACTGGTGTGACAGCCAAAGTCAGGCAGGACATCTCACAGCATCATCCAGGTTGGAAGAGACCGTCAAGATCACCTAGTCCAACCATCAGCCATAACCAGAATCACCCCCAGACCATATTCCCAAGTGCCCTTTGACAGAAAGCCAGGCTTTGGCTCAGGCTGGAGCAGGTGATGGATCCAACTGTCCCACCCAGCACCTGAGTTTCCCCCCAAGGGTGAAATGTGCTGACAGAGCAGGCAATAAATGAAGCCTGATAGAGGAGAAACTGAGAGCTTGCTGCTATCAGCTCCGTTTTTGAATTCTCTGGGGAGCAAATGAATCACTCCAATGGGCAAGCAGAGCTGTCATAGATTTTGCTTTCACCAAAACTGAAACTTGTGTTTCAGTAAACTGGCTGTGGATTCACGACGCTCTCGGGACCGAGTTTCGGTTTTTGGCTGGGTTTTAATTGTGTCCGTCTCAATTTCACAACCAAGGCTGGTTTCACTGGGGCTGGATGCACGTGAACACACGTGGATGCACTGGGGGAGCTCTGCTCCAGCTCAGGGAGAGCAGGAATAAGACACGACGGGGTAAGGCTGGCACCTCACAGCCACTTGGCACCACTGATTCCCACATTATCTGATGACACAACCTGTGGAAATGGGAACAGCCAGGAAAATTGGCCACCCTTTGCTTCTAGGCATGAGTTCTTGGAAAGCCATGCTACGAGGAAAGGCTAATTTTTCCAGAGGTTTATCCTCTTACCCATTCCCCTGAGAAGCTCTGCCTGGCCCTGGCACACGTGGCTCCACCAGCCTGGCCTTCTGCTAACCAGTGTCCTCTGATCTCGGTGGCAAACTGAAGACTTGGTCCCTTGCAATGCACTTCCTCACTGCACAACCCCTTCTAGTCATAAATATAAATCAGGGCTATTGCAAGGTTTTAATTTGATTTTATATTTCCAGCAGACACACTGCTGGCCACTTCTGAGGAGTGGGAGATGAAGTGCCCATCTCTCCTTTCCTGACAGGCAGGGACAGCCAGCAGAGGAAGTTCCCTTCAGATCTTTTAATTTCTTCTTCTTTTTTTTTTTCCTAAATCTTATTTTTAAACACTATTTTCAGCGAGAGGGGTTTTCCACCATTCAGCTTCATCTTCCACTTCCTGGTTACAGCACTCAGAAGAGACAGGGAAAACAATAACCAAAATAGTCACAAGTGCCTGATCCTGTTAATGAAAAGATAAATCCCTGGCAAAGGGCTGAGGAAGCTCAAGGAGAACAGTGCTGAGCAGAAGTGGAGCAGGCACCTCAGCTCCCGTGGGGGAGCAGCAGGTCATGCCCCTGGGAGCAAGAGGATTTCGGGAATAGCTTATCAGTGCCTGAACTCCACTGCTTTCATAATTCAAGTTCAGCCCTCATGGCACGGAGGGTTGGAAATAAATGATCTTTAACCTTCCAGCTCAAAGCGTTCTATGACACCCTGGTGTCTTTGGGTCCCAGTAATTAAGATGAAGTAATTAAGATATCTGTCAGGGGAAACAGCCAGGTTGGATCACCTGCTCCCTCTGTAAAAAAAAAAAAAAAGGAGAAAAAAGAGAAAATAGGAGGGAGATCTGAACACATGAAGGTTGAACCTTATAAACAACACATTGTAAAGCCTCTGAAACCTCTGGAAAGCACATCTGCTGGATCATTTTTTAATTAAAAAAATCACACCAATGATTTTTGGAGCAGAAAGACAGCGGGGGCACGTGGGAAATCCCCTGGCAGCCCTGGGGGTGCTGCAGCATCCCTCGGGCACCGGGCATGACCCACCACCACGTGCAGCATCACCATCCACGGCACGTGCTTTATCTGCGGCTTGTGGGGTGGCAAAGAAAGCCCAGGATTTCCAAACCCATGGAGTCAGCTGCCTGGCACCATACAGAAAACCACCCCAAAACCCCGCTGGGTGAGTGGCCCAGCCTGTTGTTGGCTCCAGGGCGAGGGCCTGATGCTGCAGTGGAAGGTGAGCTCTGTAACCCACCCCAGGGTCACGCTGTGCTTCCGAACAGCGGCTTCACCTCATCTGATTTCCCAAACCGCGATAACAGGTTTCTGTCTTATGACCCTTCATCACTAGAAACACTTCGTGTTACGGGTCAGGGTGTTGGTGCTAAATCATGACGAAGTCAATATTCTCCAGAAGATCCACCACCCACCTCCCCACACCCCCCAGTAATACCAAAACCAGAGAAAAGAAACTCATCAAAGCAGCACTTATGCAATGAGCTGCCCAAGGGAGGAGTTGCTCAAAGTTGCTTCTGTAGAAAGCTCAAAAAAAAAAAAAAAGGCAGTGCACATGATATTTGGGTAATGGATCATATATTCAGGGGGTTTTTTGCATGCTTTTACACTCTTAACTTACCTGCAAGCAAACTCACCTGAGACAACCTTGTCCGTCCTCCCTGCTCGCTCAGAGCACACGCTCCTCACTCCTGAAACCCCAGTGCTGAGATCCCCATGGGTTTCTCTAAGGACACAAACAGGGCTGTGAGCATCAGAAAATTCCTGTCAACAGCTGATTTCAGGGGAAAATAACAGAGGTGAAGGGTAACAACACCTCTGTTTGCTTTGCAGAGTGGGAAATTGCCCCATGTGGGTGATGGCAGACAAGGGCCTAATGTTGCATCAATGGGCTCATCAGAAGGCCCAGAGACAAGAGGGTCTTTCAGCAGCACTGACCTCACCCACAACTCTGCACACCCCTCACAGAGTGACTTAAAATGGAAAAATACACGTAAAATTGGGAATAAAGCACATCTCACTCTTCTATTCCAGGGTGGGGTTTTAAACAAAGATGTTACTCAATCTCTGCCTTAAGATGTAACAGAATTCCAAATATTGTGAGTTTGATGTGTGCAATTACAAAAGTACAAATACTTCTTAGTGAAGTTAATCACCAAAATACTGAATCTACAGATGAGAACAAGTCTCCATCACCTGATTTTTTTATGTGACACTTCCAGCTTGATTTAGATCAAATGGAAGTTCTGGACTTTCTAAGAACTTCTTATATAAAGCTCTCTTTATGTCATACTAGAAGTCACATTTAAGTCACAATAACACCTCCAATTCATGATTAATAACTTTATTCTGGACACTTGCATGTTACAAGATAAACCAGTGACACATGTCAAATTTCCAAGGAGTAATTTGGGATTTACCTGTCGAGGTCAACGCGAGTCACGTCCCAAATTCCGACAAGGTCTCCAGATGTGAAATGCCCAACGTCATGCCTCGCCAGCACAAAAGAAATTCTTGAAAAAAAAAAAGGCAGTCCAGTTGATGCTTCATCAGGAACTGTTAGTCATCAGTGATGGGGCTGCTGAGAGAGAAAATGCCAGCGCTTCAAAACTGTTCTTCGCACAAGGTGAAAGAAAGGCCACCAAGCCTCTGCTTCCCCCGGAGCGGCACTGGCAGCAGATCTTCCAGATCTGAAGGGATGAGAAATGGGGAGTTTCTGAAAAGGAAAGAAAGATTCACAACACTGTGACAGCCTGGAAGTCTAGGGGACCCCCCCAAGGTTATGTCCAGAGTAGATAGTGCAGAAAATCACAGAATCACTGAGGTTGGAAAAGACCTCTGAGATCATCAAGTCCAACCTGCGACCGAGCCCCACCTTGTCAACCAGGTCAGAGCACTGAGTGCCATGTCCAGTCATTCCTTAAATGCCTCCAGGGATGTTCTTACACAATGTCCCTCTACCCAAAAGCAATGACAGAGACCAAGAAGGCAAAAAAAAAAAAAAAAAAAAAAAAAAGTAAAAATTTGCCACCTAAAAAATTGCCCACATAAGAAAAGCCCCTTTAAAAACCAAGGTGAGGTGCCACCCTGCTCCAGAGGATGGGACCCTGAGGATTTCCAACCCCCAGCCCCACCAATGCAGGCTCAGCCAGTGCAGGGTGCCCAGGATGCTGCCCAGGACAAATCTTTCCTCGTGCCACACTGTGGGGGAAAGTATTTGCCCAAAGGCCTCTGTTTTAGTGAAGAAACTGCATTCTGCTGCCCTGCTGTTTCCTCTGAACTTGCCACTCACAGAAGCTTGTGGGAGGTGGGTAAAAGTGCACGAATGGCTTTTGAGTAACCCATTTTCCTTCCTGAAATCTTCTTGGCAAACATGAAAGCTGTTTCCTAAAGGTTTAGAAGTACACCCACATCCCCCGGACACTCTTTAGGAAAAGGTGCTTTATTCATTCATGAGCCACGCCGTAGTAGTGCAGAGTCAATGCCTTTCCACAGCAGTAAGCAGCGAGTGAGTCAGAGTGAAACTTGCACCGTCAAGATCTCTGACGTGGCAAAAGGAAACACAGGTAAACACAGCAGAGAATCACCCTGCACAGGCCAGACTTTCCTCTGTGGAACGGACACATCTGGCTTACGCTGGTGGTGAACAGAAAACACAGAGCAGGTTCCCAAACGGGGAGGAGGGAACGGCACGAGGCTGAGGAGCTGCCAAACAAATGACTGCACGGACACCCAAAACCAGGGGAAGTTTGGAGATGAGCACTCAGCTCCTTGGCAAGGTGGAAGAAGCCCTCTGGTGCTGCTGCACCGGCTCCTGCTGACGCCAGGGGACATTCCCAAAGCCGCTCTGCCTTGCATCCCATAAAAACACCAGCGCCTAAACCTGCAGCTGAACGGCCACTTTGCTGCAGGGGACCAGTCCAGGCTGTTGTTCTGAATAAACTGAACTGTGAGGCTGAAGCTTACTAAGCCCTTGGCATGGCAGAATTTGCACATTAATAATTTTTAACTGCTAGAATTTTATCCTAGAAGGGACAGGTTGTGATAGGAGACTTAAATCACATTCTGTTCACACATTTGCTACCTCCTGCTTACACCCTGAATGCTTAAGCAGTTCATACACTTTTTAATTAAGCCATTGTATGGTGACTTAATGTAGGTCACCACCCTTGTAGGATGGGAGACAAGAATTTTAGGATTTACAATTTGGAGGGAAGTGCCTGGGGCTGCATCCTTCACCCAAGGGAGTGGGTTTAGCTCCAGGATTTGGTCCAGCACAATGGCTCCTGCCAGACATCACACTCACTGACTTTATGTATCAGCTTCAATACCCTGATGAAGCTTAAACAGCTGTCCAGGTCTTGGCACTGAAGACTTATTGACCCCTGGCAGGTTCAAGTTAAAGCAAAATAAGCTAAAAATTTCCCCGGGGGAAAAGTGGGATCCTGCCAGTGAAAATCAAGCTTAAAACCACCAGGTTTTGTCCGACCCTTCTGCCCTTCTCCTTTCTGATGCTTCTGCTGACCGGCCAAGGGGAGAAAACACACGGCTGAGTTAGAGCAGGGGAAGAGAAACGGGTCACCAAAAACATGACACACGCCGTGATTCAGATGCACTGCGTGCCTGCAGTGATTCACCGGGACCTCGCTTCCCCAGCGCCCCTGGAAGAGGCACCAACCACCAAAAAAACCAAATCACAACACAAGGATCCCACCCTGTCCCCCTCAAACCCTCCAGTTACTGCTGTTTCATCCCTTTCCCCTTACTCATCCCCAGTGCACGCCAAACATTCCTCTCCTAAAAATAAAACGAAAAAAAATCTCAGTGTACAAGAACAAAGAACACTTTGCATTTTTCCAGCATTTTTCTTGCAAAAAGTTCCTTCACAGAGGGCTAGAAACTCAACTCAGAGGAAGCTCAGTGTGATGGAGGAGATGAGAATTTAAGGGATTTGTCCCCTGCTGGAGGCAGGCTGGGAAGAACAAACTGTTTCAAAGCAACATGAGAGATTTCAAAGAAAACCCTCTGATTTTTAAGAGGGCTAAATTTATTTCCCCTTTCACTTTCTGGGATACCAGATTCCCGAATTAATAAGTGAAATCTTTATCACAAGGAAGTGGAAGGAGGGTTGTGGAGTGATTTATACAGAGAGAGACCAGAAAAGAGAGGGAAGCGGAAAACAAGGAGACGTCAGAGGAATTATCTCCAGCTCTGAAGAGGCAACTTTATCAGAGCTGGGACAACAAGTCCCAGTTAAGACAGGACACACAGTCCATACAGCCAGCACGGGGTTGCTTGGATGGGGTTTCTGTCCATTTCTAGGAAACTAAACGGGATTTAAAAGCCTGAAACATGGATATTCATTACCTGCTTGTGCACTTTAACCCCACAAACCAATGTTCAAACAGGAGCTCTTGCTGCTCTGGGGGAGCCCAGAGGGACTGGAGCAGCCACATCCACGGCTGAGCTCTTCCACAACATCCCCACTGACCCCATCAGCATCCAGACACTTTGCCAGCTAAAATTGGGGAGCACAGCCTTTGAGTTTGCCAAGCAGCAAAAATTCACATGAGCTTCAGCAGACATATGCACTAACTGGAAAAAAAAACCTAATTAAAAATGAAGCTTTCAGATGATTACGTGTATTTGCAGATGAACATTAGAATGCCAAAAAGGGAGGCAGTGTGTTTGTGCAGGTTCATGAAAAGTAAAGCTGCTGAATGATGCAATGCTGCAGGTTTCATACAAAGATGGAAAAGTAGCACCACTTTTTTTCACCCTGAGGATAGGACATTCATCTAAATATAAAAAGTAACTGTGAGAATAAAGAATTAACCTCACACAGCACCTTGGCTTCTTCATGTGTCTGCAACTTTCCTCTTCAGCTACATTTAAATTTACAAGAAACAAGCAATGAAAAAAAAATGCAGAGTCTAAGCACAAAAGAATTGATGGGGTGTGAGGAGAGGAGGGAGGTCAAGAGAACAGGAAACCCAAGTTGACGGGAAACCCAAGTGACATTTGGGTTTAATGAATGACTTAAAACCCCAATATTGCTCGTCAGGAAACGGGGGAGAGGAAATGGAGCCATTTTTTGAGAGTATAAATGAGGGGCTCCATCAAGGTGAAAGCTGCAGATCTGCTTTATACCCTCCTGTGAAATCCATCCGAGAGCTGGACCAAGAGGGAAGCAGCCCCTTCCCACACCATGAGAACCTGCCTCAGCTGCAAAGCCGTGCCCATCCTGCTCCTGCTGCTCCTGGCTGCCGGCACCCGCTGCCAGCCCTCCTGCCAGCACTTCTCCCAGCTCCTGTCTGCAAAGCTCAGGGAGCTGAGAGTCAAGTTTGAGGAAATCAAGGATTATTTTGTAAGTATAACCCTGCTTGTCTCTTTGCCTTTCTGGTTTTTTGCAGAGTTCAGTGATTTGGAGGGGGAAGAGCTTCCTCCCTGCAGAAATGATTTAGTGTGCGTTGCGTTACGGGCGAGCAAGAGAAGTTCAGTTTCATTGCTCGCTGAGAGACGGCACACAAGGGTTTTCTTCCTAGTTTTAGTTACAATGAACTCGAGATTTCATAATGAAGCTTTGTCAACCTTAGCAGCCAGACTTCCCACTAAATTAAAACCCACCAAATTAATCACTGAACTGATAGGAAGGAAATTGTCCTTCCTCCAGGGCAGAGACGTCCAGCCTCGCCTCAATGCTGGGTGAAAAGGGAAATCTTTTGCTACAGACTTTGCTTTGAAAGAACCACAAAAGTGTGCACAGGGTTATTTTATGTCTGGAGAAACTCTCCAGTAACTGAACACCCGCTTTGGTGTCTGTGTGAGGTCACTGCTCTGCCTCACAACGAACAGGAGCCTCAGGGAAAACAGCACAAGATGCTCTCAGAGCATCTCCCATGGCATCAGTACTGATACAGATGGTTGGTCATATCTTTGTTACTGTTTTAGTTGCTGTCAGTGTGTTTTAGCAATAAAACAAGATAATTCTGCAGATGAAATCTCAAACCAATGTCATGGCTTGTATTTATTATCAACCGAGTGTAGCCAAGACTTTGAACATAAATCTTGCTGTAAATCTTCCCAGGAGTATTTTTAACCTCTCAGGACAGCTTTTGAGTCCCTTGGTACCATGGGGTCAATCTTTGTGTGGTGCAAGCCCACCCCACTGCAGCTCTTCAGTCTTTCAGAGCTGCTGGTGTAACAGAGGCACCATGAGAACAAACTCCCTTTTCCCCCATCAACCGGAGACTTAAAGAGGTAACAAAACCTGGGGGATTAAACCCTCCTGACCTGGCAGACAGGCTGGGGTGGCTTCCAGGGGCTGCCATTGCTTTGACATCTCTCTGAAGAGCATTGCAGTCTCCAGGAGTGCTCTCAGACAACACCCTGTGCAGTTGAAGCGAGCGCTGGCAGCAGAGAGGGGAGTTTCACATTAACAAAATCAGTGTAACTAAAGATTGTGATTTCATTGTCTTCCTGTCCTGACCTAACAGTCGTTGTGCTGCAAGATTATGGACCAAAGAACTGGTGACTCCTGTGGTGTCACTGTACTCTGCACACACCTGTGCTGGGTGCTCTTTGCCGCAGCGGGACCACAATTGCAAACAAGAAAAGGATCAGTTGATTAGACAAAGTGAAAAGAGTGTTGATTACCTGCCTAAAAAAAGCTCACATTTCCATTGCATCCTCCCACAGCAATCAAAGGACGATGACCTCAGCGTGCAGCTGCTCAGCTCCGACCTGCTGGATGAATTTAAGGTAAGAATCGCAACCTCCTCCTCCTCCATCCTTCGGCGGGTGCTTTTCATAAGAGAGGAAGCAGTCTGGAAACTGGGGCACTTCCTAAAGTCCCAGCAGGACAGCTCTGCAGCCCAGCAGTGACACGTGTGTCCGCGGCGGGGCTGACGCGGCTCCGACCACCAAAGGGCGACTTTGGTTTAAAATAACACCCCCACAACAACCTGCTTCCCCTCCTGTCCCCCCAGGGGAGCCTGGGCTGCCAGTCGGTGTCGGAGATGATGGGGTTCTACATGGAGGAGGTGCTGCCCAGCGCCATGAGGACCAGCACGCACCACCAGCAGAGCATGGGAGACCTGGGCAACCTGCTGCTAAACCTGCGGACGATGATGAGGCGCTGTGTGAGTGGGGCTCGGCGCCACGGGGACGGTCCCAGAGCAGCGGGAGGGTGGGCAGCGGGTCCCCAGGGGCAGGGTGGTGGGATGGGGCATGGGTGGAGGAGCAGGGGATCCGGGCAGGCAGGAGCTGGCAGGGCACACAAGGACGGGGTTTCTGCTCACCAGGCTTGCATGAGTTAAAAAATGATGCTCAGCAGCACCATTTGCAGCCAGCCCTGCACAACAGTCAGGCTGAAGAGGTAAGGGGAGGGTCTGTGCTTTACCTGGGTGCTGGAGCCACGTGGCTTTGTGTTGATGCCTCCCAAACTCCCACCTGGAGCAGCCACGAGTCCATCTCCTCAGTCAGGCGGGATGAATCCTGCCCTGGGCAGAGGGCACCTCACCTGGGCCTGGCAGCAAAGGGCACAGGGCTGGGAACGGGCTGGGGGTCCGGGCTCGGGTCACACTTTCAGCAGGGCACGATGCTAAAAATCTCTAATTGCTGCCCCAGAGAGCCACCCAGGGGGAAGGGGAAGGTGGGGAGCAGCAGTGAGGAGGGGCAGGAGGAGGGGACAGCCCGCAGGAAACCCCTGGGGCTGAAGGCGTTGTTTTTCATCCCTTTGCAGCACAGATTCTTCACGTGTGAGGAGAGGAGCAAAAGCATGAAGCACGTGAAGGAAACGTTCAGCAAGGTAAGCTCCTCCTCACGTGGCTGCACCGTGGGGGAGGAACTCGCTGTTCCAGCAAGACACAGATCTTACTGATGGATTCACCTTACGATGGAGAACCCAAAAAAAGTCTTCAGTGCATAAATACCTAAAGCAGAGGGATCCAGAGAGCGCTGCTCGAAGGAGCAGCTGGGTGGGTTCCCTCAGGAAATTGGGTGGAGAAGCAGGAGAAGTGGGAGGAGGGAGGAGAAGTTGTCCAGCGATTGTACATCACAGATATCCTCACAGACCCACTAAACGCTCTTGGCTTTCACCTGCAGATGAACCAGAACGGAATCTACAAGGCCATGGGAGAGTTTGACATTTTCATCAACTACATCGAAAAATACTTGATGATGAAGGGGAGGAACTGAGGACACCCCTGGCTCTGCCTTTTCCACACCAAACCATGCTATTTGTTCAGAAATCACTTCAGGCTGCAAGAGCTCAGGTTATCTCAGGGCTCAGTCATGGGTCAATAACTTCCAGTTCACTATTGTATTTAAAAGTTAGGTTTTTTTTTTTAGAATTTAATATTTATTACTTTTGATACCTCAGTGTTAATGTTTACAATATGTTTTGAAGAAGAGTATGGGCTTGGGAAATACTATTTATTGTTTGATATTGTAATACTGTTTATCATAATGCTGTTTCATTCATAGCTTCCAAACACCCAAAGCAGCATTTTTCTGGAGAGCAGACAATGAACAGAGTTTATACTGAGGGAAATTCCACTCCTGATCAGGAGGAATTCCAGCTCTAATGTGAAAAAGCTTAAGCAAATTACACTCTCCTTACATTCTATTTCTCTGTTTATTTATGCAATCAGATGTTTTTATGTTTATGAAGGGGAGGACCTGTACTCCCATAAACACAGCAACAGCTCGGTTAATCTACCTCTAGACTTCAACCTATAAATTAATCCAGATTTAAGGAAAAAAACAAATATTAGTAAGAATGAAATGTTTGGTTCTAATAGAACTTGACTTAAATATTGCTAAATATCTGCCTTCCAGAGCTGCTGGGTTGGCCACTCTGCACTTTCAGAAGTTCATCTTACTATGTTTTTTTTTTAATCACTCTTTTATTGTCTATCTTCTTTTATAAGTCAGAGGATATTTAATTCACCACCATTTTAAGGTGGCTTGTGTAATTTGCATTCAAAATCCACGAAGCTGCTTCCAGCACTGACAATGTTGGGGTTTGGTTTCTAATCCCCACGTGCTGCAGTGAGAGCAGCCTCGGTGGCCCCAAAAGTGGCTGATTTTAGGGCTCACCTTCCTCCTCAGCCCAGTCTCCTGTGGGCTCCCCACGGGTGCCACAGGACACTGAGCCAGAGGGAAATGCCACAACCCAGAGGCATTTACTTCTAATATTTAGAAGTAAAAGGGTCCCAACACGATGAAACACTGCCAGTTCGCTGTTTGCTTTGTAAGTCCCCGCTGAAGAGAGGCTATTTATAGTGGATTTATTCTGTGTGTACATTGACGGTGACAGAAGGGCATTCCTGCTGGCAGCCTGCCCGCCTGGGAACTGGTTATCCCGGAGTTAGGGCAGGAATGCTGCTCCCTGGATGGCTCCTCCTGCTGAAAGCAGTGGGGTGGGCACGGGCTCAAGGGCAGCGTGGGAGCCAAACACTCTAAAACTGCAATTAAGCTTCTTACCAGGACACGTTAAGCTCCCGTTGAGCCAACTCTGTGCTTGTTTTTCCACCAAACACCTCGACTTCCACGCTGGAGGGGAAGCAAGGACAGCCCTGGAGCCGTGGTGAGAGCCAAGAGCAACATCAGCTCCACTCCTGGGGGGGGTCACAGTGGTGGGAGGGCACCACGTCTCTGCCACGGCTTCTGTCGCTGTGTGAACTCTTGCCTATTTATCTGTATGAAAAGAAATCTTTTATTTTTGCTAATAAAGACCTCCTAACGAACCAAGCCTCTGTTGTGTTCTTGCAAGCTGTTAACAGGGCTGTGAAACAGCAGCAGGGCACAGATCCTGTGCCCAGTGTCACCGTGCTGGGAAAGAGCCCAGCAGGCACGGATCCAGGTGGGAAGGACCACCCAGGAGGAGCTGAATGTTGTTAATGGCCAGGGAAGTGAGAAGACCTGAGGTCCTCACATTTAAAAGCAAATTTCTGACAAAATCCCTGCCAGTGATCTCCTACAGCAGAGAAGCACCAGCCCCAAGGTACTCCATGGGTCACTCCAGCCTCTTCAGCCTCTAATCAGCAACTGTTTCAGGCACTGCCCTTTTTCGAGCAACATTTACAGCTAAGTAACTGGTTATGAGCCCAAATGTCATTGATAATCACCAGGACTTTCACATCCCTTCCCCTGGTTTACAGGAGGGAGCACTGCTGCCTCTGTCTACCTGCTGGGGTGTTTGCAAATTCACGTCTGTTCTCAGTCAGGATGAGACCTTGATCCTAGATCAGATAGTAGATACCAGCTAAAAACCAGACTAACACAAATCAACAACAGAACTGCTTATTTTTCCCAGGCTGGAGGTTACATATCTGTGCAGGTAGATCTCTATGCACATCCTGAACAAAACTCAGGTGGGCATTCACGTGGGAATTCACAGCTCTGTTATCAATAAACCCAGAATTCAACAAGTTTAACCATCTCCAAACTGCAGCCCAGCCCTGGTGGCTGCTGGCAGATACCCACCAGGGTCACATTCCTGTTTCACTTTCGAGCCCCTTTCATTTTCACCCCTCTCAGCCCTTTACTTGCAGGTCCAGCAGACTCCAGGTGTTTATGACAGTGGAGTTTCCCTCTTCACTGGACTAGAAGCAAAATTGTTCTGCTTGATACCACAATTTCTGTTTCTGCCCAGAGCCCAGTCTGATGTGGGTCAATGGAATCCTCATGCTGTACAGAGAACAAAGGTTTCCAGGGACCTGGTGCTGCAGGAGTTGCTTGACTCAGGAGAAAGAGGAGACAGAGCAAGTCAGCATTCCGGGTGGGATGGCTGCCTGCTCGTGGGGGATGAGCATGGGAGAGGGTGGGGAGGTGCAGCTGAGCCCCTCTGAAGCAGAGCTGGGGAGCTGGAAGGACTACAGAGAGGTGCTGCAGGGCTCCCAGCCCTGCTCACAGGCCCAAGCTGGGGGGACATTCCCTGCTAGATTCCATGCAAGCCACGTGCAAGGATGTCTGTGCCATTTGTCACCAAAACACGGGGATGTTCGTGTCATGACCCAGATCTGGTGGGCAGAAGCATGTAAACATATCTCTGACTAAACTCACGTCCGAGAAGATCTAGGAAATCCCAGCAGAAACCATCTGGGAAACCAGAGGCAGCATCTCCCCTGGAGAAGTGACATTTCCAGTGGAGGAGCAATCCCCGTGATTCATTTCTGACCATGCCCTCAGGCAGCATTTTCCCGTTGCTGGGCCAGCCCTGCCCACAACAGCCCGTCCTGGCCAGGATGCACTGCTTAAATAAACCCTTTGGGTTGTTTTTTTCCCCTGAACTGGGAGACTCAGGGCACTGTCACAAGTCATCCAGGTGACTCCTGGCACCTCCCTCCAGCCAAAATCCCAGCACCGGCATCACCCAGTGCCTCTCCAGGCTGCACCCTGACCCAACACCTGCGTAGGGAGCAGGCAGACCCTCTGGGTCCCAAAATGAACCTACACATGCCAAAAATATCAGTGTTTGGGGGGGGAACCCAACAAAAACCAGTCTTTCAATAGAGCAGCATGGTGCCACCACAGAGAAGCAGCAGTGGGTGGGATGAGCCGAGCTGAGAGCTGAGCTGGGATGGGATTTAGCCCTGTCTCTGCTGGGCTGGATCCCACCAGCTGCAGGATGAGACCCCGGGCACAGAATCCCTGAGTGGTTTGGAAGGGACCTTAAAGATCACAGTAAAGATCACCTAAATTCCAAGCCGCCCCCGCCACGACCGGGGACAGCATCCTCTAGCAAACCAAAATAGGACAGTGCTCCCTTGCAATCCCCTTCAGTGTTCAACCTTCTGCTTCTCCTGCAGCCCCAGAAGCTGCTGCCTGGGGTGGCTGCGTGTCCCTTATCCCCCATCTCTTAGTGCTGAGGTAGTTCCTGCCAATCTCAGTGTCAGTCTAGGTGTTACAGTAACAGCACAAAACCATCGGGTAGATCAAAGGAGGTGGTTTTCTGGTTTTGTTATCCCACAGAAGCAAATGGTTTCCTTGATGGGTATTTTCCTCCTGAGAGCAAAGACCGCTGCCTGATCAGCAGCCCCGATGCCTGAGAGCCTGAGTCATTCACCTGACCTGGGCTGTGCTGACACAAGGATGAGCTTCCCACCGGCCTAAAATCTGCATCTCGACCAGGTGCCACAGAGCTTTCTGTCTGCTGCAAGGCTGCGTGTGGTTAAAGCACTTCTTGGGTTAAAAAAAAAATAAAAATGTTTAAATAGTAAACCCTAGAGGAAAAGAATCATAAAGTTGGTCTAAATACAGAGAATGATTATCAGACATGGAGTTCCCTGCTCTTGAAGAGCAAAGAATCACCGTTAGGCCAGAAACAAACCTGCTGTGAGCAACATGGCCAATCCAGACATCATAACACAGCCAACACTAGATAAAAATCCCATTTCTGTCTCCCAACCAGTCAGTCATGAAAAAAAAAAAAATAGTAGTTTCACAAGTGCTTTAGTTCAATTGCTGTAATTTGTGCACAAACATACAGAGAAAAAAAACTCCTGAGGACTCCAGAAGTCCCTGAAAGTTTCACTTAAAATAAGGAACGTACCGAGAGCAGCAACATGAGAGCCTCTGCTGCCTGGGGGAGCTGCTGCTTCTGCTTTTGCTTTTTTCTCTTTGGAAATTTTCCTCAAAGCCATAAGCACCCGGTGCTGGACAGCGTGTACTTGCTGTCAGGAAAGTAATTAACCTTCTTCGTCATCTCCTGTTGGCCAACATGGGGAGGGCAGATGAGCTGATCCCAGCTGAGCACCGTGGTGGAAGTGGCTCCTGAACACAGCAGGACGGACAGATTTCTCCTCTGGTGGGCTGGGATTGAGGAATGAAGCCACACTGGCCTCTTGGGACAGGAAAAAATTCTCAGCTGGCACAAAGCGGGTGAGAACCTTCTCCAGGACCCTTCAACCTCCCAGGGTGCCACGAGGACCAGGGACACGTCTTTTGCCCATAAGAGGGACCTTAAGCACAAAAGGAGCAAAATCAAAACAAGCAAACTCTGTTTTAACTTGTTTTGTTTCGTTTTGTTTCGTTTTTGGAACTGCAAAAGCTTTCAGGACGTCTCACAATTTTGTTGTGGTTACAGTTAACACTTGTCATTTAACTTCAACTGGCTGCCCCACCCAGCCCCACGCAGCTCCTGCCTCCCCGTGCCCTAGATTTTGGCGGCCCGTGACCGAAATTGGGGCTTTTGGCGTGGAAGAGGCCAGGTGGAGCAGCAAAAACAGGGCTGTGAGCCCCAGCTGGGCACTTACATCACCCAGGGGAGAAGGGGGAAGCGGCACAGCCCCAGCTCTGCCACTTTCTCATCTCAGGTGGCGAGAGCCTGACTGATACCCGGTGCAGGAGGGTGTGGGATTACTAAAGCCAGGGGCACAGGGCCACATCTGCACCTTCAGTGCTCGGGGGCCTGGTTTCTGGGAAGGGCTTGTCTCCATCTCCCAGGGCCAGCATTCCTTGGGCCCACTGGGGTGCGGCTGAAGGGCAGGACACCAGCTCTGAGCAACCCTTTGAGCCCGAGGAGCCAGCACATCTCACCCCTCCCCGTGGGGCTCCGCTTTCGATATCTCGGCAAGTGAAATCTAAGCCTGACACCCTTTCATCTCTGCTCTGGCTTTACACAAAAGCTGAAGCAGCAGCAGTTCTAGTTGTGTCATAGTGAGAGGAGTTCAGGGGCACCCGTGGAGGGGCTGGGGGCTGCCCTGTCCCGCTCTCGGCACTGCCAGGAGCCTTTTTGGCCTCAGCATCGGTGCAGGTGGCAAACAGGGCACCCACAGGGCTTCCACACGAGCTGATGGCTGGTGATCCTGCTTTCAAGAACCAACAACGCTCTCTCAGTAAAGGCAGGCAGGTGCTGGCAGCATCAGCCTTGCCTGTGCCCCTCCCTGGGAGCAGAACCCAGAGCTGCAAGGTGGGAACCCCTCAGAGCTACAGGTTACAGAGGAACAGGCTTTGCTCCTCTGGGAAGCCAAACAACCGTTCAGCCGTCACTTTGTGCCCTGCAAAAGCCCAGTCATCATTTTTCTGCAGAATATAAAAAGTCTTAGGCCCTGTACACAGCCATTTCCACCCCGCTCCACCAGTAAGGGTCCAGCATTCCAGTGCAGAGCTTCGGGAGTCACCCACCTCCCTCTCCAGGTGCGGCACCAGGTCAGCGAGGGGAAGGGGGTGTCAAGCAGCCCCAGGACTGCACCCCACGCTCCACATCACTGGGTTAAACACACTAGGTGGAAGTGCCCCCAGGTTATAGGAGCTGAAGGGATTCAGCCCTGACACTCCAACCCAGCGTAAACCTTGGCACGATCCCCGCTGCCGCCACAGACACTGTTTAGAGCAGAAAAAAAACCACGATGAAAGGGGCTATGGGACGAGCAAAGCCACGCAATTCCCCCACAGACGGCGAAGGCGGGGGGTGTGTGGTGCTGCAGAGACGTTTGGGAGCCACGGGGTTCTCAGCAAGGCGCCCGGTTTCGGCGAAGCTCCGTTTCCCACGTGCCGCGCCGGGCCCCGCCGGCAGCCGAGCCCCCGGGAGCTGAGCCCCGGCTGCCCCACGGGGAGGTTTCACAATGACTCAGGGCTGGTTCCCTCAGCGATGCAGGGCCCCGGCAGGCTGGGGGAGCAGCACCCGGCAGGAACAGCCGCTGCTCTCGCTCCCCGCGCTGCGCTGAATCGCCGGGTCCCGGCACGTCCTGGGGCTCCCGGGGGGATTCAGCTGCCCGCATCAAAACTCAGCCCCAGGGTGATCACGGAATCACAGGCTGGTTTGGGTTGGAAGGGACCTTAAAGCCCAGCTCATTCCACCCCCTGCCATGGCCAGGGACACCTCCCACTAGACCGGGTTGCTCAGAGCCTTGTCCAACCTGGCCTTGACTATTTCCAGGGATGGAGCAGCCACCACATCTCCAGGCCACCTGTTCTGTGTTTCACCACCCTCACTGTAAAAAACTCTTCCTCATATCTAGTCCAAATCTACCCTATGTTAGTTTAAAACCAGTATCACAACAAGCCCTTTAAAAAGTTTGTACCCATCTTTTATCTTAAAAGCCCCTTTAAATACCGAATGGTGGCAACGCAGCAGCCTGACAACGTGAGGCCACAGAGATGCATGAACCCTGTGACACTTCTGAGTCCCACACCAACCACCAAACCATTAATTTATGGAAGTGTGTGGTACAGAGGCACTGACTCGCTCTTGGGGCTGTTAGATGAGGATGCAGAGGAAGAAAGGGGATTGAAATTGTTCCCATCCATGCCAGATCTTCAGGTGCTTAAACCAGAGTGCTTCCCTGGGCTTTCAGATGGAAGAGGAGATGGAAATTTCAGCCCACAATGCAGGGAGATAACCCCAGATGAACAGGGATGGCGATCTAGCAGTTCAACCCAGGCAGTTCTTATTTTCTGCCTTGTGACCTGCTGCCTTTCCTCTCTTGGCAGGGTCTCTCCACCATTTCATCACACCCTGAAGCAACAAAACCATCTCCTTCGCTCCAGAGCCGGACTACAAGGTTCCTTTCCTGGCAGTGGCACCGAGTTTACTTTTCCCTGAGCCGAAACTTCGTTTCCTGACTCTTTTGCAATGCTGAGCCCAACTGCTGCGAGCGGCACCTCTCACACACCCTCTCCACAACCTGCCTCCCGCTCCTGGATCTGCCAGAGCTGCTCTGGTTTGCAGAGCACTGAGGAACAGCTTTGCCTTGCCCAGCTGGAAAAGCTGCTGCAAAAAGTCTAGAGCCGGATTCCTGTGGGCCTCTTTTACCCTAATGGGACAATTTCTGGAGAGAAAGTTACTGTTAGCAAAAAAGCACGTCTTGTTCCTTTACTTTTACAGCCACGTTTCCATTAGCACCCATCACTACCTGTCATTTTCCAGCCAGCTCCAGACAGCCCTCAGCAGGATCCCTCCAACCCCAGGTTTGGGCAAGCCCGATGCCAACATATCTTTTATAAATCCAGCATTTTTGAGCATTAAGAAATTTAGCTGTGCTCATCTCAAGCTTCGCAGCAGGAAATCCTGACAATCCCCTGATGTGCCTGATCCTAATTCTTAGAAAAATACAACCATCGTCTGATTTTTCGCAAGAATTTTTGCTTTTTTTGAGTTGTCCATCTTACCAGCAGCTGTACCCAGGGTACAAACCAACCTAGGGCACAAAGGCAACCAAGTCAAAGACTCCTTGGCCAATAGAAGACAACAGTTGGCTGTCATTTGATTTAGAGCAGGTCTGCAAGTACTGAGAGCCCAGGCACAGAAAAACACACGGTCTCAATAGTAAATAATCCTCATGATTAGAAAACAAGGGGCACAAGTGAAACAGCAACCAGCTGATTACTCCTCTAGTGCCATTGCACAACGTGCCTTCCTGTCCTGCACATCCACACAGGCCACAGGACGTTTTGTCCTCCTGGGGTTGTCCAGAGTTGACCAACACCATGGGAGCACAGCAAACCACCTCTGGGGGAAGGGGACAGGCCAGGCTGTTGGCCATCCAAGCTTCTACTCCATCCTTACTAGAGCAGCAGCTATTTCTTGTGTTGGCAGGCTAAGAACAGAGCCCTTCATGATTCATCTCTCCGGCAGCAGCAAACACCGATGATCTGCTGGAGCAGGGCCAGACTTTCGATCAAAATCACCTCAATAGCGAGAAAAATATATTTTTTTTTCCCCCCTCAGCAGGAAGTTTGCTGCTAAAAATAAAGGGTGAGGAGAGAGAGGTTATTTTCCTGCTAACTACTGAAAATTAAAAATATTGCAGTGAATCTTTCACATATTCCTTTGAAGTCAGCAGGTTGCACATCCCCAGGTTTCCATGCTCTGCTCCCACCACATCTGACTCCTGCAAAGAGCCCTGGCCATCATCTCCCACAGGGCCCAGGCCAGCACCTTAATCAAAGATTTTCTATCCTGGCTCCCCTTAGAGTGTTTTTCCAAGGGTGATAGAACCACAGAATCCCAGAATGGTTTGGGTTGGAAGGGATCTTAAAGCTCAACTCCTTCCAACCCACCTGCCGCGATGTGAAGCATCAGCCTCATCTCCCCCAGCCAAAACCAGATTCCTTCCTGCTGTTTTTTCCACCCTTACCTTACCTGATTCCAGGAGCACACAGCCCCCAGCACTCCCCCAGTCCTCTCCACTCTTCTCCAGCCGATTTATTTACAGTGCCTTGTGACCAAAATTTTGCTTTCAAACCTGAAGCAACAAAACATCGCCCTGCATGAGTAAGCCCGTTCTCACCCGACGCCCACACTCCTTCAGCTATTCCTTTTAGTATCAACAGCTTTACAGAAAACAGACCTGGGGCACCGCAAGCAGTGACAGAGAGTCTGGGTGCTGCAGCAAGTGCACGGCCCCTCCAAAAGGAGATTTCAGCTGGGAGGGAGCAAAAGTGGAGGGGGTGACACCATGGGCACCCCTTCTCCAGGAGTTGGGATGTTCAGGAGAGCCCTGGGAGCTGTAGGATTACCCTGGGAGACCTGCTTTGCACTCATGGTTTCAGAGCCAAAATGGGGGGGATGGAGTGGAGAAACCAACCCTGGGAGTAATCCCACAGCTGGATGGTCACTGGCGTTCGTTCCACTCTTCTCTTCCCTCCACGAACACAGACAGAAAACATTTCAAGCCGCAAACCTTCCCATCAGAGTCGAGATTTGTGTCAGTGAGCCCCGTAATTTCCAGAACAGGATCTCAGTAATAAAGGAAACCTGAACCTCAGGCCCCCTCAGGCTTGGGTTCACTACCAGGATTACGTTTGTTTAGGAAACCTCTCTTTTTTTTCCAAAACGTTGAACCTGCGCAAGCCCGCGAGACCCTGCGGCCGCTGCGGGCTGGAAAATCCTGCCTGTGCTTCACACCTCGGAGTGCTGGGCGTGTTTGTGCCATCCACGTTTCCTCCCTGGTGCAGAGAAGGGCGCCGTGCACGCAGGCGTGAGGCGCTGCCGGGCTGGGAGCTCGCTGTTCTGGAACCTGGCAGCTGAAGACACCGCTCCTCCCATCTCGACTGGAGGAGGTCTCTGAAGCTCCAGCTCCCTTCTCGCAGCACCTCTGTAGGATTTGAGCCCCACTGGTGTAGCTGCCCACCCCGCCAGCCCCTCAGCTGCTTAGTCACAGAAGGGTTTGGGTTCAAAAGGACCTTAAAGCTCAGCTCGTTCCACCCCCTGCCATGGGCAGGGACATCTTCCACCAGCCCAGGTTGCTCCAAGCCCCATCCAGCCTGGCCTTGGACGCTCCCAGGGATGGGGCAGCCACAGCTTCTCTGGGCAACCTGTGCCAGGGCCTCCCCACCCTCACAGGGAACAATTTCTTCCTAATATCCAATCTAAACCTGTTCTCTGTCAGTTTGAAGCGCTTTGTCCTGTGGCTCCTTGCTCTCGTGAACAAAGCAGGGATGCGCAGGAGAGCCGAGGGAGCTCTGGTAGGACCGTCCTGCTTCTTCCCCAACACGGGCAGAAGGAGGACGAGGAGACCACTTCCTCCTCTCCTGCAGCAGCAGCAGCAGCTCCCAGCAGCCCCAAATCCCTGCACAGAGGTGACAGCAGGGACGGGGCACAGCTGGTGGCAGTCACAGTCCCCGGGGCACCCACGGCACTGGATGCACAGTGTCCCCTGCCGGCACCCGGGCGCAGCACCCACGTCCCGCATCCCACATCCTACATCCCACATCCTACATCGTACATCCCACATCCCCAGAGCCCCAGTCCACGAGAGCACACACATGCTGGGAAGGAAACTCTGTTTGCAGCAGCCGGGACAGACACAGCCCTGAGATCTCGAGCAACGGTCCCCAAGCAAAGGGATCCCACAAGGACGCTGTGTCACCAGAGAGCGTCCTGGGGAGAGCTCTTTGGTGGAAAACCCAGCAATTTTAGGACACTGGGAGAGAGGCCACCCAGCCTGGAGCACTGGGGGGGGTCTCTTCACAGCCACACAAGCAAGGAGGAGAGACTGGGTGACGCTTTAAGTGTCTTTAATCCAAAGGACTGAAGAGCAGACCGGGAAGATTAGTATAAGCCAACAGACAAAAATAATTAAAAAAAAAAAAAGGAAAAGAAAAAAGGGATAAAAACCGTTTTTTAAAACAAATCGAAGTTCCATACAGTGTCTAAAAGATCACCTAAAAACTAAACATTGCCTTAAAAAATCATTTCCCTCCCCCCCCATTCGAACACATTTAACGAAGTGAAACATCGTGACAAATAATAATAATAATAATTCATGGACTAAAGACTTCAGAGCAGCCATCCTGCTCCCAGCAGGAGCCACGCTGGGGGGGCAGCAAGCTCCGGCCAGGGAGGGGTCAGTGCTGCCGTCCTGGCTCAAGACACAACCCTGTGCCACCTCCACCCCCTCCCCGTGCCACCCGCTTGTCCCCAGGGACCCCCCAGGACAGCATCTCCCCGGAGCGGGGGCTGTGGGATCAGGTGGAGGCAACAGGGACACATCTTTTCCCCAGATCCCTACAGAGCAGGGGGATATCCTGGGCGGGGGGGGGGGTGGCACTGGCCTCCTGCTCTCCCCCCTGCCCACCCCTGAGGTCAGAACTGCATTCCAGGCACAGGCACAGACTGTGGTGGCCACACCAGGGGAGCCACGAGCAGCTCCGGGCCCACGGACACGACACACACCCCACGCACAGACAGAGCACACGGACGGCGCTGCCGCCGGGCAGAGTCCAGGCTTCCAGCTCAGGGAGAGGTGGGGGGCTGGTTTTGGCTACTGTGCTTTAAAAGCAGCGGTTTCCTGGCCAGTGAAGCGGCACGGTGGCCACGGGGACCCCCCACGCCAGCTCTGCCACGTAGAGCAGGACAGGGGGGAAGGCAGCTCTCCTTCCCTGTCCCCCCCAAATTCCACTCCCAAGCCTGGAGCCCACCTCTAGCCAGCACCTGCACAGGGAACACGCTGCCTGGCTTTCAGCTCTACAGTAGTTTTTTTTCTTAAAAAATATTTATACGTTATATACCCTAAAAAGGTCACCACAGGAGTTTCCGTGTCTTTGGAAGGAAAGGAAAAAAAAAAAAAGAAATATAAATCAAAACTGTCTCACGAAAGGAAAATAAAAATCCAATTAATCGGCGGCGTTCACCTACAGGACAAAATCCCGGGCCGCAGGTGTGGATCTGATGGGGATCTTACCACCTGCTCCAGAAAGGTCAGAAACACAGGTGAGTAGCTAAAAATAACTAGTCTGGTATAAATGTCTGGATTCCATGCGCTTGATATAACAGTCTGTTTCGTCTTTTTTTTTGTTTTTCTTTCTTAAAAAATATATATATATAGTTATTGCTTTCTCGAGGGCCGGCGGGGCACCCTCAGTGGGGGAGCGCGGCAGGCTCGGTGGGGTTGGCTTTCTTCCTCCTCTTCATCAGCAAAGGGTTTGAGGAATCTTCGATTTTCTTGATCTTGATTTGTTCATAGTCCACTCTCATGGTGGCCAGGGCGCTTGTCATCTCCTCCTGCGGGCAGGAGGCACAGGCAGAGCCATCAGCAAAGCCCCCCAGGACCCCCAGAGCAGTTGGGAATAAACTGCAGCAGGGCCTGAGTGTCCCAGTGATCATTTTTCCCAGCTCCCTCCCAAGCACAGATCTCCCTGGGAGTGTCGTGGTTTTAGCCCCCCAAGTGGCACATCTACACCCAAGGCCAGTGAATGAGCCCTTTTTGCAGTGAGAAGACAGGAGATGACGGTCCCCAGAGGACACCAGGGGGCAGAGCGTTGCAGACAGCAGAGGAGAGAGTTTTTACCTTCACATCCTCCCACAGATCCTTCTCCTCTTTCAGCACCCGGCTGGTGTGCAGCGGGGTCTGGGGCACCTGCATGGATTGCTGCAGGGAGAGGAGAGGAGTGTGAGCTGGGAGCTGCAGCCATCCCATCCCATCTCAGCCCTGCCCCACCTGCACCCCCATCCCATCCTGCTGCTCCTCCCCCCAGCACTCACCATGATCCAGGGGTGGTTCATGAACTCCGTTATCGTCATGCGCTGGGTCGGGTCCGTCTTCAGCAGGTTGCGGATCAGCTGCTTCACTGGAAGGGTTTGAGCAGGGTCAGGCATCAGCAGGTCCCAGGGGGAATCTCCCCAAGCTCCCACCTGAGCCAGCAGCCCCAAAATACCTTCACACACCTCCTGTGTGCCACAGAGCTCACCCTGGTCAAACCCTTCAGCAAAAGCCTCTTGAGGAAAGAGGTGAAGCTGCTGCATCACTGAGAGGTGACCCACGACATGCCCAAGCTCCCCTCAGCCCTCACAGAGCTGCTGGACACAGGGCTGACCCCAAAGTGAGACCTCAGCCTGGGGACAAGCCACCATGGGGACCACATTTACCTTCCTCTGACACTTCGGACCATTCAGGATTGGGAAACTCGTACTGGCCCATTCGGATTCGCTTCTTCATGCCAGGAGAGATGGCCAGGCCGTGGTTGGAGTAGAAGGGGGGGTACCCACACAGCCTGTGCCAGGAGAGGGAACAGAGTCAATGTGTCACCCCAAAAACCTCCCCAGCAGCACCTGCAGGGCACGGGGCAGTGCCAGGAGCAGGAGCAGCTGAGAAAGGCTCTGCCCCACCAGGCAAGCTCGAGAGCTTCGCCCCCTCTTCTGGCGCCGGGGAGGATGGAGAGGGACAGCCAGACTTACAGAATGTACATGATGACACCGAGGGACCACATGTCACAGGACTTGTCGTACTTCTCTGGGCCCAGCACCTCCGGGGCTGAAAGAGAGGAAAATTCCTGAGTCCACGTGGCAGCACCAGGTGAAAGAGATGTGACCATCCCACGGGTCCACCGGCAGCTCCGGGCACTCTCGGCAGCGCTGCTTGGAGCAATGGGGCTCCAGGCTGGATGCAGAGGTGATAGGCCACACGTGGCATTGTCCAAACCTCCCCCCACCCAGATCTGCCCTCCATCCCTGCAAACCTGGAAGCTCAGACACCCCCCCCCAAGCACTTACCCACGTAGTACGGCGTGTAGCACGGAGTGGCCAAGGAGTTGTGCGTGGTGGTTTCTTTAGCAAAGCCAAAGTCCGTGAGTTTTAGCACAGCATTGGGCCTTTTGGAGGTGTACAAGAGGTTTTCTGGCTGTGAACACACGGGGAAGAAGAAGTGAGCAGCAGGGCTGGGGCAGCCTGGCATTGGCTCAGCACCGCCGGGGGAAGGTGCACTGTACCTTCACATCCCGGTGCGCGATGTTGATCGAGTGCAGGTACTGGATGGCTTCCCCAATGCTCTTCATGATCTCTGAAGCCTCTGAAGCAGCAAAGAAACCATCGTTAAGCCTTCATAAGCAAGTTAAAATGAGCACCACGCCCTCGAAAACTCCACAAACCAAAGAGCCTGGCTGAGGCCAAAGGGGTTTCCTCTGCCTCAAGAGCCCCTTTCCATGGAGGCCCACCCAGCACCCATCCCTGGGTCAGGAGCCTGCAGCAAATGGGACAGAAACTCCCAGGAGAAGGGATGAGGCAGGCTCCAGCCCCTGACCCCAATATCCAAGGAGGGGCTCACACCACTAAATACCCCCAACCAGCAGGGAATCCAGCTGGGAAAGCTTTCTCTTTAGGATGGGAAGCCAAGGGGGCAATGGGCTCAGGGTTGGGTTGTGTAGTTGCTTTTCCTGGCAGTAAGAATAGAAGGGAACAGGCTAGACCAGAGACACTTCTATAAACATCAAAATACGGTCCAAAGACAAAACCCCAGCACCCTGTGGGCTCCATACCCCGTTCTGTGAAGGCCTGGTCTCCCCTGTCTTGAATCCGGCTGAAGAGCTCCCCGCCATCCAAGCTGGAAGAGAAGCAGGCGGTGTTAGACGCTGCAGGTCCATCTCACGCCGGCACAAGCTGTGCCAGAACTTCTGATGCTCGGTCAGGAGCTGCACAAGCTCAGCAAGAAACAACCCCCTTCTCCACCCAAGCCCTTGGGTCGGTGCTTCTGGGTGTGGGGCATTTCAGAACCTCCTCCTTCCAGAAATGAGCGGGGCAGAGGCTTCGTGCTGGCCGTGGGGACGCCGGGTGCAGGCGGACGTGGTCGCCCCGCCAGCCCACAGAAACACATTTACAGTAAAGGCAGCAAATGTGGCTTGAAGGTGGTGAGAGCACTCCCAGCACACCTGCCCTCCTTTTGCTCACCAGACAACCCCCTCACCAGCACACAAACCCCGGGCAGAAGTGCTGAGCTGAGCTCGGGGCACGGAAGAAGAGTCAGCAGCACTGAGATGGGCTCAGCGACGGGGTGGGGGAGGCAGAGGCTGGACCCCACTGCAGCACAGCAAGGTCTCATGTGAGGTGTCGGAGAAGCTCCATGGGATCCTTGGCGTGGTTCCCTCCCCGGGTACCCTCAGGAAAAACTCAGCTCCCAGAGAGATCAGGAGTGAGATACGGGAGAATTCTCCACGAGCAGGGATAATGGGGCTTCCTGTCCCTCCCTTATCTGAGACAAGCAGAAACGGTTTCTTGCTTTCCCAGTGCCTGCAGCATCTCCTGCCAGTGCCCCTGACGTTCACTAGACATCTGCAATACCAACAGTGGGCAGCCCTCAGGGCCCTATGCTGCCTGTGAGGATGGACACACACCGAGCTCATGCCAGAATCAAACACTGGGCATCACACCCAGAGCACCCTTGGACAGCACGGAGCTCTCACAAGACACAGCCCTGGGGACCCATCCTACCTCTCAGTTACTCCTTCCTTCCACACCACACACACCTTTCCCATCCCTGGCTGCCCGGTGTGGTTCTCAGAAGCCTCTTCCCCCACAGGAGCCGCTGCCTGTGCCGCCTGCCCCGGCGCTCCTCGCACCCACTGCCCCCCCAGGCAACCTACCAGCTTGCCAGAGGAGAGGTTTTGGCAAGGAAGCTGCATCAAATCACAGCTGCGGTTGGGATGTGGTTTCAATACTTTCCCCTTCATTCCTCCTCCTCCTCCCGATGGTTATATCAAACATCTACCCGACCCGGAGCCACCTGACTGCTGCTGCAGGAGGTGCCGCAGCGTTAACAGCCGTGTCAGCTCGGCGTGGCCGCTGCTCCACGGACTCACCACAGTCCGCCAGGGTGCCAGGAACACGCTGACTACCCCGAATTTCAATGGCCAAAGCGAGTTTGGTTATGATCCACCTGTGAGAACCACAGGCCCTCAGCCTCCCGACCGCCGAGCGAGTTTTCAGAATGACTCAGAGCCAACGCAGCTCCCGCCGCCCCTCCAACACCGGCACCGCAGCACCTCGTCCAGGGCTGGCATCCCTACGGCTCACGGGCTGCACGCCCCGGCACGGCACCTCCCCGGGGTCCCCAGCACCCCGGCAGCAGCGCTGGAAGGTGCTCACCCCACTTCTGGCATCACCCCACCCCCCTGCAGGGCTGGGGGTGCCCCTCGGCCGGGGACTCACCACTCCATGACGATGAGCAGACACTTCCTCCCCTGGTAGAGGTTCTCGTAGACGTCCATGATGCGGACGATGTGCGCGCACTGCGACGCCCGCCAGTGCAGTTCCACTTCCCTGCGGGCCTTGGGGCAGTCCTGCAGCATCTGCGAGAGAAATGACACCCCCATCAGCCCCAAGCCCCTCAGAAGAGCCAGGATATGACCCCTTGCTGGCACAGTGCCCACCTGAGAAGACTCAGGGATGAGCAGGGTGCTCCCTGCGGGTGCAGCGGGACGCACTCTGACAGTGCCTCCATCCCCATCTAGTGGGAAGAGCGAGAAGCCGTTTGCCCTCAGAAGCTTCTTGCCCTTCCTTCCAAGGCTGCCAAAAGCTTATCCCCTGTCATCTCACCGCCACCCCCAGTGCCCAACCAGCAAGACCTACTGCGTTCGTGAGCCGAATTCTGCGCCCTGATACCCACACCACTGCAGCCCCGAGTGCCACCAACCACCTCACACCCCGCTTTGCACAGACCCTGCCATTTCCCATCCCTCAGCCTTCTGCTCCGTGGGCCCAGCAGGACCCTCCTGCCCTTACACGTGGGCTGACCACAAAAACTCCCTCACCACAAGTTCAGAGGCCACCAGCACCCGGCCACATGTGCCTGGGGAGGGGACAAAGCAAACAGCCAGATGTTCCCTAAATAGCCGCTTTTCTCCCAGGCAGCAGCAGCTCTTTAATGAGGCCCCTGCCCTTCCCAAAGACAACTCACACAGTTCCCAGGTGCAGGAAGGATTTGCTAGTCTGCCACAGACTATTAATTACCGTGTTTGTCAGGATAAACAACCAGCCTTAATTATTATGCTCCTAAATATAGAGCAACAAACGTGTCTATCCTGAGCACAGTTCATTTTCCTTCCTGTCTCTGGCAGCTCTCGGGGCCGGGCTCAGTGAAACACCCTCTGGAGCAGGTCTGCACCTCGGAGCAGAGGGATGTGGAAACACACCCCCACCCTCCGTGTGCATCAGCAGGAAACAGCAGGTTTGGTCATTTTACCCAGACTTAGACCGCAAAGTACTTCTGACCCCTCTGGCCTCTCCTGGACAAGCTCCAGGAGCATGGGAGCATCAGCCTTGGGATGCTTTGCTGGCCTGGCAGGACCCACAGCGGTGCCCAGCACAGAGGGATTTCACAGGAACAAGGTTAATACTCACTGCAGCCCCCAAACCCCACACAGTGCCTGTTTATAGATGAAACACTCACTGATGGTGCTCTGGCAGAGTAGCACTCCTGTCTGGAACAGGAACTGTCCTTTGCCACAGGGAAAGGCAAAACAGGATGTGCCCTTCAGCCACCCACCCATAACCCCATCCGTCCATGGGGCTGGTTTGGTCACACCTCTCCCATCTCCTCAGCTCTCCTGCTTCCTGAGGTGGAGGAATCCCATGCCAGTGGAAACCTGTGATGGCACACAGGGTGTAGGGTGGCATCTGGAAGCTCAGGGAGGACCAAAGTGGCCAAGCCAACCTTTGCACAACTGCTTGACATCATCTGCACTGGCAGCCTCGGGGTGAAAGGAAGACAGGGCAGGAGGTTGGACAGCCCCTCCTTGCTCCTCTATTGCTTAATTACCCTAAAAACTGGATCCCGCGGAAGCCAAACCCATAAGCAAACATATCACCAGCCCCCTGAGGAGCCATGCAAGGGGCCTGGAGAAAAGCTTGGCTGTTTGCAGCCCTGCTCCGAAGATCCTGGCGTGGGGAGCCAGGAAGCTGAAGAGAAGAAAAAAAAAAAAAAGGCAACACAAAACCAATTTGTAATTACGTGCTGGGAAAATGGAACAGCAGGAAGCAGCTAGTTAACATCATTCTGCACAAGACAAACAGGAGAGGTACAGCAAAATACATCCCATTTTTAGAGGTCACTCAGAGCGCTTTTTAAGGAGATTAATTGCATTTCTAATGAAGTAGGAGGCAGCAGGCTCCATTACCTGTACCAGCACAGCCCTTGGCGTTTGTGTCTGTACTCAGGCACCCGCCGGGAGTGAACAGCTGCCCCGGTGCTCTCGGAACACCCAGCTGCGATCCAGCTGCTCCCTCCACCTCCCTGCCAGCCAGGGATGGAGAGGTGATGAACAGGCTTTGAGATGAGCAGATTAAGCCTTGTTAAGGGAATGATTCGGTTAATCTAGGAAATGTTCCCGGTGGCGGGTGACAGCGGCGTGATGGGAAGCTGAAGGCCACATGCAATGAGGCTGCGTGGGGAAGGCCATTACCAATGCAGGAAGGACAAGGTGATGCCCAAGCCAAAGCAGAACCAGCCCAGCATCACTCTCTGCACCCCACAGCATCCTGCCCTCAGCACAGGTCAGCCAGGGATGTGCTGAGCATGACACAGGGGTGGCACAGCACCATTTGGTCCTGATCCAGACAGGGCAAGGGCAGTGCTTCCACCAGTTTCTCCCCTTTAGGTGGGAGCCAGAGGTTCCCACAGCTGACAACTTTCCTTCCCATCCCTTGGCCACAGCCAGCAGTGAAACCACTGGTGGGTGACATCCCAGCTCCAGTCACAGGAACTCCACATCCAACGCATTTGGGGGGGTGTGGTAACTCTGCCCACGTCCCTGCTTTAGCTCTGGAATGCAGGGCAGCCTATGGCCACAGCAAGATTTGTATTTCTTGGCTTGCAACGAGGAGGCTGGGATGGGAAAAGCACCTCGTGTTTCCCTGAGGTTCAACAAGGGTCAACTGCCCCCATCCCACCCCAGCAGATTTTGCAACAGCAGTGATCTGGAGCACAACCAGGGTTAACCCTTCCCAGAGCAGCAAGGGCAGCAGATGGGACAAGCTGCTGGAAACCCCCCAGAAGCCCACAGCTGCTCTCTCAGTTCAGCTTTTCCATCTCTTGTCTTCTGTTCCCCTTCCAAGGGAGGGCTCCGTGGGGATCAAACCCTTCATTATTTCAGATAGAAAATGCTGCTCTACCTGCTCGCTCTGGCAGCTGAGCCGGGCAGTAACCAGATCCCTGAGTTACACAAGTGTCCCCAGGACAGGGAACAAGGGCAGTGCTGCAGAGGAGGCTCCACCACCGCCTCGGAGCAAACCCAGGCAGGTTCACACTCAGAAGAGGTGCGGAAATTCAGCTTTCAGCCACATTCCAACTCCCCTCTCAGCAGCTTGACACCTCCGAGATTTCGGCAGACAGCGTTTGCTGCCATCCTGTGCCTTGGCTCAGCCCAGCTCCCCCAGGAGCCATTCCACGCTGCGAGAGAAATTAGCTCTGTGCAAAGCTAAACACACTCATTAGCTTCATTAAAACCCTCAAGCTCCAAAACTGGTCCCATCAGGGGATGGCAGAGCCCAGCTCCTACGTGCTCAGGACCCCCACAGCAGCAAAGGCTCCTCAAGGGCTCCTGCAGGAGCTCTGGGCTTTTCACCAACTCTGAAAGACAAACCCTGGAAGCAGCTCCTGACAAGCAAATGGCTCACTGGGATGTCTGCAGGGAGATGGCACCCCAGCAGCAAACCCAAACCCAAACCCAGGCTCAGCCTGCTCCTGTGGGCATTGAAAATGAGCTTCAGCTCAAACCTGCAGGGCTGGGGGCTCTGTCCTATTTGCTCAGCAGCACGAGGAGCTGAATTGTCCCCCCATCACCTCCCAGCAAGCCCAGCAAAGGTGGGTGGGCACGAGGAAGGAAGGAAGGAAGGAAGGAAGGAAGGAAGGCACTGGAGCAAACAAGGGGTCTGGGGCCGCCCGCGCTCACGTTCCCTCGCCCGTGCGTGTCCTCAGGCACCACTGATTCAGTCTCGCCGCCTCCTCCCGGGATGATGTTCCATGAGTCACGGCAGGTTGGAAAAGGAAGGAAAAGGAAGGTCCCTCCTCCAGCTGGCATGGCAGGAGGTCCCCGAGGACACTGTCCTGCTGCTCCTTGCCCTGGGTGCCACCACAGCCCCAAACGCTTCTGCCCCTCGGCGAGCCAGAACACCCTGTGCTTACTCAGATTGGCAAGATATCCCTGTGCAAGAGCTTGCCCAGGAGAAACTCACCTCCCACGAGCAATTTCCAGGGAAAATAAGGATAGGGCCCATACTGGCATGTTCATTTTCCAAGGCTGCCCCTCTTCACCACACGCTCACCCCGGACACTCCAGCTGCTCTTGCAGGCAGGGTGGTTTTATTTCCATGTGTATTTTGATCACACCTGGCTCTCCTCAGTCACCCAGCAGAGGAGCACACGCCATGTGCCTCACCTCTGTCAGGACCTGCAGGAGCTTACCCAGACCCCACACCACCCCCAGGAGCTCCCTTCAGGACCACAGAGGACAAAATAAACTCTTCTTAAGTTGCAGCAAGAATAAACCTACAGCAAAGAGAGAAAAGCTGTCATCCTCCCAAGTTATCAGCAGGGAAGCAAAGCAGAGGTTCCCCCTGCCTGGATCACACACACAGGCTTCGGATTCCCCTGACCCGGCTAACACAGGGCAGGGAGCATTTTTTCCTAATAAAGCAAAAGGGTTTCTCTTCAAAGGATTTTCCTCTTCTAATCTTCCCCTGCAAACTTGTTGCCAACTGGCGTCAGCTGCTTTACACATTTGTAGAGCCAGTCCTGGAAGCTCTGCACATGCTGTTCCCACCTCACAGCACCAGGAAGGCAAAGCCCCATCAGCCCCAGGACCCACAGTGCAGGGGGACCTGGACTGCACTGAGCCTTTAAAGCCAGAATATTTGGGGAGCCCACAGGTAATCGTCCCAAAGCTGCCCCAGTCTCTGGCAGACACAGTTCAGAGGGAGAGGGCAGCAGGAGGGCGTGGGAGCAGCAAAGCTTCGTTCCGCTTTTACTGTTCATGAACTACAGAAGAGAAATAAAATCACGAGTCCCAAAGCCCATAAGAGGAATTATGTTACCAAACAGAGGGAAATTCATGGTTCAACCACAAAGCAAGAACAATTAAACGTGCAGCTCAGGAAACCTCCCCCACATCATCGTGGCTCTTACATAAACCTTTACATTAACCCCATCCCCGCTGCTTACACCCACCAGGACAGGCAGAGCTGACGGGACTTTCCCAAGCTGGGGATCATTTCTGCCCTGCCCACGCACACAGAGCCACAGACAGAGTGTTTTAAGCCCCAACAGACCAGGCAAAAGTCTCATCCTCACGTTTATTTTGCCCGGGGAGAAGCCAGAGAGGAGAGGTGACGTGTCCGGAGGAGGAGCTGTGCGCGGGTCCGGCAGTGTCCTGCCTGCAGCGCGTCCGGGCCTGCCACACCAGGGTGACTGTTTGGAAGGGTGGCTTCATCCAAGCCTCATGGCTTGCAAGGCAGGACAGCACCAGGCATCATCTACCCAACTTCCAGAGGTGCCACGAGGGCCCAGGAGGACGTTGAGGCTTTGAACGCTCGGGCAAGACACGAGCGCAGCCGGCCCCATCCTCCACAGCCACGAACAAAAGGTTCCTCCACGTTCTCCTGCCTCAAGGAAGATGGAAAGGTTTGGAATAAGGATCCCAGCAAGAGAGAATTATTCAGATTAGAAAGAGCTACAAAGAGGGAGCAAGACAGGAGACGCAATTCAGGCTGAGCAAACGCGAACTGACACACACACACACACTTGAGCTGCTCGGCCGCATTCTCGCCGCCTGAATGATGGGAGCGCTCGGAGGGAGACCTGGAGCCATCGCAGCGAGCTCAGGGAAAGCCTTCCCAGTGCGTGGCCTGAGACGAGCAACAAGCCAGGCATGAAGAGGCTGCGTGTGCGAGGGGCGAGCTAAAATCCCTTCCAGCAGCAGCCGGCAGAGCGGAGGCAGATGTCGGAGCGGAGGCAGATGTCGGAGCGGGCGCCTCGTCCCGGCTCCTGCGGGCGATTTTGCAACGGGGCGAGGGAAGAGGCGGCTCTCGCTCTTTCACAAGGGGCCTCGCTCGCCCGCCGTGGTTGCACAACCCTCCGTGCCCGCGTGCTGCCCGTTCCCCTGCCCGCCGCTCCCGCGGGGGTCCGTGCCCGGGGTGGAGGGATGCTCGGGACCCTCCCGCCCCGCAGCTCCCCCCCTGCCCAGGGCATCTGCTGAGCATTTCCTCGCCCCGCTCTGCCCCGCGACAGATGCAGCAGCTATTCAGCCTTTTCAGGCTGCAACAAAAGCCTCTCGGGGCACACAAAGGAGAGGAGCAGAAGAGAGGCCTGGGCTTAAATAAGAGCCACCTGCCAGGGGCCCGTGGCCCCCCATGCTATCGGGGCGCTGCCCCCCGGCCAGCCCCGCTCCGAGGAGCCCATTTCCCAGCAGCAAAAAAAGTATTCTCGGCACACGGGTTTCAAGGAGACCAAGTGCCAAAGCAGGAGCAGCACCCTGGATGCTGAGGGAAGGGCACCAGCACGGTGGGGACGTGGTGGGTGAGGAGGGTGTAGGGAAGGGAACAGGGAGGTGGGCAGGAAGGGGCTGCAAAACTCACGGGGAGAAGTCAAAGCAGGTAAATGGCAACAAGGCAGCAGCACAGATCATCCCCGCTGAGTCACGCGGCAGCAGCAGGTTGGAGCTGGCGTTTAATGAAGAGAAATAAAGAGTTTCAGCTTCGTGTACCTGAGAAAAACAAACTTAGGGGCCTATTCAGTCCCATGTTTTTGTTTTTGGATCATCCTTCCATCCGTCAGCAGCAGCACTGGGTTTTGTTGACTCACCGGATGCTCATCTCCCCTGGAGGCACCGGGGCTGCCGTGAGGAGCCAGGATCAGCCCAGGATGAGCCGTGGTTAGCAAGGTCCCATGTCCTGCTGCGCATGGAGAAGGTCCCAGGGAGCAGGTCTGGCTGGAGCGATGGAGCCACCACCCTGGCCAGGACCTCCCCATGAGTCCAGTGGGAACAAAGGGGGTCACAACAGCCAAAACGCCTCAGCCCATCTCTTTCTACAGATATCCAAGGTGTCCCTTCCCACCAGGAGCCACCATGACGCTGGGTCTGAGCAGGGAAGGGACAGACTGTCTTGCGCCAGCAGAAGCCACAGCCCAGCTCCAAAGAGAACCACTTTGGGGAGGGATGCTCAGAGACCCCTCTCTGCAAACCAAACCCCTGCACCCTGCACGCCTCTGCCGTGTCTTTTCCCAGGGCCTTTTATCCACACAACACAAAGTGAAAGGAAAATAGGGAGCCACGGGAAGGGCGCATATCTTCCCGCGAGAGCAGCCAGCGGATCTGCTCCACACACAGCCCCTTCACTTCCACCTCTCCGCAGAGCTCCGGGCTGGGGTCAGCTCCTCCTCCCAACCCCACCCCAAGCCCTGTCCCTTGCCAAGGTTTCCTATCGGAGCTGACAACGCGGTGAACGGAAAAAGTGCACATATGAGCTTTTACGATAGGAAGTGGTTGATATTTGCAGGTGTAATTAATACCCAAGTAAACGCTCGATGTAAACCATTAACTCAGCGCTGACCTCTGTCCTTTGTGCTCCCCTCCCACAGGCTCAGCTTGAAAAACCCCTTATCTCCGGAGCGCTGCCGCCTCCACCAGCCCCGTATCCCACGCCCGGGGGCTTCCCCTCAACATCAGACACACGAACCACACAGCCCACGGACAGCCCACGGACAGCACTGGGCATTCAGAGCTTCTTTCTGGGTCCCTTCCTCACAACAACCCTGGGGACAACCCTGCGTGACCCCACCGAGCCCAGGGGCAGCTTTGGATTCCCCACCCCTACATCCCAGAACTGCTTTTGCTGCTGGACATGCCCACCCCTCCCTTAGGTTTAAGGCTGGAAGTGATTCTGGGGAGAGGCCTGGGATGGCCCAGATCCACGCCTGCAGGCTCTGGAGCCGCGAAGCCCTGCCAGAAGGTCCACAACACCCACCGCTTCCCGGCAGCTCCTGGGCTCGTGCTCTGCCCAAAAATGAAGTTTCTCAGGGCTCGGCCCACGGGCAGGGCCCCCCGTGGGGTAGATGAGTGTCTACCAGCCCCCTCCCAGCACGCTGATCCCGCCTGCAGCCTTTCCACACACATCTCAGAGCAGCATAAATAAATACATATATATATGTAAAGGAGAAAAAAAAAAAAACCAACAAACAAACCAAAACACAAAGCTGCATCAAGGCCAACCTCTCTCAAAGCATCATTCACCCCCGGTGCTGGGAGCAGCATGGCCTCGGGATGTGTTTCCTGCACCAGTGCCAAGCCTGAGGAGGGTTCCATTTACGCACCCTCGAAGCTCGGTGACGACAGCACGTTTTGCATCATTCTGTGCTTTCTCAGCTGTTGATTTAACACAGTTTCACCTTTGTCACGGGTTTAGTCAACACCGGGGCACAGCAAACACCGCCCTGAGATGAGCCCAGGATGTGCAACGCCACTGTGATGCTCTGCTTCTGCCGGAGATCCCTGCAGGGATGCAGAGTGGAGCATCCCCCCCGGCTGCTGGGACCCACCACCCACCTTGGAATCACCAAAAGGGTGCTCCTGGCCTGGTGAACCCACACCAAGCACGACGTCCAGAGTGGCTCAGAGGCTGCCAGAGTCTCGGGGCTGGGACTGGCTCTTCCCCCTGTGAGAGACAAACAGCTCCCACGCTGGGTGGCCACTGTGGGTTTGTTTCGAGCAGGGGAAGGCCAGGCCAGGAGCGACACGGGGATTTCATAACATGCCTTTGTCTGCACGGGCACCCGGCGAGGCAGGGGCCCCTCAGCCACCAACAGCCCTCCTCCTCCTCCTCCCAATGCTCCCTCCACCCCTCACATGGCACAGCAGCTAAAAACCTCCAGCACTGTCAGCTCCAACGCAGCCAAAGCACGAGCCCACCCCGGGGGATGCACAGGACAGGGAGAGGGGCATTAATGTGTAATGAGAGGGGACAGTAATGAAGAGGCAGAGGGAAAGAAGAGGACTGAACCCCTCTGGATGATTAAGAGCTGTTCAGGGGTAGGCATCCCCTACCACCTTCTCCATCACCATCTCCCCCAAACACCCCCCAAAGCAGAGCTGCTCACCGACAGCCAGGGCTGCTCATGGCTCTCACTGCAGCCTCCCTGCCCAAGCCAGGCTGTCCTTGCCCCACAGACTGCTCTCCTTCTCTCCTTCCTTCCATCACACAGCTGCTGCACAGCCCCACTGCTCAACAGCACCTGCAGAAGAGCTGGTGGAACCCACCATGGTTTAAGAGCCAAGCAACACTCCAGACTTGAGACTTGACACTGTCTAAGGTCACACACTCCACATTACCCACCACTGCAGTCAGTATTTTAGGGGAAATCCTGGACTCTGAAGCAATGCAACGAAAATCCAAGAGCCTCCTGCCACCCTGCAAGCCTGAGGGGCTGAGCAGGGCACTCCTCCTCCACAGCAGCCGTCCTGAAACTCCTTCAGCCAGCAGGAAAAACACAGTTGTGTTTCTATTTTAAAAAAAAAGCCCTTCTCTGCATCCTGCTGGCACCACATTAAAGCTCTCAGGACACGGGGGCTATTCTTAGCTCCCTCCAGGCTTTTGGCAGCCCCGAGAGCCTCCCCAGCACCTGTCGGCAGCAGCCGCGCGGCCCCGGAGCTGGGGAGGTTTGGTGAAGCTGGAACAGAGCCCGGACCACCAATGTCCCAGTCAGCACCATAACCTCAAAATCCCTCAGCCAACAAGCGGGCAAAAATCATCACGAAACGCCTGGGTGCACAAATTCCCCAAAACACCAGGGAATAAACTCCCTCCTGTCAGTGTTACCAAGAGGGAAAGGTCTCTGCCATGACCAGGTCCTGCCCAAAAGACAACAGCACAGAGTGAGGGGTCATAGAATCATGGAATGGTTTGGGTTGGAAAGGACCTTAAAGCTCATCTTGTTCCAACCCCCTATCACGGGCAGGGACACCTTCCACTAGACCAGGTTTCTCAGAGCCCCACCCAACCTGATCCAGCCTGGGTTGACAGCAGAGGTTTTATGCTCTTGCATCTTTTCAGCAAAAACACAAGTGGAAAACACATGGGAAAGACTGGCTGATCCTCCCATGGGTGTCCAGTAATCCACTGCTCGACAGTGTTTACCAGCAGGCTGCTTGATTTCTTACCAACTACAATAGGCAGAAAGTGGTTTGGACTCCTTTTGCCTGTTATATTAAACCAGAAAGGGGATAAAAGCATAAACACGGGGATATTTAAACAAACTACCAAAAAAATCTACTCCTGCAGCTACTGCCTCTCCCCTGGCAGATCAGGCTGCTCTTCTTGGGCATTCCCACACCCAGCTTTTAAAAAGAAACCTCTCCCACCAGACAGCCTGAGAGACACCACCTCATCCCAGGGCAGCGTTAACCAGGACCCCCAGGAGCAGAGGCAGCCCCAGGGCACAGGGTGAGCAGGGGGCAGCTGCTCTCTCCGGGTCAGCCGGGGGCTCCTGGATCCTGCTTTGTATGAATTTAAGCTTTTTCAATCCCACTTATTCACGAAAAGAGCTTAGGGCTGGGGGAAGCCAAAGAGCAGACAGGGCAGCCTTTGTGCGGCTCGGCCGCCCGCCCGCCCACCCGAGGGCTCCGGCAGCCCCCACGTTTCCCCACACAACCCCTGCAGCAGCCTGGAGCTCTCTGGGAAGGAGCAGGGCTGGCACTGCCCCTGTGGCCCCACAAAGCCTGGAGCAACACCTCGAGTCAGCAGAGCTTCCGTTTCCTAAGTGAGAGAGAGAAGTTAAGCCTCCGACGGTCCGTAGGAACGGCACCCACACCGCCTTACCCCCGTGTCTCACACAGCGAAGGTTAAGCCTTTTTCCAGAGCTGCTGGGAGGGTTTGGATTTGAGGTGGGTAAGATCTGAGGAGGATAAGATCCAGATGTTCAGTGCTGGTTAGGAGTCACTAAAACCCTCAAAGCATCACCACCACGTCCCAGGTGAACCCTCCTTTGGTGACGCTCTCCTTGTTGTTTCACTGCAATCCTTGGGGAGAAAGAAACATGAAAGGGATGTTTTGGTTAAAGCCAGAGGTGCTCAATCTGCCAAGGACAGGCTGCCCTGGCTGCCAGAGCCCAGCAACACTGAGTTAACGGGTTACACCAAGAGCAGCCAAAACCCTCTCCTCGCTCTCATTAGCTGGACCCTGCAGGGCCAGAGCCCTCCCTGCCCTGCAGCTCCTCGAGGTGAGGCACAGAAATGGGAATATCACCCCAAAGCACTGCACTGAAGCACACAGAGAACATCACCTCCCATGAATTCTCCAGACTGTGGCAGAGCAAGCCTTAGACGTGCTCCGAAGCTCCTGGGAAACAGTTCCAGCTCCCAACCCTCCTGCCCCGCTGCTGCCCGGGAGGCGCCGGAGCTGCTGCTCAACAGCATCCACATTTTAATCCGTTCAGAACCTCCTCAGCACCTTACTCACCCAGACTTCATCAGCCCAGCATTTGCATCCCTAACGACACGCCAGGCTGGCTGTCTCCTCCAGCAGCAAGGAGCTGGGGAATCGGAGCACCAGGACACTTCCAAAAACCCCCAAGGACCTGGAGCGCTTCCCCGCTGAATCCCACCACCCATGGGGCATCTCACGTCCTGGCAGAGAGCTGCTCTTGCTCTTTACAGCAGCTCTTCCATACAACAAAAGATACTGGGGGTTTCAACTCCAGAGTGGAATAAGCAGGGTGGGAAAGGAGATGGAGAGGGAGATGTGAGCATCCCGCTCCAACACAAACACACAGCTCCTCATCCCACAAACAGGGTGGTTCCTTGCAGGGAAAAGCACTGGGGACAAAAGCAAAAGCCTCCACAAGCCTCTTCCAAGCTCCTGGGCCAGCAAGGGGGAAGATGTCCCCTCCAGAAGCCCAGGCAGGTGTCCAGACAAGGGCTGCAATGCCTCCAGGCTCCCCAAAACAGCCCTGTCCCCATGCCAGTGCCTCTCTGCCTGCGGCACGGGAGGCACCCCCCCGGAAAATGCCAAACTCACAGCTCTGACGACTTCCAGGAGATAATCTGAGTTGGAACTTCCTGGCAAGCCTGGCCTTCCCAGCACCCGGCAGAGCCACTTACGCAAGAGCCACCCGAGTTTTCTCATCTGTCCAGCATGGGCAGTGAGGCTGTGAGATGGCCCAAGAGGAAGAGAGCCTCGAGGGGACAGGGCTGGCCAGAGGAGGCTGTTAGAGGTGACAGCGGCTGCATCCAAAAGCAGTGCCTACAGGAGCTGCAGGGCTGCGGGAGCCAGTGCTCTGTGGTGACAGGTCACTGACACCCACCGTGGCACCTGTGAGCAAGCACAGCCCCTGCCTGTTTGCTAAAACAAGTGGAAATGTAAGTTTAAATTGTTCCTAAACACTGAGCTGGTGGATGCCATAAGGCTGTCATTACTGCTGAAATTAAAAACACATCCCTGTTACCAGAACACCACCACCCCCCGCTCTTTGTTTTATTTACTATTTCTGTTAAATTAGGCTGAGGGCAACACGCATATTTTCTGATTTGTTTGGATCTGACCGCACCTGCTTTGCCCCCCAGCCCTGCCGAGATACCCGGGGTTCCAACCCCATTTCCGAGCAAGGCCAACTTGGGTGGGGCTCCTGCCCGCACCTACGGGCGCGAGAGGCTGCAGCTACTGGAACTGCAGCCTGGCGGGACGCGCTGCCAAATTTCCACAGCAGCGTTCCAGCCGCATTTCCCTGAAAACACACACGCTTGGCAGGACATCCAAGGAGCCTTCCGAGAGGCTGCCCCGTCTCGGTGCCACGTGCCACGGCCGGAGGACGGCGGGAGGACAGAGGATGGGGAGAGCGGCTGCTCCGGTTCCAAACGCTCAGCAGAAGATGCTCCCGACCCAGCAGGTGCTGTAGGCCTTTGGAAAGGGACAGCACAGAGTCCCAACCTGCTCTTACACAGATTTAACCTGATGCATCATGAGAGATGTATGGCAATGACGAGCCCAAACCTGACTGACCCCCTCCTTCTGGGGCCAGCAAAGAGAGGCTGAACTCAAGAGGGGCACTCAAGGGATCTGCCCGCAGCCAAGGGCACAAAGCAAGGCAGCAAACTTGATTATGATGGCAAAGGAAATTAATCCATCCTTCCACTGATCCCCAAATCTATAGACCAAACCGGACAAGGATAGCAAGAGCAGAGCAGCAAAGTCCCAGCCTGGCTGGGCGCCCCAGGAACATTCAGATCTGGGCTTGCATTTTGAACTTTATCTCTAGTTTAGGCTTCAGCTTGCAGGAGAGCCAGGCACAGAATCACATGCAGCCCTGACGCCAGCAGCTTGAATAATCTCATTACATATGACAGCCAAGGCTGTGCCAGCTGCAGGCTGCCTGAGCCAGGGAGCTCACCTGCACTCTCCACTGGGACAGTGCACTTTGTCACAGCAAGGCAGGGCACTGATATAAGGCTCTAATCCATGGGAAGATGCCATCATCCTCCTGGGCAGCACCACACTGAACATGGAGCCAGAGCGGTGCTCCACGTGCTCTCAGCAGTGCCCAGAGAGGAGCCACACTGGTACCCTCATCCTGCACCCCCCTTCCAGCAGCAGGTATCACCCCACCACTCTCCAGAGGAAGCTTTTGTGGCTCACAGCATCTCCAGCAAAACTTGTGTTTTGGGTCGTCTCAGGTCGGGGGGTTCTACCAGCACTCATGGGCTCGTGGCCGTTAGTCCCTTCCCGAGGCCACAAAGGGAACAGCGAGTTAATGCAACCATTAAACCTGCCAGGCGCTGTAATCCCTACCTCAAATTGGTAAGATCTTAAAAGGCTGAAATCTTTGAAATGACTCAGCCAGCAGGTACAAAGGAAGAACAGTTTAAAAGGCTGTTAAAGCTCCGTGCATTCAGACTTGCTCTTGCGTGCCCTGCTCCGGCCCCCGCGCGCTGCTCCCCATCCATCTCCGCAGGGACACGGCCGTGGACATGAGAGCCCTCTCCAAAATGAGCCTCCAGGCACCAGTCACGCACACAGTCCTCGTGCCAGGGCAGCTGGAAGGAGAGTACATGTCCCCAGAATAAGACAATCATAGAATGGTTTGGTTGGAAGGGACCTTGAGGGTCATCTCGTTCCAACCTCCCCGCTGTGGGCAGGGATACCTCCCACTAGATCAGGTTGCTTCTAACATCCATGAAGGATGAAGGACATCCACAGAGGGGACAGGACCCACTTTCAGTGGGATACAGGTCTCAGAGGCTTTTCAAATCAACATCCCCACCAGAGATGACCACGACGCTCAACAGCTCTGGACCACACTGAAACGCTGACTCAACGCGACTGCTCAGCTTGAAACAGGTTTTTTGGGGGAGTGGTCAGGCAAAGCCGTGTTCACATGCCAGCCTCTGGAGCTGGTGGAGGGATCACCCTGCTCCTCACAGATCCACCCCCTCCAAACTCTCCAGCCTCCAAAGCCAGCCCTCTCCCAGCTCCTCCACAAAGGGCAGAGGAGCTGAGCAGCCCGGGGTGGGCACGGGGCTGCCTGGGGGCACCTGGCAAGAGCCAAACCCCTCGAGTTGGCCCGTGCCGGGCCGTGGCAGCCGCCCTCACCCGCTGCAGACAGTCCCGGCGCGGCGCAGGGGAGGCAGCACGTTATTCTTGGAAACCAGGAGGTGAGGTCATGCTGCCTGAATGCTGCAACTTGAGGCCAGACGCGCGGGGCCAGTTGTGCTTGGAGAGGAGCCTGACTTCTGCAGCGAGGGCCGCCTGCAGGTCGGGGAGCCGGTTACGGTCGGAGCTAGGAGGAGGAGAGGGTTTCTTAATGAAGGAGGGCTCCTTCCTCTCGGCTTCTCAGCAGACAGTGAAAACCACAGCAAAAGGATGGGTTGGAAAATAGGATCAGCTGCTGTCTCTGCTGCAAAGCCCTTAGACCACCCTGGTATGGGGCGCACGAGCCCACCAGGAAGGCTCAGGGGATGCCAGATCGTAAACTCACAGTCACACTGCTGTCCGTGCCACAGGGATGGCCAAACAGCCACTTCCAACCCGGCCACCCCTCTGGATGCCTCCCACATACCTGCACCACCCTGCAAGCCATCAAGAGTTCATCCATCTCATCAGATACCAGAGCACATCCTGGATGTTTCTGGGAAGAGAGAAGTCATCAACTCGCTCTTTCAGGCTTCCTCTGCTGGAAATTTCTGGGAGTTTTCATCACCTGTGCCTACCCATTGTCCACCAAGCACGCTAGGAGACCTGGTTCTCTGCACAGCTTCAAATTATTCTTTATACACTGTTTTGAATGCTTTGGAGCACATGTCTGACAAATCCCAGCTCTGCGCCAGTCGCTACCTGAGGCAGAGCCACCACCTCCACAGCCCCACAGACCAGTGCTGTCCTATCCACTGGGCTCTCCTGACAGCACAAATGGGAGTTCAACACAAAAATCATCCTTTTACCCGGCTGTATTTGGCTACTAAATCACATACACACAGGGGCTGTATTCGTGTCCAGCAGGACGCCAGCAGCTCAGCTCCTCAGCCCGGTGTCGCCCCTGACGGGCTGCAAGACCTTCAGTAAATCACTGCATCGCAGTTCCCCGCCTCTGAAAACATGGGAAACTTCTTTTGCAAGACCTCTGGCTGATGGCATTAGATTATTATTAAGAGGAAGAGCCCCGCCACTTCCTGAGCACGTACCAAAGTGAAAAGCAGGCCCCTGCTCCCAGGCTGTTATCAGCCCATCGCCGTCTCAGGTCTGACTGCTCAGAACATGTAAAGTATTTAGGAGGGATTACGGCAAATCCTAAATTTTTTAAACAAACTCAAACCCCGAGTCAGTAGACTCCTCTGGTCAATGAGATAATAAACCACTGCTTTGGAAAAGTCCCAGTGATGTCACCACGCTTTCCACAGCTTTTCAACCACAGCTTGCACAGAAGGCCACAGTGAAGACACTTCTGATTATATTAAATAGATGGTAAAGCTAATAAAAAAAATAATCTTCCCACTGAGAGAGGGACAGAAGTACAGCAAACACACGGTGAGCTGTTTCCCATGAACACAAGCTCAGGATCTTCATCTGCTCCCTCACCTCGGGGATATTTTTCCAGCTGGATTTTCTGGGGGACAAAGCATTTGATCTCAATCAAAGCTGCAGGGAACAGGGTTCTTTGCTCCCCTCAACACCTCTGTAAGAAACCTCTCCCCACGGTGGGAGAGAGAGCACGAGGCCACCAGCTCCACGAGCTTGTTGGTCCACAGAACTGCTCAGTTATCAGCTGCGAGACGCCAGCCCTAATTCCACCGCAGGCATCTTTACCAGAATGATAAAACACTAAAGCACCAGCCTCCTTCCTCCTTCTCCATCAGAGGAGCCATCACTCACAGATTATCTGATGAGGCCGAGAGGAGACTGAGAGTGTTTCGCAAGCGTGCCCCAAAGCGCCGGGGATGCTCCAGAAACAGGGCTGCCACAGAGGGGCAAATCCACCAGCCCTGAGAAGCTCTTCCAGCCCTTCCAAAGCTCACCAATCCAGGGGAGGATGCCCTGCTTTGAAGCTGAGTTCAGGAGTGAGGTCTGTTAATTTGTTTTAAGGGTAACTTGCTCCTTGAAATGCCCCTAGTACTCCCCACTCTCCAGCCTGGTTTACCTGTGATTTCCTCGCTGAATTAAGGCAGCCAGCCACCAACTCGGCATCTTGCCTAAAGATTAGTCTTAAAAGTGGAATTTGCAGCAGGCGAGACAGCCCTCGCTCCCAGCCCCACCACTGCAGCCTGACCACGCCAAGTCAGGCCAGCAGTGACCTACATACAGCAGCCTCTCCAGAAATTACAAGTCTAATTTCGCCTAATAATAAATCACACCGAGGTACAAGGAAGAAAAGGGTAAGGAATCACCCAGACCTCACGTTTCAGTTCCATTCATCACTTCTCCACGGGCTTTATGTTCCCACCCTGCAGCAGATCATCGTGCATCACACAGGGTCAGGTTGTGGGTGACTGGGACCATCCGTGGCTGCTTCACAGCAGATAATTCAGGGATGCCACACTTACAGGTATTGCTTAGTACCAACAAAATAAAATGAAATTGGGGGGGTGGGAAACTGAAAAGTTAACAATAATCTATAAGAAAAGTAAAGGAATCTCTTGTTTTCACCGAGGTACTGCATAGAAAGCAGAAGTACCATCCATTAACTCACACACTGCATCATTTTATTTAATGATGCGTCTCTGCCACGGACTATTGCACTGGAAGGAGAAGAAAATTGGCCTCAGTGTTTTCACTGCTGCTAGAACATTGTCTCCAAGCTCTCTTCAGCTTTCCTGGAGCACTCAAAAGTTCTCTTAAGCAAAGTGACTCTCAGCAAAACCCTTCCCTAAATGCATCTCTCAGTTTGGGAGAAGGAGGTTTAACAATATAATAGTTGCTTGTGATCCAAGAGGAAGCACAACACAACCAGAAGACACCATTAACATCAGGGAGAGACAAAACTGTGTCTCACCCTCCAGTGGAGGATTGCAGTGTTATACAAGACTTTCAAATATTAAACGTAAAGAGCTGACGTTCCAAATGGAAAGGTTCAGTGCACAACCAAAGCAGGCAGCAGACAGATTTCAGCTGTGGCTCCTGGCGATGGGCCATCAGGATTCTTTTAAGCATCATCTGAAACATGACAACTCGATGCAATCACTTCTGTGGATCCTGCTTTAGGTCATCTTTCCACTCTGATGCAGCCCATGAGTAATTTGGACCCGAATACCTCTCCACAGGTCTCTTGCAGAGACGTCATCCTGCCTGCGTACCAGAGGAGGGGATGAAGTCAGCACACATCATGTCTAGGGCAGTCACCCACACCAAGTTTGGGCTTGGCAGCTCAGTCCAAACAATACAATCGAATAACTCAAGTGTGTAGCTCACACTCACGAGGACAAACCGGGTACCCACCGCCTGGTCTGAGTGCCCAAACTCACAGCGTAGCAGTTTTTAAGGTGCTGGAAGGAATCACTTACAGTAGCAGCTGTGCTGCTCTTTGAGAAGCCAGGGACACGTCCAACCACTCAGCTGAACTTGTCCCTCCCCGTCAGGGACGTGAGAAGAGGCCGGGGCAGGGGACAGGGAAGACAATCCCTTTTTCTGAAAGAGATTCAGTGTCAAATATGCCTCACCCCCGGGGACCTGCGCAGATGCTCTGTGTCACCCTCCTACATCACAGCATGAAGCCCTGCACTCCAGGACGCTTTTAAGAAGGCCAAGGAATCCACAGGACTTGGGGCAGCAAATCCTGACCCGTGCTCTGGCACGGGCAGGGCGACAGCTCCAGTCCCGGGTCCCAACTGCCCTGCCTGGGCAGAGGAACTGCCGGCGCTCGGTCTGCTGTGCCATCCTTCCCCTTTTCGGGGCTGCAAAAGGGAAGTGCTGATATCTGTGCTTTAAACCCATGAGTCAACTTCAGAAGCGAGGAGGAGCCCGTCTGTCAAAATAGAAGAGGATTTCGCTAATTTCCAACCCAACAAGATGACAATACACGTCGCCCTGGAGTACAACGCTCCTCAGAAATGCTGGCGTTTCTGACAGAAGAGTCCAACTTATCATCCAACTGCCCCCCACTCTTAAACCACAGGTGCTCAGCACTGTCCTGTGCCGACCCCATCACCCCTGTGGCACAACCTGTGCCTCCAAAGCCCCCTGTTCACTCACTCACTCACCCACTCACTCACTCAGGTTAGGAACCCCAGACACCAACAGACGGGCACCTCTAAACACAGAAGAGGGGGATGTTACGGGTTTAGGTGGGGTTTTTTCAGCCTTCCCAGTTCTCAGGGTAACGCCAAGGGTTTGAACAGCTCATGTGTGGGCGCAAATTGCAGGGATGCTGGAGAACACGGCGCTCCCGCTGAGCAGACTGCCTGTACCCGCGTCACCCAGCGCGTCGTGAATCCATTCAAACTTCCCAAAGTCTCTCCTGCAGAGAGACACGCTCTTCTCTTTCCTCAAAAAACTTCGTGTGAAAACGAGGAGAGGGTCGCATCACCTAAAACACAGCTTCTCAGCCACCGTTTACCTATGTCTTTCAAAGAGAAGCAAGTTAGGGGCAAGGGGCAACATCGTAGGGCTGAAATATTCCCCGTGTGAAGCGGGGGGACGACAGTCACTCGGTGTAACAGCCAGGAGAGACTTGCCATCAAACTGGGACAGCGGGCAGCTCCTGTGCTTACAGGACACACCATGAACAGCCCCCACGGAGGGAACCCCAGTTCCACAACACAGACCCCACATTTCGAGATGCAGCCCCGAGCTGCGCATCCCACGGCGGGGATTCCAGCCAGGCCACGGGCTCCCCTCCACTCCAGACCACCGCCCTCCCCGTCGTGCCACCAAGATGCCATTTCGCTTCGTTTTTCACACTAGAAAAGCTGGAAAGCCACTTCTCGCTGCTCGCAATAGTGGGGCGGGGTGGGAGGGAGGAAGATGAGATTAAAGCGCGGCCGGAGGGGCGGGCGGCAGCTCATTGTCCGGCCAGCCCCGCTGCCGCCGACCGGCCCTCCCGGGACCCCCTTCCCCCGCAGCAGACCCCTTCCATCACTGTCAGCGCCGCCGCTCCCCGCGCCCCTCCCGGCCGAGCGCCCGCCCGGTCCCCGCCCCGCCGGTGAGTGACGGCGAGCGCGGCCAATCGGCGGCGCGGCTCCCCCGAGGGGGGGGGGGCGCCGCGTTAGGGTGCGCGAGTTCCGGCCGCGCGCTCGCTCTCTCTCTCTCTCTCCCCTCAGGGCCGCCGCACTCCCGGTGCCCGCGCCCCGTCCCCGGTGTCGCCGTCCTCGGTCGGTGCCGCCGCAAGGTGAGGCCGCGCGGCGCGGCGTCCCTCGGGGTGGCGCTTCGTCCGCGCTCCGCCGCGGCCGTACCGGGGCCCGTCGCGGCCTGCGGGGCCCGCCCCTCCCCGTGGCGCGCGGGCCCCCCCCTTTCCCCCCCCCCCCCCCGAGTCCGACCACGCGTGTCGCCCTCCAGGTGGGGGAAGATGCAGGGCAACAAGGGGTTCAACGTGGAGAAGCAGAACCACGCGCCGCGCAAGCAGCACCAGCAGCACCCGCCGCCGTCCCTCCCGGCCAACGGGCAGCAGGCCAACAGCCAGAGTGAGTCCCCGGGTTCGCCGCGGCCCGCAACAGGTCCCCCGGCGGGAACAAAAGGGACGCGGGGGGGGTTTTCGCCTTAAAACAATAAAACCCCAGCTCCTCGGGCAGCCTGCGGCGCCGCCTGCGGCCGCGGCGTTTTCCCCTCGGCGGGAAGGGTGGTTTGAGTTGCGCCCGGGTTGTGCTGGTGAGGTCTTTAGTTGGTTTTGCTCGGTCCGCTCCAAAGATAGGCGCGGGCTCCCCTGTGTTTGACGGGGGATTCGCTCGCCGAGTTCCTCGTGTTCCCTGCGCTGCGACAGAGAGTTTTGGGACGTAGAAGCTGCGATGTAGAGGTTCCTTCTTTGTCTCAGAGTCTCGTGAAAAGCTCGCTCAGAATTTGGAAGTCACCGCGTTTTTTTAACAGTGTTCCTGTTAAAAACCTTGCAAATGCAGCGCGGTCTGGTATTCGTTGTCTGGTTCCTGTTTGTGTTTTTTTTTTCTTTTCCTGGCCATAACAGATGGCTTCTCAACTCTGCTTTACATAAGAACCTAGAAACTTCAGAAACCAGGTTACTAGAGAAAATTACAGGATTACTAGAGAAATTAATTTGCTTTTTGCGAAGATTGTGTTGCAGGCACCCTTAAGGCTGATTTTTTGCTTTTATATAGGGGGGGAGCCAGGAGATACCCAGCTTTACTTGATATTTCAGGTTTCAAGGGCCAGTTGACATTGATGGAAGCCCTTGTTCTCCTCCAGGGAGTTTCCGGGTTTTCTCACTCGGTCTGGGCTGTAGCTCTGCCCCCCCGGGATGCGGCGAGGGGGGTGTGTTTGTGAGCTGAGACAGGATGCTCGTGAACCGATCTCACTGGATAGTGTGGAACTAGGCGGCGAGGCATTCCCATCAGCATTTTCGGGAGAAACAGTGCTTTACTTACATCAGATGTAGCTTTATTTTTTTTAAGTCTGACCACTCTGGCTATTCTAAACAAAAACGTGTAGAAGTCACTTTTTTGTGATTCGTCTGAGTGGGGGTTTTGTGTCAAAATCCCGCGTGTTTTCATTAGGGGGTCCTGTTGAACAGGCTCTTTATCGGTTCCCCGACAATAATAGACAAGCGTGGCCTCGCAGTCGTTTCCAGTCAGGTTGAAACAATACAACACAGCTGTGTTGGGGAATTCCCACAGGGATCAGCTCGTAGTGAGTGACTGTGTCTCCTTTGCGTGGATCTGCTTAAGGCAGAGCAGTGTAACTCCGTCCCAGGCCCCTCCTGCTGTATCCACAGGCCTTGCAATTGATCCCCAAATACTTGTGATAGTGCTGTGAACAAGTTCACAAGGCAGAACATTTCACATATGCACCTTTGCTGTGTGAAGTAGATAACTTATTCTCACTTCTCTAGGTATACTGTTTTTTTTGTGCCCACTCTTACGAAAGGGTTGTCCTTGCAGTGTTTTGCATGCATTGTCTTTGCACGGACAGTCTTTTCTGGTTAGTGCCCTGCTTTGTAGCCTGAATAAAGCCATTTGTGTTCATATTTTATTTCCTATGTGTGGGTATGAGTTGTGTCCTCTGCAGAGCAAAGGAATTGCTTTGTGCCTTGCAGTCCTGTGTGGTGAAGTTCCATGTGCCTTTAGGAGAATGGGACACAGGGAGATAAAAGTGATGCTAAGTGCACCCTGGCACATAGCAGAGCTTTCAGGATCATGCTGGACTCCTGCTGAATTAAGGGTTAAAGATTGTATATGCATGTGGGGTTTTGAGAATGTTCCTATTTGTGTTTATTACTGTTGGATATCTCAGAAAACATTTTAATGTTGGGCTCGATCTTAGAGGTCTTTTCCAACCTTAATAATAACGAATTTGTAATTTTTCTGAGGTCTCGCCTGTATGCCTGTTTTTTGGGATGGTTTGGGTTGGGGTTGGGGTTTTTTTCCACTATTTTCACCATTCCAGCCTTCTCTTCAGCTTGGAACCCCATACTCCAGAACCCAAATCCCATCTCATAGAATGACAACTACCTGAAATATTATCTGTTTAGACAAAATTTCCTCTTGTTTTCATATTTTTCTGGACATTTGGAATAGTTTTGTTTTGGGGTGTTTTTGAGTAAAAATCTGGCTGCTGGCCAAACTATGGCTTTTCTGTAATTACTCAGGTTCTAATAACAAAGTCCTGCATTGTGACTACGCTTGATTTTGTTGTGGCCCAGTTACCTTGACCAGATCTCCAAAAGCTTGGGTGAAATATCTCATGCTGTTTCAAGCTGCAGTGTTGGTGTTTGCTCCAGTTCTAGGCTGTCATTCACTGCTGTCAATGAGTGCTGAGGTTCAAGGATGTGTTTTCTTTAAAGAAAACTGTGGGGCCATTCTGAAATCAAACCCTCCCCCGGTTGCTGTAGAGATGGCTGGAGAGGTTTAAGAGTGAAGTGGATGGGTGGTGTTACCTGTATTGTCCTGTGTCTCTGTGGTCACTGTGATGAAACCTAATAAAATTTATCCCCCCAACTGTAGAGCAGCTGTGTACCTTATTCCCCTCAGATGAAGGCCTGACTATTGACCTGAAGAATTTCCGGAAACCCGGGGAAAAGACCTTCACCCAAAGAAGCCGCCTATTTGTGGGGAATCTGCCCCCAGATATTACAGAGGAAGAGATGAGAAAGTTGTTTGAGAAGTATGGCAAGGCAGGGGAAGTCTTCATACACAAGGACAAAGGCTTTGGTTTTATCAGGCTGGTGAGTGACTTCTACCTTAGAGGTGTTGTGGCGATGGCTCACACTGGAGCAGTGTTGCTAATTGAAAGTAGTAGATGTTCAGATATCTTGTTCATTAAGCCTGCTATTGATCCTAGTAACCTGGAATATGGGATTAGCTTCTACAAGTGGTTTGGCCAGCTTGTTATGGGAAGAAACTGGAATTTTGGGCAGCTTGTGACAGGCCTTATGAGATATTTGCTAAAGTTTTTCTGGAATCAGCTGGTAGAAAGCAGAAAATAAACCAATATGAACATGATGGTATCAGAGACAAAATGAACTTCCATTTTCTGGAAGGGTGTGAATATGGACATAGTTTGCCATGCAGTATTCCTGGAGTGATTAATGTTCTTGAGGAAGGGATCTCCAGATGGTCACACTGAAGTGTCTCTAGGAGGAAGGTAGCTACCAGCACAGGGTAGTGCTTCTCAGTTTTCAGTGGCTCATGCAGCACCTTCCTGAAAGCCCTAAGGTGAGTGGATGGAGCACGAGGGTCCCACACCAAAGTCTGGAGCACTTTGCTGTAGTGCAGCTGCTTGGTGGTGACTTAAATGAGTGGAAAGGTGTGAACTGGCGTAGGAGGGCTTAATGGATTGTCATACAGTCAGCATTTCCTTATCAGACTTTGCTGATAGTTGAATCTTGATTATTTTTTTAAAATTTATTTGTTTAAAAAAAAAAGCATGCTTTGTAGCCTTAATATAATTATTTGTGATGGATAATGATAATTTAGTTGTTTGCTTAGTTCATACTGGCTGTTGGACTAAACATATGTCTTTTATATTTCTTCTCCCCCCAAACTCAGCCAGAGTCAGTGATGATAGCTCTGGTTTGTTGGGGACACTTCTTACCATGCTGTGGGAGCATCATCTGTTCCTCCCAGGAGTACTTGTTCCGGAGAAATCAGCCTGTGTTGTGCCTGTGACCCACTGATTCCATGCCACATTGAGAGTTTTAATGCTGACTGTTTTTGTCCCCAGGAAACTCGCACTCTGGCAGAGATTGCCAAGGTGGAACTAGACAACATGCCTCTCCGTGGGAAGCAGCTCAGAGTGCGCTTTGCGTGCCACAGCGCATCGCTGACAGTCAGGAACCTGCCCCAGTTTGTGTCCAACGAGCTCCTGGAGGAAGCCTTCTCAGTGTTTGGCCAGGTGGAAAGGGCTGTGGTTATTGTGGATGACAGAGGACGATCCTCTGGGAAAGGCATTGTGGAGTTCTCAGGGAAGCCTGCTGCTAGGAAAGCCCTGGATAGATGTAGTGATGGGTCTTTCCTGCTGACTACGTAAGTGTGGAGGGCACGAGGGGCTCTACTGGCATGTGTGCACGTTGGGTGGCAGGGGCTTGTGAGCAGTGTTGCCTTGCACCACGGTGGGACAGGTGGGGCACGAGGTGATTGGCCTGGGGAGAACTTTATGTAGCTTTGTTGCAGTAAGAGACAGTCTGGGCTGAAACTCAGGTCTGAGAACTTTCTTCTGGGAAGCTGCTGGTGGGGTAAGTGCATGAAACTTCCCAATAAATTCTTTCTCCATAAAACAACCTTCTTAGGGCGATTAAAGCAGCCTTTAAGAAGCAGGAGCTATTTCAGAGACCGTCCATGTAGTTTGTTTAGAAACAAAGCTTGAGTGTGTTAATTGTACACTCTGGGTCACTTAAGGAGAGAGTCTCGGGATGAGGCTCCACTTGGCAGCGGGCACTGCTGGGGTGGAATGCCACTGTGGACATGGGATCTGTTGGAGAAACTGCTAGGATGGGATTGTTTGAAGTTTTCACCATTTGTTTTCCCTGTGCTTGAAATGTAATAAGGCAGCAAAGCATGTTGTTGCATAGTTATGTGAACTTCAAGTAAATGACCAATTCTAGTTGCATTCCACAGAGCACTCAGTTTACTGCTCTAAGAGTTAAGAGGGAGCCATTTCTGATCTCTTGGAAACAAAATTACTGTATATTTTGTATGTATGCTTCTAGAATTTCTGACTAGAATACTTCCTGAAATGAGGCTATATTGCTAATTTGGAAAGTAATTTTATAAGTTTTGTGCTTCTCACTTCTTGGGGATCTACAGTGGCACAGCTGTACATAGGAACACTCAGTTTCCAAAAGCAGGTTTGGTTTATTTCTTTAATACCTGTTTTTCTCCCTGAGACTCTTTGGGGCTGACCAGTATAGTGTGTAGTGCTCTACAGGAGGATTATTGTTAGAGAGCTTTTGCAGATTCAGAAGTCTGTATCCTGGAAGGACCATGAAAACAGATTTTTAGAAGTGATCATGCAAAACTAATTACTACCAGAGTATAACTGAGGGTAACATTCAATCTTTTTATAGCTATCAGTGCACTAGGGTCTGATATCTAGGACTACAAACCAGTCTGTTGTTTTATGTCTGGTTATGGTTTGGTTTTGATTAAATTCGTTCTGGTTTATCCTAGTTCAAGGCAGTAACAGTAGATAAACTGTTGGAAATTGGTTCATGTTGGAAAGACTGTTAATAATGGAATATGTCACATCAAAGTGAAAAGCCATTTTATGGATCTTTAGCTGAGGAGAGAGATTTTAGCCTCCCATATCCTGCCTTCCTGCTGGAGCCTGGGAACCCCATGCTGCTTGGCACAGCAGGATCATCTCTCTTCCATCTGCCCAGCTCTGGCACATGGGGCTGAGCAGTGTTGGCCCCATGTTGGGGAGCTGATTCAGAGGCTGGGGACGCTTCCATGAAGAAGCCAGAAAGACAGAAGCACACGTGCAGTTCTCTTGTGATGTGCACCAGTGGATTCCTTGGGCGGTGGGAATTCAGGCAGGGCCCAGTGGACACTCAGAGCACTGTTGCTTGGCAACTGCCTGGTGGTCTCACCAGGAGAGTGTGACTGGATGGTATAGCCTGCAATCTCCAGGGAGGAGTGGTGTAGTTACTCTTTGCTTTAGACAGCCATAAACAAGCATGATGGATTTGTGTGGCCCGTGGTTGGCCATGTAGCAAGGGAGGAAAAGCAGACAGTGGAGAACAAGACTTCATGCTGAGTAAATCCTGGTGGAGGATGTCAGGTTCTAGTTAAGCTCTTAATATCAACAGTACAGTTTTGGTTTGGATTCAACAAGAATTTTGATTACAGTTCCATTCCTGTTCTAGAACAAAAGAAAAAAAGGTGTTCAAAGTAATTTCTGATTTCACTTTGATTGAAATCCCCAACTGCTCTGGATTTCTTTGAGCAGTACTAAAAGCAGTATAGGTTCAGACACAGCACACATACTTACCAAAACTGCAAGTTCATTCTTGAATTTTCTTAAAAGCACCTCATCTTTTCTCTGCAGATTCCCTCGGCCTGTCACTGTGGAGCCCATGGATCAATATGATGATGAAGAGGGACTACCAGAGAAACTAGTCATCAAAAACCAGCAATATCACAAGTATGTGCCTGGCTTGCAACAGGAGATGTGTCTGCCTGTGGAGTAGTGCCTCAGTCTGAGAAGGGTGGCTCATCGGTGCTCATGAGGTCCTCCTTTTTTCTGTAAATGTGGCTTTGGAAAGAGAACTGCGTACACTGTTCTCTTGCCGTGGTTGACTGAAAGAAAGCACACGCTGGTGTGTGAATCCACACTACTGGATAAGGCTGGCAGCCTCCACATATTTTGCATAAGTCCTTTTCAGTTGTTGGAATAAAAAGTTAAGTGAATTTGAGATAACACAGATAAGATGAGATTCCCTGGCAAGTATTACAGAAAACCTGTATAGGAAACAGATTTGAACCCACACTAGAAATTTAAGGATTTATGTGAATAGCATTAGGAGATTGTAGAGCTATCCAGGTATAAGACCACAGTCTTTGAAGACTTCCCAGTATAAGTAGGAATCTTGTGATCTGAGCAGTTGGCATTAGAAAACCATGTGATTTCATGAATTTTTGAAGTAAGGAAGATGAGAGTTTCAGGAACTGGGAGACTGTATTAGGAATAGTCATGTGCTGCAGATACTGCAGAAATAAACATGCACATTTGGGCAGTGTTTGTTCCTGGAGTGGATGTGTCCATTAGATGTGCAGCAGGAGCAAAGGCTGTTGCTTTCAAGAGTATTTCTAAATCTCTTTATCCAGAATCTCTTGGTGTCTAATGAAAGCAGCGTTGTTGCCTGTTATGGAGAAGGACAGTTTCCATGCAGGAGGATTCTGCCCAAGTTCTTCCTTTCAATAAGATGATTCCCAAGGAGCAGACAAGCTGATGTCCCAGCCATAGCTAACTGTTAAAAGGAGCTGCTGTGGCATTTGACACACAAATGTGTTTTTCCTGGTTCCTCTTTGCTTTCCCAAAGCATTCACTGGCTCCTCATTGTTTGACAGGGAGCGTGAGCAGCCTCCTCGATTCGCACAGCCCGGCAGCTTTGAGTATGAATATGCCATGCGTTGGAAGGCTCTAATAGAAATGGAGAAGCAGCAGCAGGAACAAGTAGATCGCAACATCAAGGAAGCTCGGGAGAAGCTGGAAATGGAAATGGAAGCAGCTCGCCACGAGCACCAAGTCATGCTCATGCGGCAAGGTACCAGTCAGAGAGGAACACAGGGCTGGGACAGGGCATGCACCATCCAGTGGTGGGTAGCTGAGTGCACTGGTTATAGCTCAGTGAAGGTGAGCTGTGGGGTAGCTGTGTGTCCTGTGACCAAGCATGGTGGCAGCAAATGAACGGAATCATAGAATTGTTCAGGTGGAAAAGGCCATCAAGTCCAACCATTAACCTCCCTTCCGGTAGGGGTAGAGCAATAAGGTCTCCACGAGCCGCCTTTTCTTCAGGCTAAACACTCCCAGCTCCCTCAGCTGCTCCTCGTCACACTTGTGCCCCAGCTCTGTTGCCCTTCTCTGGACACGCTTCAGCCCCTCAATGTCTTTCGTGAATTGAGGGGCCCAGAACTGGACGCAGGATTTGAGATGTAGCCTCACCAGTGCCCAGTACAGAGGGACAATCACTGCCCTGGTCCTGCTGCCACGCTATTGCTGGTACAGGTCAGGGTGCCATTGGCCTTCTCGCCCACCTGAGCACACTCAGCTCATACTCAGGGACTGTTGCCCAGGTCCTGCTGGGCAGCTTTCCAGCCGCTCTGACCCCAGCCCGAAGCACTTCGTGGGGTGGCTGTGACCCAAGTGCGGGACCTGGCACTGAGCCTTGGTGAACCAATTGTGAGAGATGTCACTGTACTGATGGAACCTGTTACCATTCCATTGTGTGTTACGGTTCTAGTTCAGAAATTGATGAGGTGGCATGGGAGATGAGTTTGTGTTTTTTACCATCACCTTACACAGATTTAATGAGACGCCAGGAAGAGCTGAGGAGAATGGAGGAGTTGCATAACCAAGAAGTACAAAAACGTAAACAGTTGGAACTCAGGTAAGGGGGCAGGTTATGAAATGCTGGGAATCCACAGTGGAATGAAACGCCTCTTCAGTGCACCTGATTGTTCACTGTGACAATTTAATTACTACCCAAAGTGTGGCTGTTACTTTAGGCCTTTTTGTTCGTAGGGAGAATGTACAGTTGGTTTAAGATGGAAGAGTTAGGAGTTTCTTGCATTGATTAGTATTTGCTTTTTTGCAGTTCTGTGTGTAAGTAAAGCTCCTTTACTGAAGCAGATAGAAAATGCAGAATCTGTGCAGTGATTCGGTGGCTTCTCTGCTAGGGGTTGGGAATCCCATTCCAGCATCTGCATTTTCATTTGAGGGTTAACTTAGTCTTGGAGATTTCTCTCTCCATTACAGCACTTCCTTTTCTCAGGGTCATTTTGAGAAGCTCCAGGAAGATTACCAGGCTACTTGTGTAATAGAAGGGGCTTGAGAACTGTCTTGCATGTATGATACTGCATTGTAGTCAGTGTGCATTTGGGAGCTGCTGTGTGCATAGAACCATTTAGGCTGGAAAAGATCATTGAGTCCAACTAAATCTAACACTGCAAAGGCCACCACTAAACCATGTCCACAAGTGCCACATCTGCACATCTTTTAAATCCCTCCAGGGATGGTGAGTCCACCACTTTCCGGGCAGCCTGTTCCGATCCTTTGTAACCCTTTTGGTGAAGACATTTTGCCTCATACCAGTCTAAATTTTCCCTGGTGCAGCTTGGGGCTGTTTCCTCTCTCCCTGTCACTTGTTACCTGGGAGAAGAGACCGACCCCTACCTGGCTCCACCCTCCTGTCAGGGAGGTGTAGAGAGTGAGAAGGTCCCCCAGAGTCTCCTTTTCTCCAGGCTGAACATCCCCAGATCCCTCAGCTGCTCCTCATGAGACACACACACACACAAGTGTGCTCATGTTATCTTTTATAATGAGCTCTTTAAAAATGAAAGTGCTAGAAGTGTCTTGGTGCACAAAAACATTTCATCGTGAGATACCTCATATTTTACAGCATCA
>JAYRBT010000075.1:2414816-2435510 GCA_036023395.1 Myiotriccus ornatus
CGGGCGGCGGCGGCGCCCCGGAGAGCATGGCGGGCACGGCGGGGCTACCGCGGGGCTAGCGGGAGGGCGGCGGGGCCCCGCGGGCCGCGCCGGGGGATGCGGGGGGGGCGAAGCAGCAGCAGCAGCAGCAGCGGAGGCGCTGCCGCCGCCGCCGCCTCCCCCCGCCGGTGCGCCCCGGCCCCGGCAAGAGCGATGGCTCCGGTGCGGCGGCGGCTCCTCCTCCCCCTCCTCCTCCTCCGCCGCCTCCTCCTCCCCGCCGGGCCGGCTCTGATGTCAGCGCCCCGGCCGCCGGGGGAGGGACGGGGCGGGGCGGCCCCCGGGGCTGGGGCTGAGGCTGAGTCCGCCCGGCCCCGCCGCCGCCCGCGGGGCTCCCGGTGATGGGGGGGTTTGTCCCGAGGGTGCGGGAGAGACCCTGCCGGCCCCGCCGGTGCTCCCCGGCCGCCGGAGCCCGCGGTGGGATGGCAACAGGTCGCGGTGTTCCCGGTCCCCCACCCCCCCCCCACTCTCCACTGACAATAGGAATCGCGGAATATGCCAAATTGGAAGGGAATCACAAGGATCATCGAGCCCAACCCTTAGCCCTGCACAGGACCATCCGCAAGGGCCACACCATGGGTCCGAGAATACCATCCAGAATCTCCTTGGGCTCTGTCAGCCTTGCTGCTGTGTCCACTGCCCTGGGGAGCCTGTCCAGTGCCCAAACACCCTCTGGGGGAAGAACCTTTTCCTGAGATCCAACCTAAACCTACGCTGGCACAACTTTAGGCTATTCCCTGGGTTCAGTCCCTGGTCCCCACAGAGCAGAGCTCAGTGCCTGCCCCTCCTCTTCCCCTCCCGAGGGAGTTGTAACTGCAATGAGGTCTCCCCTCAGTCTCCTCCAGCTGGACAGCCCAAGTGCTCTCAGCTGCTCCTCAAAGTCCTTCACCATCTTTGTTGCCCTTCCTTGTACGCTGTCTAAGAGTTTAATACCTTTCTTATATTGTGGCCAAAACTGCCACAATATTCAAGGCGAGGAAAGATGAGTAGGTTTAGATTGGATTTTAGGAAGAAATTCTCCTCTCTGGGGGGGCGGTGAGTTCCTGGCACAGGTTGCCCAGAGAAGCTGTGGCTGCCCCATCCCTGGAAGTGTCCAAGGCCAGGTTGTACAGGACTTGGAGCAACCTGGGACAGTGGAAAGTGTCCCTGTCTTCCCACTGCCCCGAGAGCATTCCCGAGGTTGACAAAGGGCCATGCCAATAAGTGGCAACTGCTGGTGCCCCAATGCCTCCATCTACAACCACATCACAGGAAGATGAGAGATGTAACCAGTGCCACAGCACACAGAGCATCAGGGGATGGGAAACCAGTCCAAAAAGAGTAGAGGCCATCCTGATGGTAGCAAATTAACTCCCATTTCCATGTTTGTTCCAGAATCCAGTAAAAACAAGGCTAACATTCTTTCACCTGGAGCACAGTGGGAAATCAAGACTTTTAATTCATGGACACAAAAAGCCCAGCCTGCTCACCACTGATAATCCCTGTTTTCTAAGTAAAGAACATGTGTTTTTTGACATCCATCCCTCTTAACCAGCTGTGCCACAAAAAGCAGGGAGTGTGCCCTGGGGAAGAGATGAAGGAACATGCCCAGAGCCATTCCAGGAGCTGACAGCACAGCCTGGAGTGATCTCCCGAGGCCCAGGCACTGCTTTTGGGCAGCCACAGACAGAAGCCCACCCTGTGTGGCACTGCCAAGAGACTGACATGCCACCAGGACAGAGAGGGGGACATGTTCCCAGGCCCTGGAGTGTGTCCACAGGGCTGGGATGTGACAAACAGCCCCAGCCTCAAGCCACCAGTCTCTCTGTAAACCTCTGGAAGGCCCTCAGAGATGCACTGCTGGAGGGTCCTGCTCAGAAACCACCCTCTCAATCTGCACTGGTGTCAGCAGTTTCACCGGGGCTACAAGGACAGAGTGAGCCATGGAAGTGGCTCCTCTTCTATTTCAAATAAAGGAGAGCAATAGCAAAATAAAATGAGTTCAGGAGAGGGAACACCAAGCCCACAGTGCACAAACTCCACACCAAATCCTCAACAAGCAGCTGCCACCAGAAGAAAGGAGAATCCTGAGCCTGAAAGGGACAAGACAGCGAAGGGCAGGGCAGAGAAGGGCGAGCTGTGACCTCTCTGTCCCTCCACACAGGAGAGGCCACCCCAGAGCAGGAGGCATCTGGTCCACCTCCGCCACCCCGGCACCTTCTGTGATCAATAAGATCCTCCTGTTATTTTCTTTAATCAGACCAATAAAGCTGCTCCCACGTTTGCACAGCCAGTTATTAACCCATGACTGATCAATAGCTGGGTGAGGCAGCGGATCCAGCTAATCAAAGCACGTCATTAGCAGCAAGAGACGGAGCGTCTGTCAGGAGGTGGCAGTGACAGTCACCAGATGGGAGAGTGAGTAAACCTACACCAGGCGCTGGCAGCTTTATAAATAAAACTCTTGTCAAGCTCCCAGTGCCTCCCACCACGAGTCCTGAATTTCCCTGTGAAACCCAGGGAGCAGTGGAGGCCTTTGCCCGCTCCGGGCACATTGCAGTTGTGCCAGAAAATTTCCTACTGGGAAAAATGGATTCGTTCCGGGACTTGCAGCATCTCCCAGAATCTGATCCTGCATCCTGAGCCCCAGTTAACAGGGTGTTTTGGGGGTCAGAGTTGGATCCAGTGTAACCCTGTAACAGCAGATCAAAGATGATTCAAAGCTGCTGCTCTGTGGGGTTTTCCCAGCATTGGCTTCCCCTCACTTGGGCTCGTCTCAGCACGTCTGGGGAAAGGAGCCTTTAAGCCAAGTTTTTCTCCACAGAGGAATCTGGTCAAAGGAAAATGATTGACCCACTTTGTAGCTGTGTTTCCTTTCGTTTCATTCATATTTGCTTTGTAACCCGACCCTTCAGCTATTTCAAAGATAAACACCAGGACAGAGGAGGCACAGTTTGGGAGCCTCGGGTCCTGGGTTTCCCATGGAATCCTCCTTGGTTACTCACCCGAGGGAAGGGCTGTGCTGGCTCTTCCGTCACAGGCAAGGACAGCCTGGACCCCCTGGGAGCTGGGACACCAGAGCCCCCACTTCCCTCTGCCTGCAAGCCTTGGGGGCTGACTCAGGGACAGGGGTTTCCTAATGTGGTCAGCATGTTGATTATGAATTAATCATGGAATAGTTTGGGTTGGAAGGGACCCTAAAGATCATCCCATTCCACCCCCTGCCAGGGGCAGGGACACCTTCCACTAGCCCAGGTTGCTCCAAGCCCCCTCCAACCTGGCCTGGGACACTTCCAGGGATGGGGCAGCCACAGCTTCTCTGGGCAACCTGTGCCAGGGCCTCCCCACCCTCACAGGGAAGGATTTCCTCCTAACACCCAACCTCAGTCTCTCAGTTTAAAACCATTCCCCCTTGCTTGTAGGGAGTTCATACTTACACTGCTCTGTGTCTTGTGTGTTGATAAAGTAAAGCCTTCTCTTAGAAAATCCAGTTTATGCAGACAGATGTCTTCTGTCCAGGTAACATATCATTACACCTTTTTCCAGCTAAATGCAACAACAGAATCCTCTGCTGAAGTCCTTAGGAAGCAACGGACCCTTCAGTGTGAGTTAAGAAATAAAAGATTTTATTAAAGAAATAATCAGGAGGGGAAGGCAAGAGGTGGCCCAGCACGACCATAAATACTTGATTTACAGTTCTGTGCTTCTCACAGCAAACCTGAACAGTAAAAGCTCGTGGAGCCTCGGCGAGGCAGAAGCACCTGGCGATTTCTCCAAAACGATCCAACCTATCCTAAAGGTGGGCCGGAGGGGTGCCGGGTCCCCTGATTGCGGGGGTGCCGGGTCCCAGATCGCCGCAGAGCTCATCCCCCCGAGCCGCCACGAGGTGGCCCCCGGCCCCCGCGGGACCGCTGAGCCCCCGCACCACGCGTGGCTGCGGGACAGAGCCCCGCGGCTCCCGAGGGGCCGGACGGCGGGCAGGGTGGCACCCAGATGTGCCCCTTCCCCCCAAAAAGGGCACCATCCCGGTGTCTGGTGGCTCTCCCCACATCGCACGTTCCCGAGGGAAGGGTGGGAAGCTGCGTCGAAGCAGGTTTAGGTTGGATCTCGGGAAAGGGTTCTTCCCCCAGAGGGTGGTCGGGCGCTGAACAGGCTCCCCGGGGTTTGGTCACGGCCCCGAGGCTGCCAGAGCTCCAGGAGGGTTTGGATACAACGCTCTCAGGGACAGGGTGGGATTTTGGGGCTGTCCTGTGTGACTGCCGCTGCTGAGCCATGAGACAATTCATCCGGATGTGAATGGGAACTGATTTTTCCCTTCTTCCACTCCCATTTCCATTAGGGATGGCAGCAGGCTCAGCCTTTGCATCCCCATGACACAAGCGGCTGGTCTGCGAACGCGCTCTCCATGGCAAGTAATAAACCAGATTGTTATTTGATTATAGCAGAGTTACCAGGAAAAATAGACTATGAAAATTAGGGTAATGATCATTAAGGCTGCGTGCATCCTGTTCTTCTCCCTGGGTGGATTTGTGGGAGCACAAGGCTGGTGAAAAGCTATCCCACATAAAAAATGATAATACCTTTAAATAATCCTGCGTGCTTTTAGGAGAGGGGTAATAGAATTGAAAAGATGTTGTTAATCACCATTATAGCTATTAATGCCATTTGTAAAGCAACAGAAGGATTGGAATAAGGACAGGAGGTAGCTCTGGAAGTCTAGCACTGAGTTTTTTTCCATTGCTCTGGGAGCTCCAGCTCCGCTCCCACCAGCTGCTCATCTCTCCCAGGAAGCGGCTGCGTCTCAGTGCTTGGAAGTGATCCCTGTGCATGGTTTGCAAATCTATTTATAAAGCACTGTGGGATCCTTCAGGATGAAAGGAGCTGTTCTAACTTGGATTTATTTCCCGAAAACTTGACCACAGATTTTCTCCGCTTCACCCTCCAGTCTCCTGTCTCAATGCAAGTCTGAGCAAGAGCGTTTTCATGGAGACCCTCTCTCCCGGCCCTTGCTGAGCATGGGATGTTGCTGACTGGCAATATCAGCCCGTTGCCAGGGATATTCACCACTGGCACCACCCCTTCTGCGGCAGAAGGAGATGGAGCAATGCCCCTTGGCACATGGTGGGGAGACGCAGCAGCTCCAGGGCTGGGCTTCCCGTCGGCAGATTAGCACCCGGAGGGCCCCGGCGTTACTCGCATACCTGAGCGGGGACGGCTCCCCAAACCCTTCCCACTGGACATACTCGAGCTGACACACAGAGCCCGTAATTGCAGGACACGTCAGGAAATACTGGTCAGGATTATATCTGTCTGGCTGATGGGGATAAGGATTTTCCTCCCCCTTTCCCGGCCGCCCTGCACACAGCGCAGGGGAGGGGACGCACGCCGCGGTCACTGGGCTTGGCAAGACATGAGGGACAAACCATCGTGTGCATCTTACTTGTCCCCACCTCAGGCAGTGTCTCCCCCCATGTCAGGGAGCGTTTAGCACAAGGAAAGAGAACACTAAAAGCACACAAAACCCCCCAGCACCGACCCGTTACTCTGCTTTTCTCAACACGGTGATTTTTTCCGCCCGGAAAATGGATCCTGATTCATTGCCCACGAGATGATGCCAAATGTTCTTCCCTAACTCACAGTCACAAAAGCCACTACTCAGAAAGACAGAAATACACCAGTTCGAAAATAATTTGCTTTGGAAGGGATGGAGTCCAGCTGACAAGCAAAACCCCAGATCTCACATCAGCAATCAGAGCATCAGAGCAGCCCTGTGGCCTCAGAGCAAGGGCTGATCAGCACCTCATGTTCAGCCCTCACATCTCTTTTTCCTGAATGCAGGTTTATTTTATGTATTTCCTAAAAAGAAACCCTTAAAAAATCCACAGCAAAGCCACTACAGAGAGGGAGCAAGACTTCAGGAATCAAAGAGCCTCCAATTTTTGGAATAAACACGTGTCCCTCGTGCACCAGGGATCTTGTTGAAGAGGCACCCAGTGCTCCACAGCTCCTGGGTCCACACACTGCCACCCTGGTCCCTGGGGGTCTCCAGCCAGGCGTGTCATGGTCTGTGGGATGGAGCTGTGGATTCCCTGCCTGGGCCCTCGATGACAGGCGGGGGAGGCAGATCCTGTCTCCTGTTTCCACATCACTCATCCCTACGTGGGATTTAGCAGGCAGCTCTGGAGCAGGGATGGGGAACCCAGAGGCCTTTCTCTGAGTGCAAAATAACTCAAATGAACTTGAACAGACTCAGCTCCTCCAGCAGCAAGAGGTGGCACTGGAGCAGATCAGGCTGCTCAGGTCAGAGGGACCGTGTGCTCCTGCACAGCAGAGACCCCTCAGGGGGTCCAGCCAGAGACACTGATGACCTGAAAAGGTTGTCAAAGGCCCAACACAAGGAAATAAGCTAAACCAGACCCAGGGATGGACAGTCTCCCCCAGCCTTGTCCCAGCTCATCAGCCAAGGGTGGATGAGCCACAGGAGGAAATGCTGCAAGGTCACGCAGAGACTTGGCAACACCTTGGAGGTACAGCAGGAGGGGTGAAAAGCAGGCCATAAACTGGCAAAGGAGCACCCAGAGGCTACAGGCACCAGGCTGGGGCAAAGGGACTTGCTTTTAAAGGCAGTGCCCTGAGACACACTGTCCCTGGACAGCAGCTCACCCACCCACACTGCAAGAGCAGGACGCAGGAGAGGAACCTTCACACCAGCCCCAGCTGAACCCACCCTGGCAGTGCCCCCAGGAGCTCCAGATGTGCCTCCTCTCCGTGCCACCTCCTAGGGCACTTATATCTGCTGGCATCCACATATAACCCAAATCCCTGCTGCTCTGCCAGCAGAGAGGAGGCATTTGTGTGACAAGATTATGGAGATTAGCTCACTTAGCATAAGCAGCTCCTGGGCTGGCCCTAATCCAGAGGGACATATGCAGTCCATGCACTGCTGCTTCCCTGCCTGTCCTGAAGGACCTGTGTGAGCTGGAGGAGATGATGTTCAGTGTCTCTATGTCAGGGTGGGCCAGTGGGGACCCCACAAATCCTCCCAGCCCAGCCCCTGCTAGTGGGGTGGCCACACTGGGATGGGTCTTTCTGCTCCCTCACAGCAATCAGTGGGCTGAGAGGCAGCTAAGACAAGCACAGGGTCCTCAGGGCAGAGTTTCCCCTCTGTATTTTTTTGACACAGCCTTTCCAGGTGCTCTGTACAGCAAACAGAGGCAGTGCCAGCGATCCGTAACCTAAAAACACCCATGGCAGCAACTGCTTTGTCGGGGCTTTCTGAGCGTGGTGGAAAAACACTTGGGCCACCGAGCAACAGGCTAAAAGTGGCCGGGTCAGGGCGAGCAGCTGCCGGGGCCGTGCCGGGAGGGCTGTGCTCCCAGCCCGCCGCATCCGCCCCGACGTGCTCGGAGCGGCAACACGAGATTGCATTGCAGCGGGCTGGGAGCTGGCATGTGGAGCCAGCCAGAAATAAAACTGTTTGTGTAGCAACTGAGAACACAGCAACAGCAGCTAGGTGAGATGTAACTGTCTTCTTTTTTCTTCTCTTTTTTTTTCCCCTTTTTTTTTTTTTTTTTTTTTTGGTAGGAAGAGATGCGTTCACGTTTTAAAGGGGTTTTTGCTTGGGGTGTGAGCTCCCCGGGGCTGCAAGCGGCAGCAGGATGTTCCCGTGCAGGTCTGGGGACTCCTTGGCACCAGCAACATGATCATTGCCCTTTCATGTACCACAGGCTTTTGGTTGCTGGTGTGCAAGGAGAAATGTTGGACACAACACAAAATGGAGATGGCAGGATGCAGGTAACAAGCTTGAACCTGGCGTATCCAAATATTTGGAAGACATCTCTTACATTGCTCCATTCTAGTCCCTTTCCAGCTGTTCTTGCACCTTATGGATCAGGAAAGGGAGTTAGAAATGACTTGGGGTTCTTCACATGGACTCAGGCTGAGGATCCAGGGCTGTGCCGACACACCCCTGCAGCAGCAGATCTGGGTGAACAGAGGAAGCTCCAGGGCTGGCAGACAGAAAATAAGGAAGATGGCCTGATAAATGAGTCCAAACAAATTATATAGAAAAATAAGAAAAATAACTGTCCTGTAATTATAGAGGAAAGGACAAGGTCACCCCATGGCTGTGACAGAGCAAGGACAAACCTCCCACCTGCCATCCCTCCTGCTGGCAGTGCTTAATCCCTCAGCAGTGCCACGTAGGAAGAACTCTGCAAATGGCATCAGCAAGGACAGAGACAGGGAAAGGACGGGGGGAACACGCCTGAAATGGGGCCCACCAAAAGCTGCATTTGTTGTGGTCCTGTGGGAAGGTAAAACATCTTCCTGTAATGCTGCCAGTTCATAGAAAGGGCCATGGAACGAGACCAGAACCTGAGAAAGCAGCTCATAAAGGCCAGCTTATCCTCTGGGTGTAACTGGACCCAACGGTGTGGATGATGCAGGGAGCTCTGGGTTTAATTTAATAGGAGAAAAAAAAAATCATCAAAGAACATTTATAAAGGTTTGTGTCATTCTTGTGTGTTTCCCATCACATGGGGATGTGTCAAAGGATCATGCTTAGTCCTGCAAGTGCTGAACAGGGGTCTGGAAATAGTTATAGCAAAGCACGTGATCCACTAGGCCAGGGAAAAGAAGAAGAAAATCAACCCTGGAGGTCCTGGCTTTCTCTTACATCCCCTGCCACCTTATTCCCTCTCCTAAAAGCACCACCAGTGCCCCAGGAGTGAGAAATAAGATGATGAGGGAGGGAAAACGCTGCAGCACACGGAACTGCAGCCCGAGTGTGTCACCGAGCCCTCGAGGGCAGCTCAGCTCCACGCAACTGTCGCTGCAAAAAACATCCTGAATCAGCACCAGCTGGCTGGAAAATGAAAGCTGGGCTGTTTGCTCCCCTCTTGCACCTCCCAAAATAACCAGCAGCTTCCCTATGCTCACCCTCCTCCCAACCACAAACACTCCCACCTTCCCCAGCAATCAGTGACTGACCGGCGGGAGCCACAGCCACATCCACCCTCACCCTCTCTGTGCCCCTACAAGTGACCTACAAAGGGGCATTTTTGAAGATTACCAGGGTATACATGTCTGGAAAGTGTTGGAAAACACAGCTGCCCCCTCCCAGTGCCCGGAGGGCCATGCAGAGGCTGTGAGGTGCTGCGAGACATCTCCAGCAAAGAGGCAAAATCATCTGAAACCACCCCCGTTGTTTCCATGTTTATCTGCACCTAAAGAAGAAACGAAGCATAAAAAGGTAGGCAGCACATTTCTTCAGGCACCTTCAAAAGGCCAAGGAGCTGCAGGGAGGGCTGCCCACCTCCAGCTCCTTTCTGTCCCAGGTCAGACAAGGGCCGGCAGCATTGAGATCAAACAGTGCCAAAGGCTGAGCTCTGCACAGGAAACAGCAATGAAGGGGATAGTGCAGGGGATGTACAGGGGATCTGCAGCTCATGTCTCAGAGATTCAGCCTCAGACACAAAAAAATTTACCCCTGTCTGCTCGCCTGCACACATTTATTCTGTGCTTGTGGCTCTGAGAGCGGAGATCTGGTGTAAATTACTCACACGACCTTTCCTGTTTGATGACTTTACAGCTGGCTGCACACACCTCAAACGTAATTTCATTTATGCCATCCATCATTAACACCTGCTGGGCAGCTCTTATCAGCGGTGACGTTACTGGTGCTGCTGTCACCAGGGCTGTGGCAGTGGCAGGACAGAGCACGGGCACACACACGGGCTGGGGGGGCATCACTGCACTCCCAGCCCTGGGCAGCACGTGGGTGAGGGCCTTGGGCATTATCAGTCAGGCCTGTGACAGTATTGAGCACAATCCTTGTGTTGTCCTCCCCTTCTCATCCTTCACCCACGTCAGGATGAGCTCTGAGGCTCCTGCTGAGCGTGGCAGGGTGGAAATAATTTTTTCCAGCTCTTTTTTCCTGCCCTGCAAGATCACCCTCCACGTGGCCACCCACCACGCAGCCCTTGAAGGCCACCAGCTGAACTCCACTCTCCCAGCGACTTCTTGGTTATGATATCTTGCATTTTCACTTCCACAGCGGCCAAAAAACCACCCGGGGCAAGACCTGGCTGCTCTGTTTCTCATCTGGAGATCCCCTTGCTCACAGCCCCCTTCCCTAATACACCACATCCGACGTGTTCTCACAATGCAGTGGAAACTGTGAGGAAATTCCTATTAAATCCAACCTGTTTCATGTCACCGGTCTGTACAAGAGCCTCCAACAGTGCATTCTGTGGGCTAATCAGGCATGTGGTTTATTGCTTTCATTCCCTCCTCAGCTATGCTTAATTACACTTAATTATAATAATCATGGTCTCTGCCTTCCTACCTACAACCCACTTGCCCAGGAAAACAATCCTCTCCAATAGGCCTCTCTGCTTGTAAAGCCAAATTCCAGAGCTTCCTAGCGGGAGGAATGCAACCCCTTACATGGCTCCTCTGCTCCAGAGGCTGGGGCTGCCTCTCTCCTCCTCTTTAGAAAGCTCCTCTCAGGGGTGAAGAATGGACAGACTTAATTCGGGCAACTATTCCCTCCCCGCAGACAAAGGAAAGGAGCCGAAGCGCCACTTAAGGAGCAATTATTTAAATCCCCCTTGCGAGAGCTGAGGGAAAAGCTGCGGAGCGCTCCTGCCGGCAGTCCCATCTCCCCGCGGCTCCTGAGAGCCGGATCCCAAACTCTCCTCGGGCTCCTTATAAGTTCAGCGTTCAGAGACGCCTCAGAGCGCAGCTGTCTGCATCTGCACCCAGCAGATCCCTGCACATTCATCATTCCCGGGTAAACACCGGGGAGAGGGGAACGGGAGCGCAGAGAAAACATTCAGAGCAAGTCACACGTGCTTCGCTCAAAGATCTCACGTTCAGAATTCAAGCGAAGAGGGAGCAATCTCGCAGAGGAAAAGGCATCTCTGAGCATCTGTGCTGTCCTAAAAGTGTTTGGAAAGCCCATTAGGCTAATTTGACAAGAGGAAAGAAAACAAACCCAAAGCTGCCTACCACTCACTCATCGCCCGCGCCACAAAGGACTGAGTTTATAAAAAGGATTAGATGAATCATACCAAGACTAGCACTCCTAGTTTGCTTGCTGATGCTTAAAGAAAAAGGAATTATGGGCAAAATGCACCTCTTAGCTTCACACAGCCTTGAGCCACACGCTGACCCACCCTAAGGTCTCCTCTGGCAGGGGGAGCACGGCAACACCCTGCACGTGATGGGCCCAGGCACCAGCAGTCCTTTATCCCATTAGTTACTAGAAGATGCATGCACAGTTTTCAGTCTGGTAATTTTGAGGCCCTTTGGAACACGCCCAGGAACTTCGTGGCTCTTATTTTCAGAAAAAAAATCAGGTCCCTTTAAACATAACAAGCAGAAACCCCCAAATCTGAAGCTCCCAAACAGGACACCACTGAAGAGTCTCGGCACCCAGGTACAAACTAGATAGGCAGCTTAAAGAAAAAAGCCCTCAGCCCGTGTCTTTAAGTAGGAAAAAATTAAATGGGACACATTTGTGCTGTGCAACAACTCACTTGCTGGACTGATGCGGCTGCTTTTTAAAGCACTTTGTGCTAAATGAATCTGGAACAGCATCAGCCTCTCAGCAGGCAAAAGTTAAACCCAATGAACCAAAGGAATATTGCTAAATGCAAGTAAATCTCCTCCTGCCTGTCAAAATGATTTGAGAGTCTCCTGATTAATTTTTCCATCAAGAAACCACATTAATTAACCATAGAATGGTTTGGGTTGGAAAGGATCTTGAAGATCATCCCGTTCCACCCCCTGCCATGGGGTTGGACTTCCACTAGTCCAGGTTGCCCCAAGCCCTGTCCAACCTGGCCTTGGACACTCCCAGGGATGGGGCAGCCACAGCTTCTCTGGGCAACCTGTGCCAGGGCCTCCCCACCCTCACAGGGAACAATTTCTTCCCAGTATCCCACCTAACATTCCCCTCTTTCACTTTGAAGCCATTTCCCCTTGTTCTGTCACCACAGTAATATCTGGAATATAGCACAAGTGACAACAGGCCAGATTCCAGGCTTCTGCCCCGCGCTCTGGATCTTTGAGCTGGACTTTTTTTTTATATCAACATCCCAGCACAATTTAGCCAGGCAGAAAGATGTGAACACAGCTTTGGTATCGGATTCCCAGCTCCTTAGCTGGCACCGACCAGGATTTCCCCTCCCAGTGCACTGTGCAGCTCAGACAGCAGAATCTGTGATACAATACCTTATCATGTTACATCAACAAGCATTACAGCATGGCAGATAAGCTTATTTTTTTAAACTGAGGTGCTGTGCCTGAGAAAATGCCACTCAGTCATGCAAAGTGACACTGACTGTCCCGTGGGCTCAGCAGCAAGGGCAGACTGAACACAGAGCCACACACACATACATATATATGTGTGTATATATATATACACATATAAACATCTAAATGTCTGCATACATATATATATATACACATATTTACTGTTCTCAGGTTGCAAACTTTTTAAAAATCAGATGTTTTCCATTCACCCACGTGAAAGCAAGGAAAAAAAAGAAAATCACTCTGTGCTGTCTGCAAACTCCCTGTGTGTAATACACACCATTTAATCACACAGGTCGTAGCTACAGACCTTTTACTGCAGCATGATTTCATCTTCAAACCATCCCAATATCCACTTGTGTACAGTAGGTTACCCATTTATAGGTTTCTAATAAAAGCAAATCTTCCCTAAGTGGCTATTACTGGATTTCTCCTTTCAGCCTGGGGATAAGCAGGATTCTGGGTTTTAAAAAGCTCTCTAGTGGGCTGAATAAGAAAGTGACAACTGAAGAATGTCATGGCAAAACTCTGGTGTGTTCTAATTACAGCCCCGTTAACGAGAGGAACATTTGTCAGACCGGGACACTCGTCACGTTTAGCACAGACACACTGAAAGCATCTATTCACAGAGTGAAAATTTTCTCTCCTATCTCTAGTCCAGATGCCACAGGAGGTGGCATCTGGCAGCACAAGGTAAGTTCCACCACCTGGAAACAATTAGTACCTTTTTTCCCCCCTCTCTTTTTAATCAAGGACTTTTAGGAATTTGCACACTCTATTGCTAAAGAAAAGTAGGTATTTATTTTCTTTTAAAAACGTCCCGAAATACAAGTTTAGGAAATCTCTGCTCGTTACATTTAGGTACATAGTTTGAGACTCACTGACTCCCAAAATGTTCCTTCACAGGGAGTTATACTCACATGCACCTTCAATGCTTTCCAGCATTCCCCACCATATTACACCTCATCACGATATCTGTAATAAGAAGGCTAACCTGTGAACTCTGCAGATGTTTAGTACGAACATCTGCACTGTGTAAGAAACCCTGGATGGTCATTTGATTGCACCGGGACAGATGTTGGCTGGGAAAATGCTAAGGCACAGTGCTGTGTGTAGGGGTCTCTTGTACAACACAAACTGCCTGACTCGCTGAGCCCCTGTGCAAGGATTTATTTGGATTAAAGTCACTGCTCCCTGTGAGTCCAGGACAATGTTCACCTCCCCACGGCTGCTCTGGGGAGCACGGAATGTCACACGGGACACTGGGGGTTACAGAACGGGAAGGGACCAGTGAGTGGCATTTCAGAACATCAGGGCTCTCTGGTGGGATGTAGGAAGTGTATACATTTCCCAAAACCTTTGTTAAATTAATGAAAAAATGTTAATCAGGTGGTGTGTGCGACCTTCTGGCTCTCACAACTCCCTGACAGGAGGGGGGAGCTGGAGGGGGTCGGGCTCTGCTCCCAGGGAACAGGGACAGGAGGAGAGGGAATGGCCTCAGGGAGGCCAGGGGAGGGTCAGGTTGGACATCAGGAGGAATTTCTTCCTGGAAAGGGCAGTCAGGCATTGGCAGGGGCTGCCCAGGGAGGTGGTGGAGTCCCCACTCCTGGAGGTGTCCAAGGAAGGCCTGGCCGTGGCACTGAGTGCCCTGGGGATCAGTCACAGGGTGGACTCGATGACCTTGGAGATCTTCTCCAACCCAAATCCTGTGACTCTGTGAAGCATCAACATAAAACCACAATGTCCAGTTTCCCAAACTGCCAGGTACCCACAGCTCCGAGTGCTCAACACACGCAAAGCCCACATTTCCTTCACTGAAGTCTCCGAGCCCAGTTTGTTTGGAACCCCAGCTGGGTGCTGCACACAAGTTCCACAGATCTTTCCATATTATTTTGGCTCTCCCCTTCCACAACGGCATTAAACTTTGGCAGGCAGGGGATTTGTATCAATCATTTCAGCAGAGATCTCTGGGTGCAGCATCAGCCTTTTGCTTGTGTGCCTGGGATTAGCAAGACATTGCTGAGATCATCATGTATAGGTTTCACAGCCAGAACAGCTATTAGTATTAAACAAGAAAAAAAAAAACCCAAAACAAGAAGAGCTGCAGCCTGCACTGAACAACCCTTTAAAAAGGCCCCTGGGTTTGTTTCAGAGGTAGTTTTTTAAAGAGGTTGATCACTGCAAAGGATCTCTGCTGATAAACGGCTGCTTCAGAAGTTTTCAGCTGCATTAAATCCTAACAGTTAAAAAAGAGTGTAAGCAACACACTCTTTCACAAAAGTCACATTTAAATCTTTCCAATTAGTCCGCTGTGAATTTTTAGGTCCCTGGACAACCAGGATTCCCATTCAAGCTGGCTGGGAAGGATAAAAACCACTAGTGAGGAGTGCCTGTTGTACACACAAGATCTCAAGAATTGGGTCACTGCTGTCAAACAAACCCCACATTGAGCAGCTGCTGTGACTGAGCCCAAGCCTGCAAAGAACTAAACCAGCCTGGGTGGGTGTTCCACAGGAAGAATTCCTCACTGTCCCACTGAATTCCAATAAAAACAGGCCTCTCCCTGCCACGTGGACAGGCAGGTACTATTTGGACCCTGTGTATCTGTCAGATGTGATGCTCATGCCCTGTCTCTCTTTTATATAAAAATATTCCTAAGACCAAGAGCTAAAACTACAGACAATAAACAGCCAGAGCCTCACACCACAGAGGCTCACGGGGCAGTACAACAACATAAGGAACATCTGAAAACAAATTTGAGTGACTTTTAGAAATGCAATGCCTGTTTTGCTATAAACTCAGGCAGTCTGCATGTTTTGTGCTAACTTCCAAGAAGAACATGACTGAAATTCCAGTGCTGGCAGATCAACAAGCCTGCAAAGCAAAGCTACCACAAAAATAATAGTTGTTCTCTTAATCCATTTAGACAAGTTTACTTTTAGATTACTTTAAACACGCTCAGCAGTGGCACAACTCATGAAAATGATGGACACTGGTGATTTTAGACCTCACCAACGTTCAGGTCTCCAAAAAACAAGTGTGACTTTGAGGTTTGACCATACCTGGTGAACACAGACACTGTGACCGTGAGCACCCTTGATAAATGACAGTCCAGGGACACAGCCTGTGGTCCCACCCTCCACCAATTCACAGGGAATTCAACAAGCCCAGTATCACAGGGACAATTCCTCACCTCTCTCCCAGATTATCAGCTCACCTGGAGGGCTCTCCCGGTTTGGGAATGCTCTGTCACTCAACTCAGGGAAAGCAAGTGCTTTATAAAGAAAGTGGGGATCAGGAATTGGAAACAAGACCCCAGTGTTCTCAGCTATGTTCCCTGGGTTAGGAAAAGGTCCTTTCCAATCCAGCAAATATCTGCTGAGGCTGCTTCCTTTTCCTTCTCATCTGTATAGACAAGAGCCCCAAACCAGCAAGACACTTAACCATGTGTTTGATTTCCAAATATAGTAGTCCCAAGTAAGTAGATTCAGCCTTAAACACAACCCACAACAGGCACCTCGTGCAGTCAGGGCATGCTGAACACCATTTTTAGATAAAAAGCCATGTTTTTGCCAGCTAATTACTTTATCTGCAGCTTTCCAGCACCAGCCTCAAGCGAGATTACTGTGTGTGCACCAGAGCTGCCACCTCAGGAGTTATCTCGGAGTCACTTCTTCCCAGAAGTCACAGAATTCCTATTCTGCACATGGTATTTTATAGACAAAATGGTTTAGAACCAGGACACTGCTGTGTGTTCCCAAGAGACCTGTTTGTACAGCTCCCAGCACACCAACACCCTACTCCTTTTGCCAGGCTCCATCCCCTTATGGCCTCTGTATAAACTGCTTTTAGGCATCCTTCCTATCAAGCTATTGCTCCTGAAAGGTTCATTTCTACTCACCCACCAGGTATATTTTGTTTAAAAAAAATAAATGCAAAAGGCAGAAGAGGAAGAAGAATGTTTTTGGCTTCTGAAAATGTGCCAAATCTATTAGAGATTCTACTAAAAATTGCTGCTGCCTTCTGCCACTTCCCCACAAAATGCAGTTCCCTGGCTCTCCATTCAAATAAAACTTCACTCAGCCAAGCAAAATAAAAAATACCAGCCATGTGTTATGATGAAGTGACCCATGAACATGCCATACATGCTGGTAGCTGCACAGAGAAAAGCTAGACTGTTATTTTAATATTATTACTAAGCTTATTGAATTGACACTTGGAAAACAAAACAACTCGGAAAAGCCACGTACACGACAGCCTCAGTTTAAAGTCCTGGGAACCTCAGTTTAAAGTCCTGGGAAGTTTGGAGCTTTGGCTCTGTCTTTTTGCCTTTTTCTAAAGGCCTCCACCCAGCATTTCCCCAGTGCTAAATTAACCCCAGAGAGGACAGAATGCAGCCCCATCTCCTCAGAGAGGGAGGGTCTCCTCTTCAACATGTGCCCACCTGATCTTAAAAATCACCCTGACAGCAAGTGTGACTGCATCCCGAGAGCCTCCTTGTTTTAACATTCAAAACCTGCTACAGAGAAAGTCATTCAGTTCAAAACCTCCCGTTCATAAAAGCTCTGAACTGCATTTAAAATTCTGTTCAGACACCTGGCAAGGGATCAGATGATTTTGGTGATGGACTCGGGCCATGAGGCTGCAAGAATGAACCACCCCAACAAGCTGTGCTGTTGTCATGACAGGTCACACCACCCTGTCATGTTCTTGGAAGATAAAGGAAGGAGAAATACAAGCTCGTGGATTTCAAGAATGAGAAAATGTAGGCACCCAAAGGCCTGAAGGAATGCAATTAAAACTAAAGCAGCTCTTCCCATAAAATCTTTTCCTTTGGATCCACCAGTTCTTGCACCTTCTCAGTCTTTCCTGGTTATGTTTTCACAGATTTTCTTTTTTTTTAAGATTTCAGAGTACACTTCCAAATATTACATGTTTTCCCCCACCCCCTCATTTTCTAGTCACAATCCCAGGCCTTAAAAACTTTTACTTGTCTGACAGGAGTGGCACGTTTGCATTTTATTAAAAGAGCTTCACGTAATTCAATGGAATTCACTCTACACAAAAAGATATTTTTTTTTTTAAATGACCAAAATTTCAAACATCTATATATAAACCAGCTCTTAAAAGTTCAACATTTTTGTTTTAGGAACAACACTGGAAAAACGAAAGACACACACCTGGCAGAACTGATGACTGAAAGTTGAGCTCCAAAGAAACATAATTGCATCATTTGCCCTGAACAAACTGGCTCACACTTGGGAGGGACCAGGCCTGAACTGGAATTCTTGTGATGGACCAGGCCTGATCTCGAATTCCCCTACAATTCCCACAGACTTCTATGGGAAATAGCAAGTGTTACAGAAATTCATAGTTTTATTTAGCTATTTCTTGTGTTTCGTGGCATTTCTACGCTCCTTTGAAATTTTATCATCCAAGTGTTTTCTTTTCCGACAACAAATTCCTTTTTTGGTATCTACATCCCATGGCATTTTTTTAAAATCTCAGGATAGATAAGGGAAAAGCAGCGCAGAGAAATAAAATCCTTAAAACTTAAGCCATTTGCAAGTTCCCAATGCGTTGCATTAATGCACTTGTGCTTTTGACAAGAGATGTAAAAACTTTCCCCGGAATAAAAAGAGTTCAGTTGGAGATAACTGAAAATATGTATTTCAAATCAAGTTCCCTTTCTGTCTTAACCAAAAGAGTCTGTTAAACCATGATAAGAAACAGTTTGATTTCTAAAACAACATTTTTAAACAGCACATCTGCCACGGTGTCCTCGTACCCACCAGCTGAGCTGACCTCCCCAGAAATGGAATATCCCCCACGGTGTGAGTGAAGCAACTGGACAAAAGTTAGCCCTTTAAATGTGAACATTTTGACCTTTGAAAATTCAGGATGTAGCCTCTAATAAAAAGTAACTCCATTAAAAAAACCTCTGCATTTAATTTCCTTGCACATCGTGAACAGACAGGCAGAACACGAGGGATGAATTCCGGGATTCCAGCATTCCCCACTAGCTGACCAGTTTGGGGAGCACGGAACAGAGAGGAATATTGCTACCAGAGTCAGATCCCAAATTAGCCCTCAGCTTGTTGGCTCCTCCAACCACGGAAGGCAGCCTGGAACCCGTCCCTTGGAAAGAACTTGTATAGCTAGGGACCCTTCTGGCGGTGGTTCTATCCGAAGGGGGCGGTTTGGGCACTCGTTTACAAATCCAAGGGTGCCTCAGAGCTTGGCCGGGGGTCATGCGTGCGGCAGGATCCCAGCTCAGGCATTCCTTCAGGAAGTCTATAAACAAGGGGTCATCGCAGCCCTTCAGTGCTGTCACCCAGTCCTTGTTCCCCGGAGCTTCCCGGACCTTCCCCCGGCGCGAGCGGCTCCCGTTCAGGGTCACTTTGCCGTCCGCGTGTGTCGTCACGGTGCAGTAACGAGGGTGACCCTTGGAGCTGATGAAGTTCTTGGCTCGCTTGGACTGATCCAAGAGCTTCTGGGGCGGCATTCCGAGAAGTTCCATCATACAGGCCAGCTGGTCTGCCTCATCCTCTCCAGGAAAAAGAGGGTATCCAGTCAAAAGCTCCACCAGGATACAGCCAAAACTCCACATGTCTATGGGCAAGCCGTAGCGGCTTCCCAGGATCACCTCTGGCGCCCGATAGAATCGAGACTGGATGTACGTGTAGACTCTTTGGTGCTCAAAACAGCTGGACCCAAAATCTATAACCTTGATTCCACTCCTCCCATACTGTTTTAGGAGGATGTTTTCTGGCTTCAAGTCACAGTGGATGATTCTGTTCCTATAAAGAGCAGCCAAACACTGCAGGATCGAGTATGCAAACTTCCGCACCAGCTGGAGACCGAAGCCCTGAAACTTATTCCTCTTAATCAGCTCATACAGGTTCACACTCAAGAGCTCGAAGGTCATACAGATGTGGTTCCTGAAGGTGAAGCTTTCCAGCATGTGAATAACATTCATACTGTCTGTTTTATCTTGCTTCTTCAGGTGCTCCAGGATCCGGATCTCCTCTGCCGCTTGGCGATGGAACCTCTTCTCATTGCGAACCATCTTTAAGGCCAAGTGTTGGTGGAGCTTGTGATCGTAGACTTTGGCAACTTGTCCAAAACTGCCCTTGCCAATGATTTTGAGCACTTCATACCGGTAGGCAAGGTGGTCATGGGGCACGTGGATGTAGCTGCCTTGGTCGTCATCGTAGCCGCCGTTGTTGGGGCCGCCGATGACTCCTTGTCTCTTTTTTGCAGCTGGACCCACAAAGTAAATCTCAGAAAAATTAAATATCTCTTGCTGCTCATAAGCAGATAGCTGGTGCCTGTACTGTTTGACAGCTTGCTCTGGAGCTTGGGAAAGACATTTCAGTGCTCTGCCACCAGTTTTAGAAGAGCTTATGTTGTCTAGGATTTTATCTTTTGACAAGGAAGGGAGAGGTCTTTCTAAACCAGAAACTCCTGCACATTGAAGGGAACTGCTCCTTTTGTTGCCAGAGTCCTCGAATAACTGCTCCACTTTGACCTGATTTCCAGGCAGAGAGTGATCCTTCATCATGAGTTTGTTGATGGAAACCTACAGATAGAGAAAAATAAAGGACTTTAGTTTATCTTTTAATGAACAGACTAAGAACGAGAGCAATACCAACATAAAACAAAATCCCTAACACCAATGGCTTTGGCATTTATTAGGAACAAATATAAAATGCCGGATCAAACTAATTTAAGTTACAAGCACAGTTATAAAAAGGTACAACAAAGAGAAAGCAACTCACTGAAACAGCACTTGCACAGACGCAACGTGCTTTTAAATCCATAAAGGGAAACCCTAGACAGCCAAACACTCAAAAAGGACACAATACCTATCTCTAGTCAGCAAACTGCCAGGGAACAGCTATGTTTAGCTTTAAACGTGGGTGCAGCAACACAACCAACGACAGATGCAACTTGCACCTGTCTGGAACATGCAGCGTAACGCGAACGTGCAGAGAAGTGGCAGGAATATCACCCAGACAAGATGCCAAAGGAAGACAAAGAAACACACCAGCAGGTGACATATGGCTGGTGTGCCCCAGCTGAGCGAAGAGCAGAAGGATGACAGGGCAAGACAAGGTAAACCACCTTGTTAAAAAAAAAAACCCAAGCAAACGTGTTTTTGCTTTGAAGGGCAAAACACCGTTGTATCCATTGTATGGTAGAATCATAAAAATCCTGAGCTGGAAGAACTCACAGGCATCATCCAGTCCAACTCCTGGCCCTGCACAGGATACCCCAAAATCCCACCCTGTCCCTGAGAGCGTTGTCCAAACCCTCCTGGAGCTCTGGCAGCCTTGGGGCTGTGCCCACTGCCCT
>JAYRBT010000075.1:2441598-2459722 GCA_036023395.1 Myiotriccus ornatus
AGCGCCGCGGGCTCGGGACGCGGGGCTCGGGACGCGGGGCTCGGGACGCGGGGCTCGCATCCCGCCGCGGCGGGGACGGGGCACCGGGACCGCCCCCGTCCCGGCGCCGGGGGCAGCCGGCAGGGCTCTGCGGGGCCGCTCGGCAGCGCGGAGCCGTTTCCAGCCGGACGGTTTGTGGGCGCGGACGGCGCCATGGCGGCCGCCGCGGGCTGAGGGAAGGGGGACGGTCCCGCCATGTTCGCCAGGGCGTTCCGCGTGAGGGCCAGCACCGCCATCAAGGGCTCCGACCGGTGAGTGCCGCGCCGGGACCCCGCGGGCAAGGCGCGGGGAGCGGGCCCGGCCTCGGGGGCTGCGGGCGGCGCTGCCCCCCTTTCCCCCCCGCTCCGGCAGTCGCTGCTTTTCCCCTCCCTGCTCGCTGTAAACTCCCGGCCGGGGATGGCGCGTTTCGCGTGAAGGTGGTGCCGTAGTTAAAGCAGGTTAAATCGTTCCCTGGGAGGGTGGGGAGGCCGTGGCACAGCTCGCCCAGAGAAGCTGTGGCTGCCCCTGGATCCCTGGGAGTGTCCAAGGCCAGGCTGGACGGGGCCTGGAGCAACCTGGGCTAGTGGAAGGTGTCCCTGCCCGTGGCAGGGGGTGGAAAGATGGTCTTTAAGGTCCCTTCCAACCCAAACCATTCTGGAATTCTGTAATTCTGCTCTATGTTCCTGAGCAGCGATGCTGGGCTGACTTACTGGTGGCTCAGAATCACTTGACGGTTCTGTGAGTGACCACGCAAACCCACCCTGCGCCCGTCATGTAGCCTTGAAATCCAATTAAACACCAATTAAAACTGGGAGAGAGGGAAATCTGGCTGTCCCCCTGCTCCCCCTGTGGCCCTGGGTGATGGGGCTGAGCAAGTGGGACACTCCCAGGGTTTGTGCTCAGGAGCTGAGAGTAATGAAATCACAGCAGAAAACAGAGGCAGAGACAGCAAACAGGAGCTGTAAGCAGATGTTTGAGGAAGATATGAGCAGAGCAAGTATATTGGGCCTTTTTCCTGTATTCCTCCACCATGCAGCTACCTCATTTGTAAACCTGGGCACAAATGCCTCAAATTATCATCTGCGAAAAGGTGGGAATCTCAGGAACAACCAGCAAACGATAACTACCGATCTAGGAATTATTCTGACGGCCTGGAACAGCTTTGTGACACATTTGTGGTTTCATCGTTGCAGGAGAAAGCTACGAAGTGATGTTGCAGCAGCTTTTCCCAACCTTAGTGCTGAACAACTGGCTGAGTTTATTCCAAACAAGGAAGAGCTCAATGTCATCAAAATATACTCTCACAAAGGGGAGGCCGTCACTGTTTACATGAATCACAGGAACCCGATACTGTTTGAAGTGGAGAAAACTCTGTATCCAACAGGTATGGGGAGGGAACTCAAATAATCCTCCCTCTTTATTTACCTTTCTCCAGAATATTTCCTTGTCTTAAGCACTTATCACTATTGTATCTGTACACTTTGTAGTCTTTAGTGAATTTGTTCTACCAACATCTTTGCAAAATCCTGGATTCTTGCCATAAAAAGGAAGTGGATGTGCTCAGAGGTTGGAAACCAGAAAACAACTGTTTTAAGCCATAATTTAGCTTCTTAGCCCCTTTTCTCTTCTTTTCCACTGGAAGTTGTAATTCCAAGAAGCTTGATATCCACTCCCAGGCAACCCTGGAATTGAGCAGTGAGTTACTCTAGTATTCTATGCTTTTTTTTTTTTCTGATATACAGTCTTACCTACTGCAATAGCATTTCAGCTCGAAGTGTCTCTGATTGAAGGAAAATAATGCAAAAAATGTATCTGTAATCTTTATAATAATTCATAGGAACTCGAATTAATTAGCTGTTTGCTTTTCTCCATGGCATCTAATAATTATTGTAGGATTATTCTAACTTCAGAATTCTTGATTTTTTTTGAAATTTGGTTCTGTTTTGGGACAGTTTACTCTCTGTGGGTCTACCCAGATCTTCTCCCTGCCTTTTCAACATGGCCCCCCGTGCTACAGAAACTTGCAGGAGGAGCAGGTAAGAGAACCAGAACTTTGTCACTTTGCACTGCAAAAAGGAGTTGCCTTCAGGGTTTTCTTTGGTGTTATCTTTCCCAGTGGCAAAAATGTACCTGAAACAAGTATAAAGAATTAAGTACTCGAAAGTAATTCGTGGTGGTGTCCTAAAAAGGAAAATAAATTAGCTGTAAAAAAAAAGTTTGTGAATGAGACACAGTAGGTTAAGCTGTTTAAATGCAGTGACCTGTTCCAACGTGGGAGTCTCAGATTTGGAAATACCTTCTCAGGGTGATGAGCAGCTCTGAAGTGGGACACAGAGCTGCCTGTGCCATTGGTCTGTCTCATTTATAACTTCCCTGAGCAGCTGAGTTCCTTTGCTCCCACCCTGCTTCCCGTCAGTTCCGAGGTGAACTAACTTTCCCTGTGGATAAGAAGTGAGTTTATATTGGAACCTGCAGTTGCAAGCAGTGTCAGGCAAACTGTGGACTGTGCAGGTGAGGTTTGAGTTGAATTCCTGGGCTCTGCCACCTCATTATGGATCAAGACTAACAAGAAAGGAGTCTATTTTCTGGGACCTGCTTTGGATGCAGTTCAGCCTCAGGAGAATCAGGTCATTATAAACTTTAAATTGCTGAACTGCTCAAGCAGAAAAAGGTTAAATTGTAGCTGCTGCAGTCTTGTTCTGTACCTGGGAGCGTTCATGTAGGAAGAGATGTCTTTTTCCATGACACAGTATCTGAAGTACGACTCAGGTCCCTTTGTTTGCTTTTGGGAAAATAAAGTGCTTGACTGTGTGGCTGTGATAGACATCTGAGCAAGCCTCAAGCCGCTGACTTGTAATGACCCAGTTTCTGGGGGGAAAAACAAAAAAGACCTACTAATGGGGGAAGGACGTTGATGAAAGGGCTGTGGGTCATTCATCGCCCATGGCAACCAGGCTACCTCTGGGTAGGATCCAAAGATAAGAAGCTGGCCAGGAGACAATGGCCACAAAAGCAGGGGGAGAGGTAGAACCCCTTCTCAGAAGGGAGAGGAAAGGCATGAGCAGTTCTGCAGACTTGGAGGAGGGGAGCAGATTTAGGGAGCATTCAGTTAAAAAGAGAAGTGTATTAGTGCTTTTTGTGACATCTCTTCCATGAATTCCAATATCTCCCATCTGCCCTGGTTATTACATAATTTAGTGCTAATTACCTGGTCACATTTAGGTCTTTATGTGGTTTCTGTCCTCAGCAATGTGGAGCTTTGGTTGCAGTTGCAGAATTCATTCTAGATTTGCTGAAAGTATTTGTGAGAGTGAAGGGGGGAGAAAAATCTTGTTGGCTTCTTTAGCCTACACATTAAATGTGGGATGCTGAGGAAGAACAGGTGAGATGCCTTCAAAAGCAGACCATGGAACACAGGTCAGTCCAGGAGACTGCAAAGAGCTGCTGTGAGGGAGAGCAGGTGCTCTTTGCGCAATTTGGCGATGGCATCATGCCATACCTGCAGCATGGAAAACTGTCCTTTACTCACCTGCCAGGCTGTTCCTCCCAGGTGAAGGAGGCAGGTCTACAGTTTCTCTCCAGATCAGCAAGGAGGTGGTGAGGGCATCTTCCTGAGAGTGCCCAGCTGAGTGCAGATGTTATGTCAGATCCAGGAGGGCTGGGGCACCGGTGGCAAACCTTGGGCAATTTTCTCTTCAGGGAAAGAGTTGCTGGGATAACCTGCCCTTGGCATAAACGACAGTAAATGGGTAGTTCCAGACACGTCTCCTTGTTCCCTTCTCTTTCCGTGTCGTTAATGAGGAGTGATGTTCTCTAGGCTTGGATCTCCTACTTTCTGTTCAGAACAGTCCTCAGGCCTGAGCCAGCTCAGCTGTTCTGCAGTTTTTTGGGGTGTGCCCAGCACCTTTATGAATTGGATCCCTTACTCCCCAGGGAAGAAGTGCTGCCTTACTAGCAGAAATGGAGAATGAGGTTTTCTCAGCCATGTGCTCAGCTGAGAACAGGCTCTTGCTGAGCAGCAGCAGGGGTGGGGGTGGAGGAGGAGGAGGCTGAGCCTTTCATTGAGAAATGGATGCGTTTCACTCTTCCCTCAGATCTGATGCTGCCGGGAGTTGTGGTGCCATCTTCTGGCTTGCGTCAAGTGGAGCAGGGCACACTCTGTGCTGTCACCCTCCTGGGAAACAGGTACAGAGGATTCTTTGTCTCTTCTCCTTTTTAGATAGAAATGAATCAGCGATTTTTTTTTTCTTTTTTTTTTTTTTTAAACAGGAAGCCTCTGGGGTTTTTGAGGACATCAAAGCAGAATTGTTCCCATGCATTTGATGCACTACGGTCTTAAATCCACTTAATTTTCTGGGTTAGGATATGTTTGAGCTGAGCTGAGGTGGACAGCTTTGTAAATTTGTTCTTTAGGACCTGTGGGGGCACGACTGGCAGATTTGTTTTGAAACAGTGGCACAGCCTGTCCAACAGCACAGTGTGTTTGTGGTCCTGCTCTAACCCTCCCTTCTTTTCCCAGAGCTCCAGTGGCAGTTGCAATTGCCACCATGTCCACTGCAGAAATGCTGGCTGCTGGAATGAAGGGGAAGGGCTTTGCTGTGCTGCACACTTACCTGGATCACCTCTGGTTGGTACCTTGCCAGGCCTTTGGGAAAATGAGTAACAAGTCTCATTGCTCACTAAAATCAAAATCCCAGTAAGACTGATCGGATCAACTTACTGAGTTATTTGGGTACAGCTTAGATATGACCATTATTAAGGTCTCAGCTACTTGATTTTACTGACCACAGTGCAGCTGCCAGTGCCTTGTTTTCTCAGTGACACTTGTTCATTGTCCTGTGGGTTTCAAAGCCGTGTTATGTTTTTTCTTCATTTTATAGGGAATATGGTGACAAATCTCACCCTCCTACCTTAGCTCCTTTGGTCCCAGACTGTGCTGCAGAGGAGGGGGCTGGAGATGAGGAAGAGCAGGAGGGGAAAGAGCCTGTCAGCAGCTTCCCCAATGACCCAGTGCAGCACGTGGACATCGGGGATTTGAGCCTGAAGGAGCAAGACAGTTGTGCAGAACTGCTGGGAAAGGAGGAATTCCACGAGAACAGAGCTGCAGAACCAGCTGAAAATGCTGGCACAGAGGATCAGCAGCAACCTGAAGACAGCAGGACTCCACAAGGTAATTTTGCCCACCAGTGGAACCAGATTGTGCCCCTTTGGTTTGCTGAAGCCCACAGACAACTCACAGCCTACTTGTCCTTTTTTTTTTCCCCTGCAGAGCAAATGGATGCTTTATTTAATCAGTGCTTTTTTCATGCCTTAAAATGCAAAGTGAAGAAGTCAGATCTCCCTCTGCTCAGCAGCACATTCCTACGGAGCCACATGTTCTCCTGCTGGTACGTGGTACAAGGATTGTCTTGGGATTTGCATGCTGGGATTTGGGCTTTAAAACATGGAGATTGATATTTAGGATGAAGTTTTTGGCTCAAAAGTAAAATCTAGTCCTTATCTAAGATGATAAAAGATTATGCTCATTTCTGACATCAAATGCTTTGATCAAATATAATCCTTACATCAAATACTTGGATGAAAGGATTGTCCAGACCTGGGTCTGCATTTGAGCTGGCTGACACTTGTTTCAAGATGGTTTATTCACCTGAATGGCTGTTTGCCTGCCCACAAGAACATCAGCACTAGTTTCACTCATCATGTTCTATTTATTAGCTTCTTAAGTAATTCTTTCTCTGTGTGATTTGTATTTCCACTGCTAAGAAACTTCTAGCCTAAGTAGCAAGATTTAAGAAGAAATGAAGGGTGACTTATAACTAAAGAACTTTTAAAAAATCCATTTGTAGCCCTGCTGGACAACAACTGGACATAAAGAAATCAAGCTACAAGAAGGTGAGATTTTTCTGGTGGGTTTATTTTTCCCCTCAATAATTTAAATAAGAAACAGAAGGAAAGAAAAAGTTTGAAGTCCAGAATTGTTCAGATGTTAGTAAAACACACAAAACAAAAAAAACTTAGAAGCTGTTCTTAAAAGTCAGAGTTTTTTTCTCAGCTCTCTGCTCCTGTGGGATTCAGGGGGGAAAGTAGTTGGCCTGAAAGCATGAGGATGGATCTGCTTGGAAAGCAGCTAATGCTCTCTGCCACCACGCACTGAGACCTACCAAAGGAACACTTGCTTTAGCTCTGGCACTTGCTGCTCCTTAGTAATTGCTGTATGTAGAGAAGCAAAAGGGTGGGATGTGGGCTTGTTTTCTTTAAAAGAAGTTTTTCTGATTTAGCAAGTAACTTTAGGGTAGTCAGAAACACATGAACAGCAATTTAAAATGCTTGACTCCACATTTCTGATGGTTGCTTCCTTCAGTTCTCTAAATTCCTGCAATCCATGCAGAACCAGAAGATCTTGCAAGTGAAGGAGCTGAACAAAGGTGTGGAGAGCATTGTGGAAGTGGACTGGAAACACCCAGAGTACGTAGAATATCTTTAAACAAGTTGGTAATCTCTGAAATAAGGGAGTGGAATCTGCTGCTTCCAGCTCTAGTTCCTATACTCTGCTTGAATTCCTGAATAGCTGTAGAGCCCTCATTTCCTGATTTTAATGTGCTCTAAAGGGATTTGATATCCTCTTTCTGTACATAATTTCTTCTGTTTCCTGCTCTTGTAAAGTTCTTCCAAGTTAACTGTAGTCCCAGTGCAATGGAAGGGAGAACTTTCAATCCCTTTCACTCACACCAAACAATCCTTATTTCAGCATTAAAGCATTTGCAGTACCTGAAGGATTTTCTTCAGCCTCTGCTGCCCAAGAGAGCAAGAATGAAGACAGGGAACAAGTGTACCATGCTCCTGAAATCATTCCTCTTTATGGGGTCTCAACCAGAATGGTGCCACTCTTTCAGGAGTCTGGACACAGGTGAGCACTGGGGAAGTACAACAAAATCACTGTTACATGAAGAGAGGGAGTAACAAACCTGAAACCATTTGTCTGCCCTCGTGGGGAGGGCCCTGCCAGGCTGTGATGGCACTCAGGAAGAGATTCATTGCTTCAAAAAGGGGAGAAAGATGAGAGGCTGTGACAGCAGCTTTCAGCAAGTACATCACTTCTCCCACAGCTAAGGAGGTGTTAGCTCAAGTGTCAAAATTGATACATTTTACTTGGATTGTCTTAATTTCCCATTGGATAAGGCGTATCCTGCCCACCCACATATGGTTTACTTAAAAGAGGTAATTTAAATTACTCACTTGCCTCTTTTGGTGTCGTTTAGATTGTACTCAGTCTTTCTTCAGCTGAGCATTTTTGTACATTAGGGTCATCCCCCCAGCCTAGGCTCCCAAAACGAGTTTAGAGTCTCTGTAATTACTGCTCTGAGCCTTTAATCTCAGTACAGTAATTGAGGTGTAGCAAGAAACCACTTTTTAGCAGATAAATGTCAGTATTTTGCTGTTGCTACCAAATGCAATCAGGGTAGTCACTGTTTCTGACTTAGTGCCAGAACCCAGCATTCAGATAATTAAAGCAGTAAGTTCAAAATGTTCTTTCTCTTCAGAAAAGGCAGCATCCTCTCAAGCAGTGAGGTGAGAAACATCATCATTAACTATGTGAAGACTAACGAGCTGGTTGATGAATCAAACAAAAAGTGAGTTGTCCTGCCCTGCTTCCACAGGAGATGCTGCAATTAGAGGACGAAAGTGATTTGCTTCTAATGCATGTTTTTGGTTTTTAGCTTTGTGAAGGTGAATGCCATTCTGTGTGACTGCCTGTTAGATAAATCAGAACAAGATGAGATCTCACACCTTCAATGGGATGACCTCTTAAGCAGGTGATTGTTTTCCCAGTGTCCCTTTTCAGAATTACACAGGTTTATTAAGTTTTAACTTCCTGCTGGTAATACAACAAAAGTAGCCAGAGACCTTCACTTAAACGACCTCATTCTTTATTTAATGAGTAGATACAATTAACTAGTGCTGGAGGATTTTTTTGTTTACCTGGTAACCACTTAGCAAGGAAAACTTCCTAAACAAACAGTGACTGGTTCTGTGTATAATCCATATGTACATATTTATAAAGTCATCTTTGCAGCAGATAACTGAACATGCCCTTTTTAGGTGGTCAGCCCGATCCTCTGTGGAGCACAACTTCAATGTCTTTATTACCTTGAGTTTCTTCATCACACAATGTTTCTGAGGCTCCTCCAGCTGCTTCCTTTGTCTCTGAACCCAGGTTTGCTCGTGGGACAGGAGCACAGTTTATGCTGAATTTTAAACTGAAGTTGCCTCACCAGTCTGTGAACAATAGCTTAAAGGCAAAATGAAATAAGGCTTTTCCTCTGCAAGAACTAATTTGTAACTGGGTAAAACTTTATCATCTAAGCTCTAATTTTTGTGAGTCAGTAGACTTGCTTTCTTTTCAGTCAGTCCCTTGCTTTAAATCACAGCTGGGATGCAAATCTTTTCAGGAGACCATCTTTCATTATCTTCTTAAGATACAAATTCTTATTCCACGTACAATCTTGGCTTTCTTGTAGTTCCAAAAACCTGTGAGAGGCTGCAGTGGGAAAATACAATTAGCTGCTGTACTGACTAATTGGGTGTCTAAACTTTGTTCAGGTGCCTTGAACGACTGCAGACCTTACACCAGGTGACATTTTTTGGACAAGAACCTGTTGTGAGGAAAGGAAACATTGAGCCCATCAACATAAGCATAGCCCAGAGATCATCAAATAAGAAGGTAAAAAGAGAACTAAAATGAGGGGGTTTGAGCAGCAGCCCAGATCCCAAAGAGCAGCTTTGGCAGCTCGTTTTGCTGGGCTGAAGGAGCCGCGATTTGCTGGTACCTCCAGCAGTGATGTTTGCAATCCTTATTAAACCCGCAGGTGACAATTATCAAGAACCTGGAGCTGTATGGTCTGGACCCACAGTGTGTGGCCAATGCCCTGCAACTGAAAGTCCAAGCCAGTGCCACCATCACCCCAGTACCAGGAGCGAAAGACAGAGTTCAGGTCCAGATCCAAGGGAACCAGATCCATCATCTGGCCAAGATGCTGCTCGGTAAGTGGATTGAGGGTGAGATTTTAATTCCTGAGCTGAGCCTGTTTCACCTGAAGTGAGTGAACTCGGGGTTGTGTTGCAGAAGAGTATCAGCTACCTCGGAAATATGTCCGAGGCCTTGAGAAGGCTCCAAAGCTCGTCCGGAAGAAGTAGGAGAAAAATCTGCCGTGAGGATCGCTCAGCTCTCGTTATGGATAGGAGTTTCTTTCCTGCCAACAAAGCAAGGATCATGTGCAGGCCCTGTTCATTCAGAAATGAGTCCTGGATGTTTACAAGGTCTGGAATTCACCCAAATAATGATATCGCTCCAGGTGTTCATTTTTCATAAAAATAAAAAGCTGAATAAACCCCCTGGCATTATCCTTCTGTGATATTTTGTAGGAATTCCTGCTGATGCACTGATTTTCTGGCTGCAGTGGCTTTTGGGTGGTTTAACATTCTTGCTTTGCCTCTTTGATCAAGGGCATTTAATAAACCTCCACTGAAATGTGAGCAAAATGCATCCCAACACATCATCCTGGGACAGCCTCCTGTCCTGCCATAATTATGTTTGTCAGAAGTAAAACCCCTTTGGCTTTAGTTTTTATCCTTTTAAACATTTCCAGGTATTAATACAGACATTTCAGCACTGAGTACAGACTCTATTAGCTGGACTTTTATGGTTTATGTTATTTATATATATACAAATACACTTTAATGTATGACATTAGCTGTAATTTATCACAGGTAACAGTTCTGTCAGACCCAGCTGAAACGTTAAGAAAGATTAATGGGACACTCTGGTCAGGTTCCACAGCTGTTCTGTAGCTCTTAAACTGAAGCTTAAACACTTTACAGTAGGGTTAGAAAACTGAAATTCACTGCTAGGGAGGATTCCTTTAGACTTAATACTTGGAAGTTCCATAGGAGGGCGCCAGAAAAAGAAAGTAAAGAGATTTCTTTAGTCACTGACAGTTTTATTGTTGTCTCTTACACTGTCTGCATATGAACAAGTAGTTTCAGAACCTTCAAAAAAAGCTGAAAGTGAGACATTTTTTAAAAATGCCATAGAATTACTAGGGAGTAGTAAAAATAAATTACAGCATTGCAAAAATGCATTTCACTTTGCCATAGAAGCTTTACTATTCCATCCTATACACAGTATTTTACATGTTTTACAGTAGACATGAAAAATAAACTCACACGACCTAGGCAAGACAATTACTAACCAAAGGCACTGCCAACAGTATTTTGCGCAAAGAAGGGGCAAATACTTCTAAAAAAACAGCTCAACTGACCTATCAGACACCCCTTTATCTGGGAAAAGAACCCAAAAGAAAGAGCCCTCCTCTTGGCAGGAGTTTTCCAGCAGCATCCACAGTGATTGCATAAGAAGCCATGCCTTCTACAAACTGTCAAAGACATGCTGGGGGCCAGGGAGGGAGAGGGGGGACAGTCACCAAAACTGGTAGAAAAACAACAACAGCAACAAAAAACTCTGCACAACTTTCAGCCAGAAAGAAAAGGGATTTAAAAATGGTTTTAAATCCAAGCGTGTGGATCTTACTTCTCAGAACCAATGGCATTTGTTTTTACAGTGTTTTTCCCCTTGATGGAACAGAAGTATTTATATGGTGCTTTCAAGACTCAAAGCACTAGATGAAATGTTATTTAAATCGCTTCACGAGTGAATAGTGAAGTAATAAGTCTTCTTGTAACTGGACAAACAGCCCCAGAGCATGGAAATTGCTGCTCTGTGGCTGCCACCACGTTGTTAAAGGTCATTGGGTGTAGAGTACAGTACAGCTGGAGGCCCTTCCTGCCCTGGGAGCAAAACCCTCTCGCTACTGACCGAAACAGGAGCTGCAGAAAGTGGCTTTAAGAGATGCAGTTACTCTCAGTTTACTCTCATATGGTTTACAAACAAACATACGCTCTAAATCTGGAAAAAAAACCAAAATCCCAAGCAGTCACCTTCCAGAAAGAAACAAAACAGTTCCTCATCCCTCTACAGATGAAAGCAGCCTCATCACACCAGTACTTTGGGTATCTGGGGGGGCAGGAGCGACGAGGCCTCTTGCCAGAAGCCCCTTCCAGGTTCCTCCTTAGCCCAAATGCAAAGTTTTCACACTTCAGGGGAAAAAAAAAAGGCACTGAGGTAAATTTAGACTCCTCCACGTTACCCAGTAACCTGTTGCCTCCCCTCCCACTTGATGCAGGTGGGATCAGAGCAGCCCACGAGCTCAAAGGGACACTTTGTTCCTCAAGTCAACAGGAAACCCTTTCCCACGCTCCATCCCAATCTAGCAGCACTGACGTTCCCTTTTCCCTACGCCTTGTTGTGGTGTCCCGTGTAAACAGAGGGAGGGCTGGCCCTGGCTGTGTGCAACGTGCTTGGTAGGAAGCACAGAGTAAACGTGGGGCCCATCCTGTCCCACTGGAATCCCTGGAGCCTTCCCTGCCCGGCCGTGGCACCAGCACCAGCAGGACTCCGGTCAGAGTGAAGGCAGGAACTGAGGCTCCAGCTCGAGGAATTTTCCGAGGGATGCTCAGTGTGTGCATCCAGTGGGAGCCCTGAGATAGGGAGGGAGACCTGCTGTCCTCTCCGAACTCCACGGAGAGAGCAGAACCTGGAACCTCCCTGGGTGAGCACCGACTGAGAGCGGGGAGAGAACAGGACACGGAGGGGCACAGGGCCGGGGTGTCCTGGACAGCAGTGCAAGGAGGGATGGCAGGAGGAAGGGCGGGATGGGGGGTGAGCAGAAAGCATCTGAGGCCAATAGTTCCCTTACTCCTGGTCTTAAGGCTTTCTCACATGCTCTTGGTGCCGCCTCCACACCCCAGCCCTGGTTGGAGCTCCTCTCCCTCGCTGCCAGACCTGTTCACAGCTCAAAATCAGTCTGAACTGTGAAGGGGTTTTGAGCTTTCCTGGGTTAGCCCGTTGGAGATGTATTGCTAAACATTCCATACTGAACCATCAGCCTATGTCCCAACTGTCATCCTTACACTTTTCAAACAGAATTTCCTAAAACATAGGTCCCAATTCCTACAGAGCAGGAAACTCATAAAACACTGGCTTAGCTAGTATCAGGGGTATTTGCTCTAATTCACCTTTGCAAAAGTAGGATTCAAACAGAATCAAAACGAACGACTTTTCCAGGAATTAATATTACCAAGTTTCAATAATCCTTACTAACAGCCTGTTTGGGTGTTGCAGCTGCCTGGGTGTCATAACTTGGCACTTCCCTGGCTACTTTAGCCCTGAACAAGTCTGTCCAGCGCTGGTTACAGCTGCAACACCCACGTGGTTTGGTGCAACAACCTCCTCCCCTTTATCTGCTGCTTCCTGTGCTCTCCTTGCAAAACCAGAACTGGGCCACGTGGGCTGGAGCACCTCTGAACAGGAACAAGCCAGGCTGAGGGAGGAGCAGGAACAGCAAGTGTTGCCCTGCTCAAAACATTTAGCCAGGAGATGTTCCTGTTGGCTTTAACACTGAGGATTTTCCACGGAGCCTCTCCATCGGATGGTGCAGCTGAAAAGCCAACCAGCAGCTGTGTTTGGTTTGTCGACCTGCTTTAAAACAGGCTTCCCGTTCTTGGACTGGCTCTGGTCCTGGGATAAGAGGTTTCAGAAGAAGAAAATGCAATAGGATCACCTTGGGGGTGCTGGGAGCCAGTCCTTAATGGAAGGATGAAGAGGGAGAGTGACTAAGGTGTCCTGAGAAGTGTCTTTTCATTTAAAAACAGTATCTAGCTTAGTCCGGTGCCTGGTGCCTCCTAAAGGTTATCCAGGTTTGCCTCTGGCTTCTTTCAAGGTCTGTTGCAGTCTCTGTTTAAACCTCTCGTACTTCCTGTGCACTTGCTGGATTTTGTCCTTTTCTTCTTTGTCCAGGATCATCAGGAAGTTCTGAAGCTCTGGGATGGAGAAGGCATCCCACTGCAAAACCAGCAGAAACAAAGTGAGCACACACCGTCCACCTTATGGGCCTTGAGGGTTATTTCCCCCCCTCAGTCTGTGAAGTGGAACAATAAGAGACATTTAACCATATGTGATCTCCAGGGAGCTTAACCTCTTATTGTGAGAGAGAGGTGGGATAAGGGGCTACAACACAAAGGACCATCCCAGTCCTGAGCCCCTGAGACTGTAGAAGCAATAAAAATCATCTTTGCTCAGGTGAATTAAAGCTCCCACTGCAGGAGATGCCACAATTCCCCAAGGAACTGAAGTACATATGGGAGTCCTGGATGTGACATCCATCCACACTTGTTGGTACAAGGGGAGAGAGGTCCCAGTGGCGACTCTGCCCAGAGGAGCCAATTCTCTTGATTTTATTGCAGTTACCAGAACTGTTTGAGCCTCAGTAAATCCCCTGGCACACACAGGCTGCTCAGCTGTCACCTGCAACAGCACCAGGCTGACAGCAAGGGACGGGCAGGACACAGGCTGGTGGCTCTGATCACTTAATAAATACTGCTGTGTGTCTGCTCAGCACTGCCACGGGAACCCAGCATTCCCACGGCATCCTTCCCAACCCCAGTCCTGCTCCTCTTGTCAGCACAGCATGTCCCAGCCACCCCACAGCACGTGAGGCAGAATCCCATGGGATTCAGCAGCTCCCAGCATTTCCCTTCACTGTGGTGAGGAGCAAGATTGCAACCAAAAACTGATGTGAATTTATTACCTGAGTGTCCCTGGCTTCCACTTAAATTAGGGGATTATTTATGACAGTGTTCAGCTAATCTAATTAGCGAGGATTAACTCTGGGGTGGCACTGCCGGGTTCTGTAAACAGATTACGGGGTGGCCATCAAAACTGGCCCCACCGTTTTCACAGCCCTAGTTTAAACTGTTTTTAAAATCCAGATAATTTAGGAGCAATAAATGGCCAACCCAGCCCCAAATAAGAGGAAACAGCCCTTTCTGGCATGGCACCACTTCGCCCGTGCTGCCTCTGCCACACACCTCCCAGCTCTGCCACGTGCTCCACAACGTTCATGTGAAAACCAAGGCAAAGAGGGCCCCACGTACCTCAACTTCCCCTGTTTCATTTTCCTTCAGCACAAAACTCAGCACATCTGTGTCAGGGCCTGCCAGCAGCCGGAGGTACAGGGGGTACTCGGTGAGAGGAAGCTTCTGGAAGAGCACTGCGAGGGGACAGCAAACATCCACCGTGAGGTCGTGGCTGCCAGGGCATGGGACAGCTCAGGAGGTCAACTGGAGCATGTAAAAGGGGTTCATGCTGCTCAGGATTATGGGGGAAGCAGCTGAGTCTCTAACACAGATCCATAATGATCTTTGTAAGGTGGTTTCAGCTCCTTCTGAAACCATAATTCCCCGTTAACTTAAGCAGCATCCCCTCCTGGGGAGGTCTGTCCATTTATTCACCTGAATTTAGCCTGACACCCCACTGATTCCTGCAAGACTTTGGGTACATTTCTGCAACACAAAACAAAAGCAAAACCCATCAGCCACAGCAAGGCTGGTGGGCCTGGGGGCCTGAACTCACCTTGCCCGTCCTTCCGCATCTCCTTGAAAAGTGCAAACTTCTGGGGATTATCCACCACCATGAACTTCTTCAGGAGCCCCTGGATCACCTCGCTCACCGTGGTCGTGCTGCTGATGTGGAGCTGCTTGATGGCGTCCAGGGGCAGGTAGAAGGAGGTTCTCTTGTCCGTCATGTCAGCCAGGTTCACCTCCCTGAGGGCATCGTAGATGGACTGGGGCCGGATCCCGGCCGGCACCGTCACGGGCCGGCGCAGCTTCAAGTGCACTTTGATGAAACCTGTGTACGTCCCATCGTCGTTCTAAAGCACAGGAGAGGCAGGTCAGGCTCCAGGGACTCTTTCCAGTCCTTCCTCACCCTCTCAGACCTTTCTGGTCTGCAGAACATCCCCCGCCATCCTTCCCCCCCTTGGCACTGCCGGGGTTTGGGGGGTTCTTATTAATCACGCAAAAAGTAACTGCTAATTTTGGGTCAGTCACTGCTGATTTTCTCCTGTTCCTATCCCCCAGCCATGACTCAGCCCTTCCCCTGTGTCATCTTGGTTTGCTTCAAACCAGCACTGCTACGAGTCAGTTATGGAAACCATCACATGGAATTTGTAGCTGAATTTAAGTGAGGATTAGAAGGGGTGGGAAGGGCTGTGCCCTCGTGCTCAGCAGGATCTCCCAGCCATGTTCCTCACGTTTTATTCTGGGCTGAGGGGATTCTCACATCACCATGGCACAAATCACCACTGGAGATCAGCCTGTCTCACCACAGGTCCCTTACCCCACCCTCAGCTCTGCAAAAATGCAGAAATCAGGAGAAAAGCCTGGTTCTGCACAGTCCATCTGTATTTTCAGATGTCATCAAACACCAGGGAGTTATTTATCTGCTGTTCTTGGAAGTTCCACAACTTAATTATCTCAGTCTTTAAGAAGCTCTGTCCCCTCTCTGTCAGTTTGTACCTTTGTGTGACTCCAGGGTGTAAAAGAGGGGATTTCCTTGTTTTCTCACCACGTATCATCAAGGCCTTACTTAAAGGTGGCAATAAGCAAACTTCCAATAAAAGCTTCAAAAGGCAAATGTTCTTAGACTTCTGTTTAAGCAAGTCTGGCAGAGGAGAGGGGAGGAAGCATCTCTTTCTAGAAAGATTGTTGTGTTTTTAAATACTCTTTACGTTTCCGAACGCGCTTTGCGACAGCGGCTGAACTGCAGCGTCACAGCCCGAGTTCCAGCCTGACTCATCCCCGCCAGAACAACGTGGGCTCATCTATTTGTGGCAAGTCAGTGCCAGCACAGGCTGGCCAGAGATTACTGTGCCAGCACTGCCAGCCAGAAGGGATGGAGGCAGGGAAGGGTTATCCGCACTAGGGGAAGCCAAGCAGGATGAAGAGCAGCTCAACGGCCACAAGCCCTGTTGCCCCAGTGACACCTTCCCCCAGGCTGGCTCAGTCCACAGCCCAGAGAAACCAGCACCAGCCTCTCTGTGTGAGACAAAAGCAGCCCAGTACGTACCAGCTTCATCAACAGGCAGTTGGTGACCTTTGCGTTGTACTTTTCAATCCTCTGTTTGATCTCCTGGACGGTCGGAGGCTTGGGCTTTTCCTCTTCTACTGTTTGTGTTACATTCTGCAATCAGAAGAGATGGGGTTTAGCTGCTCTGTGTGTTGGGTAACACTCCACCTGCTCAGCTCTGCTTTTCCTTGGGAAAGCAGGAACAGATCCTGCGCAGATCCTGAGCTCACGCTCACAGTGATGACGCAGGTGGGGATGGTCCCTGCAGCCAGGAGGGCAAATGTGCAGGATGCCACATCCCTGCCCCCAAACCACCCCTGTACACCAGGAACAGGCAGTGGAGGGCGACACAAAACCCACCAGTTAGTGACACGGAGCACTGAAACACCCCAGTACAAACCAGGGCAAAAAACATCCAGCCTTTAAAACTCACTTCCAAAGCAAAGCCACCTGCACCCGTGAGCACTGAGTTACTTCTTGCAAAGCAGTTTGGAAAAAAAAAATCACGTCCCATTTCCAATATTCACGGCTCTGCCTCCCCAAAACCCAGGGTGCTCATCAAGCAGCTCCCAGCGGGTTCACCCAGGCAGAACCTGAAGTTAAATCTCTTGCTGCTCCCGTCCAAAGCCGTGGAAATTATAGCTCAGAGCAATAATACCACACAAGCAGCAAGACTGCTGCATGACTAATAAATCAGTCACTGCAAAGCCAGTCAAAGCATCCCCAGCCCGTGTCAGAAACCGTCTGCCCACATGTGAGTTCACAGGGAGGGTGACGGCGGCTGCTGCTCACCTGGGTTTTGGGGGGAATTTCCTCTTGGGAGGCAAAACCAACAGATCTGACACGTAGGTGGGCTTCACCTGAAGGCCACCCATGGAAATGTCACTCATGAATAATCACAGAGTCATTAAGGTTTGAAAAGACCTCTAAGATCGAGTCCAGCTGTTGGCACAGCACTGCCGTGCTCACCACTAAACCACGTCCCCAAGTGCCACATCCACAGGCCTCCTGAACACCTCCAGGGATGCTGATTCCACCCCCTCCCTGGGCAGCCTGTTCCAATGCCTGACCACCCTTTCAGTGAAGAATTTTTGTCCTAATATCCACTCTAAACCTCCCCTGGTTTCCCTCCAGCCAGGAGAGCAGGTCTCCCCTCAAGCCCCGCCTGCTTTATCTGCTAAATCTGCTGTAAACAAGCCTGTGTGTGTCTTGGGCAATGCTCAGTGGGCTGGATCTCCCAGCACAGAGTTCTGCTGCCTTCCCAGAACTCACCACCTTCCCTGGAGACAGCCTGTGAATGCATTTTGCCAGCACTGCCTGGAACTGTGCTCAGCGCTCCCAGATTTTATGTGGGCTTGCTCAGAAGTTGGCATTAGCAGGGAGCAGAAAGCGTGAAGGGATGTGCCATCAAGGCCAGGAAGGCTCAGAATAAAAAACTGCAACCTCTGACAATGAAAAGAAAGAGGAAAAAAGGCAGCTTTGGGAGCAAAGTTTGTCTCTTCCCAGGCAGCTCCGGAGCACACAAGACAAGGATGCAGCAAGCTGTAAATAAGCCAATATTGCCCAAGGCTACCCATGATATTTCTTTTAGGAGGAGAATCAAGAACAGGACAAACTGAGACCCTGGTTGCAATCTGGCAAGACAGCTGCAGTCCTGGGACTCGAGAGTCCCAAATTCATTCAAGCAAACCCCAAGTGACAGGTCACAATTTCACAATTTCCGCTTGAGACGAACAAACAGCTCAAAGGACCTCTCGAAACACCGATCTGGAGCAGCAGCCCCAGGGAGAACACTGACACTGTGCTGCACTCTCCTCGTCCAGAGCCTTCCCTGGGGCTCCAAGAGAGCTGGGGAGGGACTTTGGACACAGGCACGGAGTGACAGGACAAGGGGTGATGGTTTTAAACTAGAAGAGGGGAGATTTAGATGGGATTTTAGGTAGGAATTCTTCCCTGTGAGGGTGGGGAGGCCCTGGCACAGGTTGCTCAGAGAAGCTGTGGCTGTCCCATCCCTGGGAGTGTCCAAGGCCAGGCTGGACAGGGCTTGGAGCAACCTGGGCTAGTGGAAGGTGTCCCTGCCCATGG
>JAYRBT010000075.1:2462154-2472281 GCA_036023395.1 Myiotriccus ornatus
CTCCTTCCTCCTGTGTGATCAGATCAGCCACTTCTTGCTCTTCACAAATCCACCCCGACCTCCGGTTGTGCAAAGTTTCTGGTGCAGAATCTGCAATTCTGGCTAAAGGAAGAAAAACAGAAGCTTTAACCATAAACCGTTGCCACATTTCCTGTTGCACCGGGACGGGAGGAAACGAGCTGTGAACAAAACAACAGCTCGGGCACCTCTGCCTGCACCTGAACCTGCAGCTTCCCTGGATGGAAAACAGGGAAGAGCAACCCCAGCCATCCCTGGGGATCACCTCATGGCCTCACAACAGGACAGCCGTGTGTGCCAGCCTGCACAACCAGCACATTCCGTCGTGCCACCCTCCCGTGCAACTGGCAGGCAAGGCTGGAGCTGCCAGGGTGATTCCACACCTGCTCCATCAAAAACCTGATGCTGAGCACGGCATGGCTATGGATGCCAGAGGTTAAACAGGCTGTCAGCTCGCTGGCAGTGTTCAAACTCAGCAGGTGAGGGGTTTGCCAGCCTGTGTGACACTGCCATAAAGTAACTCCCAGACCTGCAGTGACACAGGCACCCACAGACTGCACAGGACAGAGCAAAGTCACAGTGACCTGCACAGGACCCTGCCCATGTCCTCCCCCTGCACACAGGCTCCCTTCCACACCCTGCATTATCCCTCTGTTGCAAGAAATGGCTCGAGCCCCATCTGGCACTTGGGCTAAAGCTCAGTGGGATAAAGGCTGCCCAGCTCCCGGTGCACAAAGCCCATGGCCCGGGGCTGGGGCAGCCACTGTGCCCACGAGTTCCCCACACCAACCCCCTCTCTGCAACCCACCACTCAGCTAATGAGCCGTGAGCTTGTGACAGGCTGCTATGGAAAACCCACAGGCCCTGGTGATTGTGGTGACACGCTCTCAAAAGAATTCCGAGCCAAGAGAGGCAGCAGCGAAGCCTCCGCGACAGATATTCCCATGTGCCGGTTTGCAAGGAGAAACACTCTCCACATCCAGGCAAAGGGCATCCTCCCCACAGCCTCTCACCGGCCCAAAGTCAACCCCCAACCTAAAAACCTTTCTAAAGCAAGCAAAGGCAGCAGCTCTGCACCGTGTTGGGAATAACAGCTCTAGGTGGGACCCAGGAGCTTTCTGATGCCACTTCAGCAGTGTGGGTGGATGGTGCCCTCTCCCATGGCTCCACCGCAGCCCCAGTTGGCACAGAGGAGCTGTGGTTACAATTTGGATGCACAGCTCAAGAGGTGGAAGACCAGCAGTTCATTATGTTGGTCTTTGCCATGAGCTTCGCCACCAAACCAGACATGGAAAGGCACAGTGGGCAGAAAGTCTGAGTGTACCCTTCCCTGAGATGCTCCTTGGAGCAAGGCACGCTTCCCTGCAGCCCCAAACCAGCCTCAGGGACACCATCCCTGCTCCCTTGCTCCCAAACAATTCTCCTCACCAGCTATTTAGTCAATGAATTTGAAGAGCAGAATAGTGTAGATGGAGCTGGCCCAACATCACCACATTCTTGGCATTGACCATCTTATCTCGAGGCAGGAGTGGCCAAGTCCTCCCTGGTGTGCTCAGGCACAGCTCCATCACCATTTACATCAGCCATGCTGTGACAACTTGCATTCCCAAAAACACATCCTGAGCTCTCCCTTTGGCTTCTGTGTTCAGACAGCAAGAGTATTTCAAAGATCTCTTCAGAAGGGATTATACAACTCAGGGCACCAACCCTCAGTTCTCCTGCTTATTATGGAAAGATTTGTCCTAAAATATCAGAAAGCAAAGCCTGGGGAGCACGTTTGAGCCACAGTTCAGAGAAGCATCACCGTCCTGTGCCCACTATCACACCACAGCACAAAGGACTGGAAATAGAAGTGAATGCTTCAAATTTGAGCCAGAAACATGAGGGGCAGCAGCTCAGAACTGTAAATCCAGCTGCAGCAGGGAGTGGTGGCAGCTGGGGGACACTGGGGCCAAGGCAGTCACCAGAGCTGGGACATCTCTGCTCTCACAGAGCTCTCCATCACTGCTCAACACCCAACACTTCCCCTTCACCACCCACTCCCATGGTTCACAGCACTGTACTGGGAAAGGATCCACTGCTCCAGCACAGACAGGCAGGGGAGAGAATCATATAACAGATTTGGACCAAAAATCACCCCAAAAAAACTCTAAATACCCCCAGCATTTCACTCCCTTTGAGAAATTCGGATGAGAGGCTGAGGTTTACTTTGGGGTTCAGAGGAAAAGGCAGAAGATAAGAGAGCTCTGCATCTCTAGAGGAGGGGAGAGAGATGGTTGCTGCATTTCTGAGAGGTTAGAACAAGTGAAGATGGGCTCAGTGTTTTGATTGCCATGGAGATTTCACTTAGAAACCGTTTTTTCTGCCACATCTCTGCTCAGCAGTGAGAGCTGAGAAGGTCCTCACAAGGAGCTGCATCTCAGGGGGATTCTGGGCTGGGCAGGACCCCCAGGGTGCACAACCACACCAGTGTCTGTGTGCACAGAGACCCTGGCCCGGATGGTGGATCAGAGGGATCTGCTGATCCTCAGGAGCAGACACTGGGAACTGGTCACAGCCTTGCAGGGCCAAAAAAAAGCTTCTTCACCCCCCCTTCCCAAAGAGGTGCCCCAGGGCCATCCCTTCAGGCAGACTGTACCTGCCTCCCTCCCTGGGAATCACTCTGTGCTCTCTGGAACAGAGACAAGGGGACAAAGAGAGGACCCTGAACTAATCCCTGGGCTCTGGCTCCTCTGCACTGCACCAGGCAGACAGTGTCCACTTTGCCCACCCAACACCTGCTGGTTACCCACGAGCCATCTCATCCAGCCCCTGCTCAGCTCCTGTCCCTCCCGTGTTTCCTATTCCTGGACAGACACCTGCCCCTCTCTCTCCCTGTCTGAGCCAGCTCTCCCAGCAGCCACTGATGCAGGACTCCAAGAGCAATTTTGCAGAGTTTTAAGCAATCAGGCTTCAGGCAGAAGCCACTGAAGCCATTCAGCTGGAGAGGCCTGAAAATGCCAAGTAATGGATCTCCGGGGAGGAGGTCACATGTGAGATCTAAAACGGTTCTTTGCTAATGAAGAGTGATTGCGGCGATGGTTCTGAAAATAAAAAGGAATTACAGCAATCCTGGAAAGAGGCTCTTCAGGTTAATACAGTTATTTCCATCAGAAAAATCATTTCTGTAATCACAGAGATTAAATTCCACTCTGCTGTTTTAAGTGACTGGAGACATGTATGTCTCCTCCTACCCCCACATTTCCTCCACAGAGATGTTTCCTGTGTCTTTCAAGACATGTATCCCTAAGTTATCCACATTTAGCTTCGTCCTGCCCAGTGCAGGGCATGCCCATGGGTTGATGGGTGCCACACTGTGCATCCTGGGTTCAGGAATCATTCCTGGGCATCTAAAGAGGGACAAACATCACCATTCCCAAGCACACCCATCAGGTTAACTCACTTTTCTGTCTAACCTGATGATTTCTGGCCGTGGCCAGGAGCAGGGACCATACTTGGGGAAAAACAAAGTTGTTGCCACGAGCGGCTCTTGCAGTGGTGGAAATGTTCCACATTCAATAATATCACCTAATTAAGGTGCCAAGGTGAAAAGGGGGGGGGGGACAGGGAGTGATTCAAACCCCATATGAGATGTCCACCACCTCCTCCTCCTGCAGGACCTGCACCACCACCAACCCCCAGGATGCCACGAACCCCCCAAAACCTTCTTCCCCCGAGGCCTGACGGTGGTTTCCACCTCCAGCCTGAGGCACACGAGGACCCATCTCCACACGTTACACAACACCAGTTGGTTTTAAGCAGCACATTTTGTGTGGGGTTTTTTTTTTTTCTTTCCACTCACAGGAACCATTTCCTCCCCATAACACCAAACCCCCGAAAGGCTCCATCTTCTCCCGCAGCGCGAGCTCTGCCGCCCACGCCGGTCACATCCAGGCAGGGAGCTGGGAGAAAAAGGGGCTGCAGCAGCTCCAAATCCCTCTGTGAGGGAGAGCTCCTGAGCACCAACAGCACAACAGGGCTGGTTTACGAAAGGTACCCAGGGATCTGCAGTGCCCTGGCTCAAACAGAGCAGCACCGGCTGCACCAGCACCCCAATCTCTTACATCTCCTACACAGATGAATCATCAAATGACATTTAAAAACCAGCAGTAAGTGTTGGTTAATCATAGTGAAAGGGAGCTGCTGGCCAGCAGGGAATATCCCACCTTAAACCCAGGGGAGTGTTTCCTCAGAGAAATTCAAATTCCCAGCAGACTGAAGCTCTCCCCCAGAGCAGCCCCTCCTTCCTAAGAAGAGAAGGGGAGAGCTCTCAGACTGCAGGAGGCTGAACCCCAAAGCACCTGCTCAGGATTGCTGCTCTGCAGCCTCAGATGCAAATGCAGCAGAGCATGAACAGGGGGGGAATTTTAAGTGAAAAAAGCTGCTCCCTGGGCCAGATTTGACCTCTGAGTGCTGCAGGGCTCTCGTTATGGTGTGAAACCCCCACTTCCGCAGCAGCACCTTCTCCTTTTATGCTCAGCTCTGGTTGAGGCCCTGAAGTTTATGACAGGGATTTTTAATTCTACTTAAATAAACGGGTAAAACCCACAAAGCAGCCTTTTCAATGTTACTGAGGCAGAAATCTCACCCTGGGGTGAAACACTGCCCAGCCAAACCCTCCCTTCCTTCCCCAAGGCAGGGGCACACGGCCCCCAGGCGCCCAGAGAAGGACCACATTCATCACTGTGTTAATAAGTTCACAGATTAATTTAGTCCTGAACTTTCCCATCTCCCCATCCGCAATTTTCAGCAATGCTGCAGATTTTGCGAGGCCAAACCACAGGTCCCTGGCCGGGAGCCTGACCCGTGGATGACAGCTGGCAGGGCTGCTACAGGATTTCACCTAATACTGAAAAAAAATATCACATTTAGAGTCGGCTCCTCCAGCGTGAATCCCCCGGGGAAGGGGGAAACCCGGCTCGTAAAGGCTGAGATGGCTGAGGAAAACCTGCAGCACCGCAGACCCCCCTGCACAGGAGAGGGAAGAGCCCTCCGGCAGCTCTGCCCTGACTCCAACACAAGCTCATTTTGGCAGCACCCGCAGCCAAACGTGCGGGAGCACCGAAATCCCCCTCCTCCGGTGTCTTCCCCCCCTCCCAGCACATCCCTCCTCACTAGTTCTGAGCTGTTACCTTGGCAGGGACCTTGCTCTGCGCGCTGCGGAAAAAAGAGGTTTTTGCCGTGAAAAAGCAATCCTCGAGGTCTTCATCCAAACTGCAGTACCCGCTGCTCATGCTGCTGCCGATGGTCATCGAAGCCCGGCAGAGGCGAGAGGCTGAGGGCGCACGGGGGTCGCCGGGGGGCTCGGGGGGCCGGCGACCATCGGGGTCCCCGCTGCGAGCCCGCGCTCACATCCTCGGCTGGCCGGCGCTTATCTGCAGCAGCTCCTTCTGCTCATCCTCCGGAGCCAGCCGAGCTATTCCTCTTTAACAGGCAGCCGTGCCGGGTAACCCTTCCCTTCCCTCTCCTCCTCCACCCGCCTCCCTGCGCAGCGGCGCTGGGGCAGCATGGAAGGGGCAGAGCCGCAGGTTCGCTCCCGGAGCCCGGCTCCGCTCGCCGCCCGCGGGCTGGTCCCGCGGGTGCCCGCGCAGCATCGCCTCGCCCTCGCCTCCCCTTCCTGCCCTCGCCTCGCTCGGCGCAGCCCCGGCCACTTCCTCTTGCAGAATTTCTCACCCCGCTCGCAGCCGAGGTGCTGGGCACTGCCCGGCCCCGTGGGGACCCCCTGGCATCACCTTGGTGACCCAAAACACATCGCCAGGGCGGGCTGGGCGCTGCTCCGTCCCTGTCAGCTGCCGGGGCATCACCTCTCTTTGGGCATCAAGGCCAGGATGGATGAAAAGGTGGTGGGGAAGGGGGAGGGCTGGTGAGGATTCAAGCTGAGACCCTCCTCGGGGTCCCAGAGACCCCTGGCCATCACACTGTGGGAGGTACTGGGTGCCCCGCTGCTCTGCAGATAATTTTAGAGCAGCAGGAGCAATTTCAGCAGCACTGGCACCCAGATGAGGCAGCTTCGACTGCAGCCCAGGAAAAAGCCTTTCAGCCCCTGGGTCCTGTTTCCAAGAAGCTCCAGACTGATGAAAATGCCGTGTTGGCCCTGGAAAGAGGTTCAGAACAACAGCATCACCCCTGCTCCCCTCTCCCAGCCCTGCAGGGACCCAGCTCAGCACTGCCTGTTCCATCCCCTCCAGAGCTGCCACCATCCCATCAATACCCTGTGATTTACCCAGCAGCTTCTAAAGCAGCTGTGACCTCCCTGCTTGGTGAAGATCACCGGTGTTTCTGGAGGGGAAGAGCTCGGCTCCCCACAGGCTTTTCCTCCTCCCTCGGCGGGGGCTCCTGTGACAGGCCGTGCATCCACGGGGAGCACATCCCAGCACAGGCTCTCCTCACCCACCTGAAAACACACATTTGTGAGCAAGGAGAGGGGACTGAAGAAAAGCCTGACATGCTGTGTTATAAAAGACTCTGCTTAGGCAATGCAGTAATAATGTACGTGCCGAGAATTCTTCACCACGCTTCAGAAAGGGAGGAGGGGACAAGGCCTGAGAGTACAGAAAGGTTTGGTTTGGAAGGGACCTTGAAGTTCATCTCATTCCAACCCCTGCCATGGGCAGGAACACCTTCCACTAGACCAGGCTGCTCTGAGCCCTGGCCTTGAACACTTCCAGGGATAGGGAATCCACAACTTTCCTGGGCAACCTGTGCCAGGGCCGCACCACCCTCCCAGGGAAGAATTTCTTCCCAGTGCCTAAGCTAAACTTGCTCCCCCAACTGGTCCAAAAGGACTCCAAGGCCTTCACAGCCACCACCCAGCACAAAAACCTCTTCCCCTCTCGATAGGTTGCAGATGGTGCTCCAAACCCTTCCCTCTGTATCTTAAGGACTTAAATTACTCCAAGCCTTTGATAGCTCCGTGCCCCACTGCCAGCAGCATCCCAGGAGTACGAACTGAGATGTGCATGGCAAAAAACTGGAGGGAGAAGGCAACATCTGCATCTCAAAAAGAGGAAGGCAAGAATCCAAGTGGCTTATTTGCAAAGCAACTGGTAACAGTGTGGAATAAATAAGCCATGCTCTCAGCAGCAGAGTCCTCCCTCAGCAGCACAACCCCTCTGCTCCACAGGGATATATTTAGAGGAGAAAGAGGCTTAAATTCAGCATGTGCAACACAAGCAGAAAGTGAGTGTTGGCCTGATGGTCAGCACTGGTGTCTCCTATGAAGCCCCAGCCCCAGGAGTTTCAAATAAACCCAAGTAATTTTGGCCTGTTGGTCCAGCAGCAGCTCTACTTAATGGTTACCTGCACCTCAGCCCCCCAGAAACCCACCCACCGGTGACCTGCACCAGTTCTCAGGTGGGAAGTACATGACCAGCTCTGCCAAATCCAGGGACCAAACTCCTGGTGCTGCCAACACCAGCTGAGGTTTTTTTTCCAGATGAGTCTGGATGTCAGCTGGGCAGGCTGATCTGGGACCCAAATGTAGCACACTCTTAAGTACTTTACTGGATCAAAGCCCAAATTATTAATGCCTGGTATTACAAGGTAACAGCATTAAATATGTGATATTAAAGTAGTTATTTCTCTGATGCTTCCAGCTTGCTTAATTTTGATAATACTATTTAATGACTTCCAACTATGCCAGCTATTAATTTTTCCTATGTTTTCAGCGTGCAATCCTCTTCCCCTCCTGCCAGCATATTCAGGCATCCTGTTAGTCTCCTACTGGAACACTGACACTGCTTTCCCTCCATCCTCCTCCTTTCCAGCAGCAAAACCTGCCCGGCCAACAGAACCACTCCAGGAACGTGGCTGTGTGCTCAGCTTTATGGGCTTACATCAAGTAAACATGATTTCCCCCTGATTATCCATTATCCATAAAGGTGAAGGGAGCTGTATTGCAGTGATTTACTCTCATTAACCCTCAAACCAGCCCCCACACACCTCCATCTTCCCCCAGCACAGGGAACAGGGCTCCATCCAGCACTTTGCTGTTTCGAGGTACGATCCCCGACCAGGGCCTTGGGACTGGGTTTAGGGATTTCTGTTTGCTGCTGGAATTGGAGAGACAATTTTGTTTCCTGGGCACAAAATGCCTTCCCCCCCTCTCTTCCTGGGATCCCAGCAGAGCCGTGTCAGAGTGATGGATTGCCACTGAGCACGGGCTCTGTGTTTGTTATTAGGCCCATCAATAACCCCGGCTGGTGTTATCACCCTGAAGATGAAACAAGCCTTCCTCATTTTCCTGAGAGCCAGGCTTTTCTCATGCTGCTGGGGGAAGCCCAACAACACCCAACACAAATCTGGCTTCACTCCCTTACACAGACACCTCAAGGTTCAGTGGGGAACCCACTCTGAGCCCCTCTGTAACATGTAACTTAGAAGATAAATCCCATCGCACTTCGGATCCCTCCTGACCAGTTTATTCCGAGCAGCACCTGCCCAGCCACATGTCAGCCAGACCAAGCTCAGCAGACCTTGCACAGCAAAGGCTAGATGACAACCAAACCCCTCACACCCAAGAGAAACCCTGTGTTGCCTTTGGAAAAGCCCACGTTTCCATCCCCAGATCTGCACGAGCACGTCGAGGCCCTCCACAAAGAGGGATATAAACACAGAATCACAGAACCATTAAGGTTGCAAAAGACTTCCAAGATCATCCAGTCCAACCTTCAGCCAAGTACCCTCATGCCCACTAAACTATACTGTGAAGTGCCACATCTACTCATTCTTTGAACGCTTGCAGGGACGGAGAGTCCACCACTTCCCCGGGGAGCTGTTCCAAACACTTTAAGAACGAACACATAGAGACTGAAAAGGTTCCGTTTCCAAGTCAAATCCGCTCCAGGCAGGTTTCTAAGCAGTGCCTTAAGCTTCCAGCATTAAGTATCTTACATCTCACGTGGCGTGATGGGAGCCTCTGCACCCTGCAGCCTGTTCCACCCACGCTGGCTCCCAGGACGCTGCGGCACAGACACCGCGGGACCCGGGGGGGGATTAAGCCAACAGCTAAGCCTTCCGGAGCAACCCCGGGATTACTGCACTTCCCTAACACAGATTGGAGAGTCTCGATCCCCTGGGACTACTGAAACTCTTAAAACAAGGCCGTTAGCCAGAACTCCTGGTGAAATCCGCGCTCTGCCCTGACGTGGGAAAAATGCACCCTGCTGGCAGGGTGTCTGCAGCCCACCAGTGACCCTGCCTGGGGTCTGAGCTCCGACAAGCCCTCCCCTCCTGGAAAGCCCTTCGGCAGCAAGACATCAGGTCTCTGGGAGGAGATGCCACCGGTCACCGCGAGGCTGTGCCCCCCCCAGCCCAGAGCCCCCTCCTCCCCGTCGTACCTGGCTGCAGGGTGGCAGCAGGGTGCTCTCAGGGGACAGCTGGCTCTGGCACGGCCCCGGCCGGCGGCAATCCAGCTGGATGAGGCTGCGGCACTCCTGGTGACACGTGTATCTGCAGTCTGCAGGGAGACAAGGAGAAGGTGAGGGACCCAGGCCTGCGGGACGAGGTTGAGGGGTGGTGGGGGAACCCCGGGAAGGGATTCCAGCTGGAGGGCAGACAGATGCTCGTGGGCAGCAGCACAGCCCACTCTGGGGGGAAAAAGGCACCAAAATACCTCAGCCAGAGCAAGTGTTGCTCCCCTGCCCTCTCCCCAGCCTGTGTTCCTCTCTGCAATGTGAGCCACGTTCCTGCCATTTCCCACTGCCTTTCCCCAGACCTGCTGGCACACTGACACAGCATGGAAAATGCCCCAATCCCACCAAACCAGAGGGTACCCAAACCCAGCTCTGCTCCTGGGAGGTGTCTCCTGGAAAACATCTGGACCAAAAAGCCTGACCACTGCACAGGATCCTTCACCTCTCCCCACCAGGGGGGAAGAAACGTCTTCATAGGAGACCAAAGTCAAAGTATTTAAGGTCACTAAATGTCATAGAATCAAAGAACGGTTTGGGTTAGAAGGGACCTTAAAGACCATCTTTCCACCCCCTGCCATGGCAGGGACACCTTCCACTAGTCCAGGTTGCTCCAAGCCCTGTCCAACCTGGCCTTGGACACTTCCAGGGATGGGGCAG
>JAYRBT010000075.1:2482427-2499937 GCA_036023395.1 Myiotriccus ornatus
TCTTCAAGGACTGCCTGGAGTATCTGGACGAGGAGGGGCCGCCCCCCCGGGCTGCCCCGGAGCGCTGGGCTCCGGCGCATCGGGGTGGGCACGGGGGGCGGCAGCGGGCGGGGGCACGGCCCCACGGCCGGCGATGCCATGGGCTCGGAGCGGCGGGAGCGGGGCAGCGCAGGCGCCTGGGACCGGCCGGGAGGGAGGAGACACGGCGGGGGTGGGTGGGGACCGGGATCGGCTCCTCGGGGCCGTGGGGACCCCCCCCGGAGCTTTCGCCCTGGGACCCCCTGTGCGATGCTTCCTCGCCGGGGGATTCCCCCTCCCCGCGGGAATCTCCCCGCAATAGCCTCCCCCCTTGGGAATCCCCGCTCACAGGGGACCTCTCCCCACTGGACGGGCACCCCCACGGGGTCTGGAATGCCCCGGTGGGGATTTCTGTGCATCCCCACCCGGGGGGTCCCGCAGCACGAAGAGGAGTGGGGGGCTTTCCCCAGCGCTGCTGCCGGAGCGCAGCCACTTCCCATCTGCTTCCCGGGCTTTGTCCCCACGGGATAAGGCGGATCACGAGTGGGCTGTAAGTGCAGCTGGATCCCCTCTTCCCGCTGCAGGGCCAGCCGGGCTCCGGCGGGACGCGAGGGGAATTATCTCCCCCAGCTGTGGCTCCCGTGGCTGTGGGAGGTGGGAAAGGGAAAAGGTTGTGGCCAAAATTTTGCAGCGGCTCCAGCGCTGCTGCTCAGGGGACAGCGGCGGCTACGGAGCTGCTGGCACACCCCCGCCCTGGGCAAAGGAGGGTTTGGGGGGCACAGATGAAGGTGGATGGATCTGGGGCCTCTCCAAGTGACTCCCTGCTTTGAGCAGCAGGGCTGGATATCACAAATGATGTGAAGGTCCCTGTTACCATAACCCCTTCCCCGCCTCCGGGTGGAGCCCAGAGCGCAGAAAGGGTGACACATCACCCCGAGTCGTGCAGGACGAAACTGGCCCTTCTCTGCTGCTCTCACTCGTATTGGTTTGAAATACGTTAATTCAGCCAGAATTGCCCCCGGATTTCTTTGTTTTCCAGGTGAGAGGTGTCTGCAGCGAGCACAGAGCTGGGCTGGGTGTATCCTGGCTTCTGGGCTCATGGGAAGCTGAATTTAGCATCTCCCGTGTGCTCCTGAGGACAGGATAAGCCAAGGATATCTAAATCCTTTTCAAGGATTCTAATTTAAAGGATGGATTAAAACACTGGCTCTGAATTACAGCAGACTAGTGCCATAAGCAGCCCCTAATAAGAGCTTCAAACTGAAGGAGGAATAATGCAGCTTGAAAAATTCCAGCTTTATTCTGTGCTAAGCAGCAAGATTAATTTTTGGAAGGTTTTTTTCTTCCCCATTCAGGATCCTGATTCACTTTCATGCCTCTTCTGCTTGTGCCCGAGTACAGCAGCAGATTTATTGCTCAGTAAATTGTTTCACAAAACCCTGGAGTTTTATCCTATGTTCTCCTCAGGCTGTTAATTGTATCAGGAATCAGCTCCAAGAAAGGAAATGACCTTCCTGAGGGCAAAGGTCTACCTGGCACCTGGCTGGGAACCTGTTAAAGCCATTCTGGACTTTTGTTTTCCCAGTGCCATCCTGTGACACAGTTTCAGTCTCCATCCTGCAGCGTCAGGGCACATAAATACTAAATAAATGTAATATTTTCTGTCCCAATAGGAAGATGGGGCTCAAACCTGCACAAGAGACCTGTCTTTATCTTTCTTATCTGCAGGTATTCAGGGCTGACAGCACAGGAAGCTCTTTTAGGCCATGGGTTAAAATATTAGGGGAGGGGGGGGAAAACCACCCAACTAATTAACATTGGCAGGAAAATTCCCATTTCATTTGGATTCCAGGAGTCCCCTTTGCAGCTGCTGTGTTACAGCAGTTTAAGCATGACAAGGGCTATTAGCAAAAACTCCTTTTTCTTTTTGCCAAGAAATAAATCCCTTTCTGTGAAAGCCAAACATGTTCCAGGTCAAACTCTCAGCTGGTGCGAGTCAGTGCAGCTCCACTGAATCCAAGGAAGTGCAGCAGGAGACCCTGCCTGGGCTCCCTGCAGGGAATGTCAGTGAATTCGAGCTGGATTAAAAATCATGTTCATTAGAAAACCAGGAGGATCCTAGAAAATAATTTGTAGGAGAAAAGCTTTTAAGCGATGGCTCAGTTCCACCTCCCGACGGTAAATAGATGGTTTTGACATTCAGGATGTTGGTTTTTATAATTAAAACACATGAGGAGGTTTGGTGCCAAATTCCACTGGGGAAGGTTTCCTGGGCGGGGGGAGCTCCTGGGCACCCTTGGCGTGTTCCTACAAGAAAGTCAAGCCTGGCACAGCCCTGCAGCTGCTGCTCCTTGTTCCCTTTGTTCCCCTGCTGAGAGTCGGGGCAGCAGGATGTTCAGCTCCAGGGATGCATCGTTTTGCCTTTTGTCCCCGTGTATTATTTAGGATATCAGGAAGGAATTCCTCCCCATTAGAAGTGGGAATAGTCCCTAAATAAGTAAGAAGACAAAAAGTCTAGCCTCTTCTTCATCTGACGTGGTGATACAGAGAAGCCAGAAAACCACGGAGTCCTTCAAGCACTTTTTAAAATAAAGAGAAATAAAACCCCACTCAGTTGTCTGGTCAAACTTCCAAAGGCTCGAGGTACTCAGAGCTAATGCTGGTGAACGTTCAAAAGTGCTGGGGCAGAGAGGTAGGACACAGAGAGCTCCTCAAACACCAGTGCCCGATGGCTCCCCAAGTGCTGGGATTTCCCAGTGGTGGGAAGTGGTTTCCCTTCAGCAGCTGCGCATTCACCACGTCCCTCAAACGCCAGGGGTGGGGGCAGCCCCTCCCAACCTGCAGGGACAAAACCAAAGGCTTTAGGCTAGAGAGGGGTCACCTGGGCACACGCAATCCCAAATTACAGCTCGAGCCAGGCACTAATTTTTGGACCTGTTCCCGTGTCTTCTGGGATGAGCTCTTCACACAGAAAGCAAACACGAGCTTTCTTATGCCCTTATTCACAGTGGATGTGCTGCAACAACACACTTGGTCCTATAAAAACAGGGCTGGGATGAATTCCCAATTTCTTTTTTTTCTCTTTAAACTCTTTGACATTCTGATCTGCCTGTTCTTACTGTCGATTTGCATCAAGAGCCTCAGAAAAGGTTGCAGAGGAGGAAAATCAGGGGGGTTTTCAGCAGTACAAGCTGGGTTTACAGAGAGTTTCGTACAGAAGGAGAAAGAATCCACTCCTCTGTGGCAGTCAGCAGCTGGGCAGCACAGGGAAAAGGCTGGGAAGAGGGTGTGGAAATGACAGAGCTTTGCAGAGGATCATGGCTAAACCTCCAAGAAAGATCAACTCTTCTGCTGCCAGACCGTGATGTAAATTTGGGGATATTAAAACCCCCACTGAACCAGCCCACGAGTGAGTGTGGTGGCGCTCAGCACCAGGCACAGCTCCCAGGGAGCCCCCCCAGCCCCTCCCAGGGATGTGCCCACATCCTGGTGCAAGGAGCAGGAATCCCCGCCCGGAGCAGCGTCCCTGGGTGCTCTCACTCACCGCTCGATGATGCTGTTGTTGAACTGGAGATCACAACTTACTGACCTCATCTGCTCCAGCAGCTCCTCCATCCTGCAGGGACACAACCAGCCCCTTATTCCTGCGCTGCTCAGCCCCTGCTTCCCACAGGAGAAGGGCTGGGGTGTCCCAGGGATCACACCCAGAAGGTCTTGGCACAGAGTTTTCCAGCCCTGTGGGCACAGAGCCCTCACCCCATTGCAGGGGGTGAGCAGCAGGAGGTTCTGCTCCTCCCCGAGGAGCTGGGGCTGTCCCCAAAACCCTCTTCCAAAAGTCTTCCAAGAGACTCACCGAAAAGCCATCTCCTGGCTCACATGGACGGGGGAAGGCACGGGGGGAACTGGGGCCAAATTCCATTTCTCCATCTGGAGAAACCTGTCCAGGGCCTGCGGAGATGGAGAGATCTGGCAGCCCCCACAGCAGGGGCTGTCTGGGGGTCTGACCCCGGGGGGGTGCAGTGCCTGCCTGGATAAACACCCAGGAGGTGACACCACACCCAGCACATCCACTTCTCCAGGACAAACAAAATAAAATAACCCCACACTGCGGGGGAAAAAACAAGATCTCCCGTGTGGGATCAGCCACAGAGAACTGCAGCAAGCTGCTCAGAAACACTCCAGGGTTTCCCTGCTTAACCCAGGTGCTCCTGCACCCGGTGGGAGGTGGGAGAGGGGAGCAGGAACATCGTCAGGGAGCAGGGAAAGACTGTGGAGCTGCATCCCTGGCAGGACCCCACGGACACCTACACCCTGCAGGCAGTCCTGGCACTCCATCATCTCCACACCGCAGGTGCTGATGCGGTTGCTGAGCTTCTTCAGGTGCTTCTTTACCTCACAAACTTTCCTAGAAAGAAAAAATGATGACAAAATTCCCAGTCAGTGTTCGGCATCAGTGGGGATCATTGATTTTTTAATGTATTTTAACTCTGCACTGCTTTCTGCAGACCTTTCTGGATCCAAGTTAAAATCCTGAAGGAAAGCGAGTCACAGCAGTGTTGTTATTACAGTTGCAGCTTTGCTAACAGCCACCACAGCCAGGTTATCCAAACAGCACTAATAGCAAATTAATTAGGGAAAGTGCTGCTTGTAAGAGAGACAGCTCAGGCCCATCACTTTTGCCAGCAGGTCTGCACAGGGTGGTCCTCTGTGTCCCATGGAGGGCTGAGAATCTACCCAAAAAAGCTCCTTTGTCCTGCACCCAATACCCAACAGGCACATCATGAGTTGTGTATTTAAAAGAAAAAAAAAAAATATTGTTTTGGCTTTAAAAAAACAAAAGAAAGAATATTTCAGGTGAATGATCCAACTCCAGTCCCCAAAAAAAACCAGCCACCACACCGCAAACCCTGGCAGGAAACAACCCAAACCAGGACAATTAGAACTGAAGTAACAATAAATTAAAAATATCCCAGTTGTGACTCACGATGCTTTCTGCCTAAGGACAGAAAAACAGGTACAAAAATACTCCAGGAAAACATGAAGAAGCTTTTTTTCCCCTCCCTGTGAGCAGAGGTAAAACCCTTCGTTGGTGCAGACGAGGCTCCTGTGCCGCACGGATTTCGTGGAGCTCCACACCCAGAGGAATCTTCACGCCAGGACAAAATTCCCAGTGAAGCCAAGGGAGGTTTCACTGCCTTGTGATGGGATGTGGTGATGGGGGGACTGTGGGACAGAGCTCCTGTCCCCAGAGGGAAACCTGCCCGTGAGGGAGGGTTTGCAGCGTGGAAACCCCCGGTGGCAGAAGCTGGAGCTGGGAATGGGAGCAGGCTGGGAAAAGCCTGGAGGGAAGCAGGGAGAAGGCTGGGAGGAGGCAGGGAGAGGACAGGGAGAGGACAGGGACAGGACAGACACTGCCCGCGGCTCCTGGAGCATTTTTGAGCACCCAAGACAAACCCCCCCCCCAGGTAAATCCTACACAGGGCTGCTCCCCATCAAAAACAGGACCAGGTCAAAAGCTGGGTTTCATTCCAAGGAATTCCATAAACTCCCTCTCCCCACACTGGCAGCCCGGGGAAGTGATGCTCTTCTGTAAAAGCAGCAAAAATCCAATTCTTGCACCATCCTCTTCCCGACTGCCTCCCCCTCCCTGCTCTCTGCTGCTGCCATAGCCGGTGGATTGCTCTCAATCACCGCAGGGTAATTTGCTCTTTGCATTATTCCCCGAGCACCATTTAACAGAAGATCATTCCCAGTAAGTAGATGTCTTTGTCTCAATACCACTTTTGTCCTGGTAAAATAACCTCTCCGAGGAAACAGCTGCTTGAGCTCGAGCTGCAGGTTTAGGGGCTCTTTTAAAAATAAACTTTAAATAACAGGGCAGAATACATGGGTTACTGGAAAGTCCCCTCTTCCATCCACACTAAGTCCCAAATTCAGAGCTCCCAGACCCCCAGAGAGGGCTGGTACCTCATCCTGCTGCCGTGGAGGGTCAGGGCCTCCTGGTACTGCTGGACACAGTCGTTCTGGAAAATCGACAGGACCTTCCTGGCCAGGTTCCCTAAATTCATCCTAAAACCAGGGAAAAAAAAATGAGAGAACACTGTTACTTCCTTATGTGTATGAAAATGAACATCACAGCTCACGTGGCCAGAGACCTAAAGCTGGCTGCTGAATAGAGAAAGGGGCTGGATGCTCAGTAATGAATTTTGGATCAGTATTATAGAGAAAACAAGCCCTAACTGTGATGAAGAGGAGCAGGAAGTTTGGGGGGAGAGGCTCAGTTGGGCTGTCATCCCCTCCAGGGCACTTCTGGGCAGTCTTTGCTTTGGAATTTAGGGCAAATGTTCAGTGTTAGACTGAAGATTAATTGAGTTGAAGGAGCTGCCTGTGAAATTTCACCCTTCCCAGTATATATTGAAATGGGCATTTTTATTTCTTGCCTGTGTTAAATTCCCCTGGTTTCAGTGGAAACAGAAAGGAGGATTTTTAAAGGTACGAAACCCATCAGGCACTTCATTCCTAGTGGAAGTTAAGCAGATATGAAAGCAGGGACACTTTCTAAATCAGCATCTCAGTAATAAATAGCCCCAAACTAAGTCCTGTGTGAGCAACAGGCTGGAACGTGCTTATCCCCACATCCAGCACAGGGATTTGGCCCAGCAGCAGCTCCCTGTCCCCAGAGGTTTTCTGACCTCTTCATCTGAAATAGTTCACAGCTTGAAAACTTCCCTGTGAAAGGCCCTGCACGGATGAACCATCACAGGAACCTCTTACAGGTGCCCTCTGGCAACACTGGTGTCCAGGGAACATTTTATATCCCTTTGGGATTCAATCAGAACCACCAAACACGAGGCTGGACTCAGCAAGGGCCAGGTCCTGGAAAGGGGAGAGGGTTGGGACTCACTTATCCAGCTTGTGTATTTGTTCCTCATTGTAGCCCAGCCCTGGGGAGGAAAGACAAGGTCACCACTCACCACATGTTTTCCTGTTCTCAACCCAATAAATGGGCAATTTCAAAACACACAGAAATCACCCTGGGGATTTTTAGGGCTCAGCCCCTGGGGCTACTGTCATGGCACAGAAACAGATGATCTATAAAGTCCCTTCCAGCCCAAACCAGTCTGTGGTTCAACAGTTCTATGACATAAATTAAACCCAGCAAACTGAAATCACCCAGTGCAGCCCCACACCTTGTGTCCCCCATCCCCATCACTCACTCAGACATGTCCTGGCCTTCTTGAACTGCTTGTAGATCAGGTGCATCTTCTCCAGGCAGCACTCAATCTGCTGGATGCTGGAATGGGGCAGGGAGGGAGGCGTGAGGCCCCCGAGAGGAAGGGTGTGAGGTCGGGGTGAAATCAGCACTTTGGGGGGAAATCAGCACTTTGGGGGGAAATCTGAACTCAGAGCCACTGCTGCTCCCCCACGTCTGTGTGGGGACATCACACTGCATGGGTGTGTTTGATGTTTGCAGCGAGGGCTGTGCATGGCCCTGCACGGATCCCACAGCAAAGCTGCTCCATCCAGCCGGGAGTAGCAAAGTGTCACCAGGGATTTCACCACAAACCTTTTGTCTTCGTGCAAGTGCTGCCTGTCCTTCACCAGCTCGGACAAAATCCCATCCAGCGCCCCTTGGAAGTCAAAGATGTTGTGGGAGCACTGAGACAGATCCTCTGCAACCTGTGGATGAGGAGGAGAGGTTGGGACCAGCAGCTCTGGAAGCTGTGGATGCTCCTCCACCAAGGGTGGGGGGCTCACCCTCTGCAGCCTTGTCTTCACCACGGCCATGTCCATCACAGCTGGCACCCCACTGCCTGCAGGAACAGACTCGTACCTGAGGAAAGGCAGAAAGTGAATATTCCTGAAGTGGAACATGAGCCAGAGGCAGCATCACCTGGGCAAAGAGAACCCATCCCACGGTGGAGCCAGCGCTGGATTCCTGTGGAGCTGGGAGGTGCTTTCCTCGGGCAGTAACTCACCCAAGTTATATCCAAAGGGAAACAGATCTGAGCCACGAGATGCAAAGTGCTGATCTGGTAAAAAACTCACCCCGTTGTGTCCAGTTTGTTCCAAAAATTGTTGGTTTCATACCCGCTGGCTTCAGGCCAGAGCAGACGCTGCCTGGCTCCCTGCAGCTGGCACGGGAGGGCTGAGCTGAGCACGGCACGCTGGCTAAGTCAGCAGAAACATCCCTGATCCAGAGCATGTTGGAAGGGATGGATGAGCCAGAGCATCCAGCTGCAGCATTACTGCTCTTGGCACTACAGCCCAGCTCTAATCCTGCTGAACTCAATGGGAACCATGTGTCCCTATTTTTTACTTTTTTTTTTTTTTTGAGATGAAATGGAAATTAAGAGACTTGCTAAATGGCAGAGAATAAAAGAACAGCTACCCAGCAGCGAAGAGTTTTCCACTACAACTACAACAAAGGAGAAAAGCAAAATATCCTTGGGTTGGTTTTAAATGGGTTCAGCTCTTTTTCTCTTTCCCTCGAACTGGAGCAGCAGCAACCCTGTCCCATTCTTGCACTTACTCTGCAGCTCATGGGCTGTAATAGTCGGAAAAACCTGGAGCAGGAGCCACAACCAGGACTAACCCTTAGTTAGGCCACACTTACAGCACACGGGTCTTCACCTCGGTGAGCTGCAGGCAGGTGAGCACTGAGAGAGCCCCCCTCTTCTGCTCCAAAATCCTCGAGCACTCTGTTTTCAGGTCCCCTCTGCCAAGAGAGAAAACAGCCTGTCCAACACGTGCTCCCTGGAATCAGGAACTCCATCCCAGGGCCAGCTGCATGTGGTGGGGGTGAGCATGGAGCTGGTGGCTTCTGTCGAAAATGGGGGGCTGGATGCACCTAAAACTGGGTGCAGCTCCTGGGTTTTGGTCCTGCCACTGCACAAGAGGCTCCTGCCCTGAAGAAAATGGGCGAGACAGTGAAAATCATCATGGAATCATGGAGCGGTTTGGGATGGGAGGGACATTAAAGATCATCTCATCCCAACCCCCTGCCATGGGCAGATACACCTTCCACAGTGATATGAACAATGATGAAGATGGTAATAATAATAATGATAATAATAATGATGATGATAATAATGACGTTTTTTCCTCAGCATCTCCTAAACTGAAAAAAGTGACTCAAAACTAACAACTGGGGACAGGAGCATCCTCACAAACACTGAAGGGTATTTTCCTACACGTGCAGCCTGGCACTCATGTCCCCTGTGTGGGTCCACCCTGGTCTTTGTGTTCTGCTCCCTCCCGGTACCCCAGGACTCCGTCCCACCGTCCCCGGTGGTCCCTCACTGGCTGAAGAAACTGGAAAACCCCAAGTGGTTTAACTGGACACCCGGGAAGGGACATGTCCCACCTTCTGCCACCCCCCCAGGGTGTCTCTGTCACTCACATCACCCAGTGCAGGCCCCTGGCCAGCAGCTCCCGGCCGCGCCGCAGGGCCTGCCCGATGCGCAGGGTCTGGTGTGCGGCACCCACCGCGCTCTGCAAAGCAAAGGGCACTAAAAACGTGGCCTGAGGCTGCACCACCTGCCCCCCCCGAACCCCCTGGGCACTCCCACCTACCTTGGCTGCACTGCAGTCGGCCACCACGTTCACCTTGGGGACGAACTTTGGGAACTCAAGTGCCGCTGGAAAGACAGACGGCGGTCAGGGGGCTTTGGGGAGCGTCTTTGGGACATCTCACACCCACCAACAAACCCAGGAGCTTGGGCACAGGAGCTGCTGGGTTGCTGGAGGCTCAGTGCAGCCCTCCAAGATATTTAGGAAACATGGATGAAGGCAGGAATTGCCTGCAAAGACCAGTGCATGGAGCACCAGCACATGGCAGGGGAAAACTGTCCCTGAAACATCTTAATCCTGCTCCAGCAGCACAATCCCTGCACCAGAGACCAGAAACGGGACCTGGATTTGGCACTGGGAATGGGAACTGGCAACAGGAATGGGAACTGGCATCAGAAATAGGAACCAGCACTGGGAACTGGCACTCCCCACTGCTGGGAGCAGGGATCAGTACTGGGAATGGGGATGGGCACCACCTGGAAGTGGGAAATGGGAGCAGCACTGGCTGGCATTGCTCCAGGACCTGGGGACCAGTCTGGTTAACTTGGAGCCCTGCTGGGAACCGGGATCAGGGTCCAACATTGCTCAGACACCGAAACCTGGGACCATCCAGGACATGGACCCATCACCCAGACAGGGAACAGGAATGGGAAAGCTCCCGGGATAATAACTGGAGGAAATCCTTCTCATGACACCCGCCCTCATGCCATGAGCATCTCCAGCTCTGGTACTCACGGTCTCTGTACTGGACCCCCACCAGGTCCTCGGGGTGCTCAGCTGTGCTCAGCAAGGTCAGGGGGCTGCGCTCTGTGGTTTTGCAGAAACTGTGAGCTTGGAGATTGGGATCCAGCTCATACAGGTGCCCTTCAAAAAAGTATTCTTGGTGGTGAGGGACTATGTTTGTTTGTTTGAAGACGGCGTCTAAAAACTTGGTGGTACTGAAACCAAAAAGGAATGAAAGGGTGGGGACAAGCTCAGATTTCCATCACTTTAGCAGCCTGATGCCCTCAAAACACCAAAATGCTGATATTTTCTCTTAGCAAAATATCCCACAAGGTCAGCAGAGCCCCTTGAACACCTTCCCGGGGTTCTCTGAGTGCCCACAGCTCCCAGTTAGTGTGCTCCCAGCAGAGGCTGGTTTGAGCCTGGTTTGCTTTAACCTGGCTTGGGTGTGGTGCAAGGGGAACAGGCACTGCCCCAAGGTTCACCTAGTGAAATGAGGGGCTGAGGCTCTTGAGCTTGATTCCCAAATTTGCTTTTAACACAGCCTTACGTGTTGTAGGAGTGGATGTAGATGCGGTGGGAGGAAGCCTGCTGCAGGGAGAACACGTCCACCACGATCCTGTGCAAAATGTCATTGGTTCCTGCAAAAAACTGGTCGAATCCCCAGCATTTCTCCTGATCTGCCTCCAGGATGTTAGCCAAAATGGGGATCAGCTGGTCCTTCAGCCCCCTGCGACAGCAGAAGAAGAGATGTTTGCACAGAGTGGTGTAACCCTGAGCTGTGGGGATGGGAAATCCTACGCTGAACTTGCCCTGCCTTGTACCCCCTTTTCCTGGCTGTGAAGCAAAAACCCGGTCTGAGAGCTGTGACACTTGCAGATGAAAAGTTTATCTGCCTCCTTAAACCCCCTTGTGCTGTCTGATGTGGGAACTGTGGTGGGACCCCACCCTGGCACGGGACACTCACACGGAGAGGCGGCAGGTGATGGGCAGCTCGTAACTCCACTCGATGTTCCCGTTCTCCTGCCTCTGGATCCCTGCAATGGCTCCACGAGGCTTCTCAGTGGTGATTTTGTACCTGTGGAAAGGGAGCTGCTGCTGAGATGAGCCAAGTGAGCTTTATTTGGGTGTCCCTCAGGTAGGAAAATGACAGAGCATGGATGGGCTGGGAAAGAGATAATTCACCGTGAGAAAAAAAATGCCCAGAGGGAAAATGCTGCAAAAAACAGTCACAACTTCCAAGAAGACATTAACCCTGCCTCCTCTTCCAGCTGTTTAGCCACAAAGTCACGGGAATGCGTTTTATAGAATAATAGAGTCACAGCATGGTTTGGATTGGAAAGGACCTTAAAGACCGTCTGGTTCCAACCCACGAGATGCCACCCACCAGATCAGCTTGCTCAGAGCCCCATCCAGCCATCCCATTTGGAAGGAAAACATGGCAAACGTGGCACAGATCCTTTCCCACACAGCACCACACACTTCACAGGGCTTTGAGGCCACGTGGGATTAAACAAGAGGTAAAGTGCATCGCAGAACCCCACGGGGGCCACCGGCCGTGGTCCCACCTCCCCCACGCTGCAGCTGGGCACGGTACCTACATGATCTCCTTGTTCCTGCGGGGCCCCCCGAAGGGGACGAAGGGGAGGCTGCCGGTGGCAGCGTGGTAGAAGGTGACACCGATGCTCCAGAGGTCGACGGTGACACCGTACGCCTTCTGCTGCGGCTTGCGCAGGACGGCCCGCTCGTACATGTCGGGGTGCTGCGGGGTGAAGCACAGCAGCACTGGACCCCCCCCCAAAAAAAAACATCGCCTGCTACTCTGCAGCAAAAACGCTGAGCCCTCTCCCTCTTTCAAAAATGTGAGATCAGGCTCTCCATGTCGCTGCTGCTCCCTGCGAGTCACCCAGCTGTCGGATTGAGGGAGGGGCACCAGCCTCCCCCAGGGGGCCACCAGACTGGGGCAGGCTCTACTCACGAGATATTCCTCCGTCCCGTAGACAGACACAAACTTTTCGTCGTCCTCCAGCTCTCGGGCGGCCCCAAAATCGGTCAGTTTGTAGATGCTCTGCCCGTCTTCCCCCATCAGCCGCATGATGTTCCCGGGTTTGATGTCTCTGTGGACAACGCCGTTCTCACGGAGGTGGTTCATCCCTGCCACTGGGCACAAGGGGAAGTTCGTGCGTGGGGCTGGGGCACGGGGCTCCAGCAGGCTTTGCTCAGGTTTGGGAATGTGAGAAGGGCTGGGAAGGGGACAAACCCCGGGGTGGCTGCTCTGAAGTGGGGACCAGTGTGAGTGTGGGGATGGAGAAGATGGGCGAGCACAGGGTAGGGCACTGCCCTTGTGCTCCTCCATCATGGAGGTCTGCAAGGAGAAACCCTCAGCCCCGTGGGCGCAGAGCTCAACCTCACCCCGTTCAGAGGTGCAGTTCCTGACCCTTCATTTCAAACCCCACAGCTGGTGCCTGCAGGGTCCCACCAGCACCACGAGGTCCCCAGCCTGCAGGGTCTCAGTCCCGGGGTGGTGGTGGTGGTGGTGGCAGAGGGTTGGTGGTCCCGGACCCCCCCACTCACCCACACACTGCAGCACGATGAGGAACTCGGACTCGGCCAAGCCGAAGGCGTTCGCTGGGTCCTCCAGCACGTTCAGCAAACTGCCGCTGGAGCAGTACTCCATCACCAGCACCTTCTGCTTGCTGCTGCCCTGTGGCGGGAGATGCTGTGAGCGCTCGGCTGGCCCTGTGTCCCAGCTGTGGGCCTGTCCCCCCCACCCAGGCAGGACCAGATCCCCTCCCTCGGTTGGTGGATCCCTGGGTTTCTCCTGCTTGGCCAAACCAGTGCTGGAGAATTTCCCCACTGTGCCAGGTGCCTGGCCAAGGGACAACAGCAGGTCACATCCATGCTCCAGCACAGTGAGCCAGTGCCTCCAGTGATCCCAGTGCTGAAGGGCTGGGCTGAGACAGAGGGTGGTGAGAAGGGGTGGCAGAGCGGGACCATCACTGCTCTCCTGCAGCTCAGACCACACCCCTGTGGCACTGGCCCAGTGGGCACAGCAGGATTCCCAGCTGAGGGATTCCCACCACTTACTGTCTCCTCCACGGCAAATAATTTGACAATGTTTTTGTGGTTCAGCTTCCGCAGCATCTCAAACTCTCTCATCTGGACCTCCTGGGGCCGGAGGTAGCTGGCATTGTTAAAGACCTTCACAGCAACCAGCTCCCCTGATTTCTGGGAGAAGAGGGAAAAGAGAAAAAGGAAATGGGAGGTGGTACCATTCTCATCCAAAGGAGCTCCGTTACTGATCCCACATCCCGCCTGGGATGCAGATGACGCTGATTCTATACCGCGTTTGCTCCGGTGCACAAGCACACTGCTGTTATTCACCTCCCTTTGCTTCCTGTCCCTGCGCCCACGTGCTGCATGTCAGCGTGTTTATTCAGCTCCATAAAAAGTTCCCAGCTGGAGCCGGGGCTGGCAGCTCCCTGTCGGCTCTCCATGGGATGGGGATGTTCCCAACCCAGCCTCGCAGCCGCCTCTCCTGCCCTGCAGTTTGCTCAATAAACTTCAAAGGCTGGTGAGGAGAAGAGTCTGTTCCAAGCCTGGCAAGTGTTTGCATGAAGTATGCAAATAGCCGGGGATGGGGTTTTCAAAACCTCTGGGCATTCCCCGGAAAGCAGCTCCCTCCCCCTTGCGCTGCTCGGGAATCCGGCAGCCGCCGAGCAGGACCCGGCTGCGAGCACCCCGAAAACCGCCCTCCGCCCGCAGAGCCAGGGGAAGGAGCCACACAGAAAATGAAAACAAAACCCAAAGCAGCCCCCGAGCTCCCGGGAGGGCGAGCGGAGGGGAGCAGGAGCATCCCTGTGCCACGGGCAGGAAGGATGGGGGGCACGGGGGCTCCGTGGCTTTGGGGTTCCTGCCCCCACCACTGCCCCCGCTCACCTTGTTGCGAGCTTTGTAGACACAGGCTGTGGCTCCCTGGCCCAGGAGGTCGTCGGTGCTCCAGAGGTAGTTGGGGGTGCTCTGCATCTCCAGCGGGAAGCACAGGGGTCACCCCGGGGGCCGCTGGCCACCAGATCCCAGCCTTGGATCCGTCCTCGCCTGGCAACGCGCAGGGAAGCGCCGGCCAAGGATGTTCCCCTGGGCAGCTCCAACCTCGCCGGCAGCACCACGCGAAGGCTGCGCGTGGACCGAGCCGCGAGTGCTGCCAAAAACCACCCGGCCGGGACCTGTCGGGGCTGGCAGCGAAGAAAAAAAAAAAAAAAAAAAAAGTCTGACAGATGTAAAAAAAAATTACGAGCAAACAAGAGCGGAGCGGCGAGAGGCACCTCCCCACCCCGGGAACTGAAACCTACGGATTGCAAAACCCGCTCGGCAAGCAGCGGCGGCGCTGCAGGAGGAAATGCTTGGGCTTCCTCCTCGAGAAAAAAATTCCCAGTGTTGTCAGCCATCCCCGGGCGTGCTGGGCTTCTCCAGGGGGCAAATGGGGCCGGGATGGGCTCCGGGAACGCCAAAAGGCGCTGAGCACCGGCCACCACCGGATTTGGGAAGCAGAGTGGGATCGGGATCCGTGTCCAGAGTGAGAGTCCAGCCCTTGATATCTGTGCTAGCTCGGCCCTGGCATGGACACAGCATCACCCAGTGGGATGTGTGTGCCACTGTCCTCTTTGGATGCCCTGGCAGGGATGTGGGATGCAGGGGGGGATGCAGGATGCAGAGCAGGGTGCAGGGTATGATGTGAGATGCAGGACGGGGTATGGGATGCAGGACGGGATATGGGATGCAGGATGCGGTGTGGGATGCGGAGCAGGACGCAGGGTGGAATGTAAGACAGGGTGGGATGTGGGATGCAAGGCGGGATGTGAGAAGGAGGATGGGATGCAGGGTGGTACATGGGATGCAGGATGCAGGACAGGATGTGGGAGGCAGGGTGGGATGCAGGAGGCAGGGTGGGATGTGGCATTCAAGGTGGGATGCAGGATGCACAGGACAGTGCCCACACAGGGCACTCTGCCAACATGACACCTCACCAGCTTGTGCACAAACTCCACACGGAACTAGCTCCGTAATTCCTGCTGAGCTTCATTCCCCAGCCACGTGCGAGTATGCCTGGAAAACCCTCTGGAGAGCTGCCAAGCTGCCAGACTGCGGGCACAGACTGGCCCTTGCCCTGAGCTTACCTAAGGGGCAGCAGGGGCTGGTGTGGGGTGACAGAGCCTGTGGCAGCTGCAGCAGCGGAAGCGCCGTGACGTCGGTTTAACCACGCGAAGCTTCAAATCACTTTGATTCAAGTCCTTCTGCTGTTAACAGGAAGAGAAAGCGTTGGGATGACTTCTTGAAATCATGCCTAGTCTTATTTTCTGTGCATGTGGCAACTGAGTCCTTCAAGCAGGACCATCAGTCTCTCCCCACGGCGCTGGCCAAGCTCGTGGGCTGTGGGTTCAGTGAGAGCTGGGCTGGGCTCCTGGGCTGTGTCTCTCGCTCACCAGACTAAAAGATCATCAAATTTGAGATGGAGATGCTCGAGAAGGCCTTCCCTCGCACTGAAAAAACTGCAGCTCATTTCTCATGTCATTTCTCAGCACTGAAATCACAAATAAGAGCAGATAACACAAGGAAGAGGGACAAGTAAAACCTCCAGAGGGGAATTCCAGCTGAGTTCTGTCCCAAAGGCCCAGAGTGGTCAAGGGTACCTTGGAGCCCAGGGCCTCCAGCACATCTCAGTTACCCCAGCAGCTCTCCCAGTCAGGTCCAGCCTCGGTGGGAGATCCCAGCCCAGGGCCAGGAACTTGTTCCCAGGGTTTGCCTGGCTCCTTTCAGACCCCTTTATCCTTTCCTTTGCTATCCTCTTCAATTTAATAATTCATTTCCTCTCCCTGGTTACCCCAACAGCAGGTTTTGATGCTCCAATCCCATCTGTCCCACTGGGACTAGAAGTGCCCATGGGGGATAAACTGTGGGCGAGCCCGGTCTGGCACAGGCTGGGAGAGCAAAACCCCAACCTTGAAACCAGTTTACGACAAAAATTAATTGCTCCAGCTGGTGGCAGCAAAGCCTAAAGAATAAAGGACAAGCAGCGAGCTCTGCCTGCAGCAGGGACCTCGTCTCTGGGGGCTTGGCACAGAAAACCCGAGCCCACGACCCCGGTGATGTCCCCACGGTGCCCCTGGGACAAACCTGCTCCTCAGGACACGTTCATGAGAGGCTCCAATGGTCCCATTTCTTCACACCAAGTGCCGTGGTCCTTCCCAGAGGATCCCCTTCCCTTCCACACCGACGCTTCACAAGCAACCACACCCTCCCCTCACTCAGCACCAAACCCTCCCATCATTTACCACCACATTTCCTTGTTAAAAACCACCATAACGACAGGTTTGTGAGGGAGGGTCAGACCTACCTGTAGTTCGATGCCATCGGTGGGTTTAAGGGATAAATCACAGTGTCCTCTACTGCTGGACAGTGGGGACCAAAGGAAAATCAAAAATCAGTTGTTATCTGTGTCACCCCATTGCCTTTCTGTTTCTTGTCTAAAAACAAAAAACCACCAACGTGCCCCTGTGCCCAGCCTGCTTTAGGGTATTAGCACATAAAGTGCTGTGATTTGGGCTACTAATCTAAGAAGCATCCTGAATTTCCAGCTCTTGAATCCCTAAAAGAGATGTGGGACAGGGAGCACAGGGATGTTCCATCCCCTTGGGAGCTCACCCCAGGGACACTGGGGACAGCTGTCCACAGCTCAGCACAAAATGCCCTGATTAAACATCAAACCTCACCCTAAATAGGTAATTCCATGGTATCTAAACAAAGGGAATCCAAAATAACACAGCCCTGCCATGTTTCCCCTCCGTGCTCTGAAAAAGGCCTATTGAAAAACGGAGACTGGGGAAAGCTGGTAATAATAATAATGATCCAGTCCATAATCTCAATCTTAAATCCTCTTTCCTGAGACAGTTGGGGGTCCATCCTCTCCAGGAAAATGAGGAAGATTAAGCACTTTTAAATCAGGTCATTGCAAGGGAAGTGTTTGCCCTGTGGAATCCTGCTGGTGGTGGCAGGTGCGTGCAAGCCCAGGGTGGGGGGACAGGGGAGTCACAGAATCCCAGAATGGTTTGGATTGGAGGAGACCTTAAAGCCCATCCAGTGCCACCCCCTGCCATGGGCAGGGACACCTTCCACCAGCCCAGGTTGCTCCAAGCCCT
>JAYRBT010000075.1:2500037-2547944 GCA_036023395.1 Myiotriccus ornatus
GCCCCGTCCAACCTGGCCTTGGACACTCCCAGGGATGGGGCAGCCACAGCTTCTCTGAGCAACCTGTGCCAGGGCCTCCCCACCCTCCCAGGGAAGAATTTCTTCCTAAAACCCAACCTAAACATACTCTCCTTCAGTTTAAGGCCATTGTCCCTCGTCCTATCACTACCTGCCCTTGCGAATCCCTTGTCCTTTGGATCCCTCTTATCCCTGGGCCACAACGATGCTGTGATCGAGTGTCCCAGCGCCCAGGAATGACACAAGTGTATTCCTGAATCCTGCAGATTCTTCCTCACCTACTTACCAGAGGCAGTAGCACCAATCCTGAGGATTCCAAAAGCCCCCACAGGCCACGCTCACCCTCTCTCCCACTCAAACCCAGGCTCCCACACTCGCTCCAGACATCACACACCGGCACCCTCAGGTCAGTGTTTCCACCATACCCAAAACATTTATTTCTCCAAAACTATTGCTAATGACAATGGATACATTTTGTTGCCCCAGTACGGACCGAACATTTCCAACACATCGACTCCTAATACTGTACAATACTGTACCAAAAGGGGGGGAGGGGGAAAAAAAGAAAAAAAAGGAAAAAAAAAAAAGGTTGTACCTCCATATTGTACAGAGTTTTATATACAAAGTACAATTTTACACAGTTTAATATATACACCGTATATATATTGGTGTAGAAGACATGAAACAATGGAAACTGTTTTAGCAAGAACATTCCATCTCACCATCAAAACAACTGCTGTCGATAACCCCAAACCCAACGCACTGTACGAGCCACCACAGGACTGAGGTTCAAACAGAAAACACAATTTCTAGACTCTGCAACCCATTTTTCCAACGTTACAGCAGAACCACATCACTGTGACCCCTTAAAATCAGAGATGGTTTTCAGTAACTGCCCCGTTTTGGCTACATAGAGCTGGTCTTTCGAAGAACCTGCTGCTCACAAGTATTGCTCCAGCAGTTTGGCACTCTCACGAGTCCAGTCCTTTGGACTTGGCTTATTCACATCTCCGGGCTCTGCCTGGACAAAAGGCTGGTGAAGTCCACCTCAGGAGTAAGGTTACTACAGTGCCTTGAAAAGGACGGGTCCATCTACAATTTCCACTGCAAACTGCTAAATATTTACCCTGTATGAAGCTTGGTAGATCAAGTATTAGTACAGCAGGGAGCCGCCCTCCCTCTCCACCTTTGCCTCTTTTTGGCCCATCGTTGAAAAGCAACACTTTTGTCCCAAACTACTTTATAGGAAGCACAAAATAGAACAGGAAAAAAAAAATTAAAAAATAACCAAACCAAACCTTACATTTTCCAGGCCTTGAACTGCTGTTTTGGCATCTCGAGAGCCACCAGAATAGATGGTTTGTTCCTAGAACCCGAGCCTGGAAAAGAATTCATCTGCCTTTGGGCGGCGGTGGCAGAGCCTGGAACCACTTGTGCGTGACACAGCCGGGGCCATCCTGGCCCCACAGGCACAAGGCAGAGGGTCAAGTATTTGTATTTTCTTTTTTTTTTTTTCAAGTACCAGGTTGTCACACGGACACAGAGACACGCAGAAAGCTGATCTGGAAAGAGCTCAGACCCCAAAGTTCAGTCCATGAAGTGCTTGGTGTTCTCCCAGAGCCGGCGCTGGGAGCTTCCCTGTGGGGAACAACATTCCCTGTGAGAGAACATCCTTTTCTTCCACCAAGGCCTCTTGTGCTGCCAGGCCACTAAAGAAACAGCTTTATGTCTCCAGCTGCATTTGAGGGGCGTTAGCCAAGGCCAGATAAACCCACAGCAGGGCCTGTTGCTTTTGTGAAAGCTAAAAATCTCAAAATAAGTAAATCCCCATCTTGTTAAACTCATTTTCTGTCCAAGACAGGCTCCTAAGTGAGGGAAGTGCCTCAATGCTCCTCAGTTTTCCTTGCTTGTGGTTCACAGGTCAGCAAGTAAATGTATTTATACTTTGGAGCACATCCCTGCACAGCCAGGACTTGATCCTGCCAGGCACAGGTATCCCCAGCACACCTATCCCCTCCCCTGGCCACCAAACCAGCGCCACACTCCAAGGGATGCGGGCACATCCTTCAACTCCCACCTGTGCTCATGGATGTGCAGGACAGGGGCCGGAGCTCAACCTCTTACTGGGTCAAACTGTCTCAAACGGGGATTTTTGGGGATTTTTCCCTCATTACTGTTGCCCTACTGACAAACTACGCCCCACTGAGACCATAATCTCATTTTAAGTGTTCCCTCACCGTGGATTCCATCAGCCATGCAGCGTTCCACTCCGCCTGGTCCACAGGTCTGGGAAGGATCTGAAGTGCTAATAACTAGAGACATCGATTTCTGCGGAAGAACATCTCTCAAAAGCCCAATAAATCCCCAAATCTATACAATGTTCAACTGAATTTGAGGTTCTGACACACAGAAGAAGAGAAATAAGGCAGCAAACTCCATCTGCAATGAACTTCTCTCGTCCCAGTATTGCTGGAGCTCTTCCAAGTGCCCCGGGTCGCCCCTTACCAAGTGCAAGGTGGGGAACTACAACAGATGGAATTTCTTGCCAAACTGAAGCGTTTCGATTCGGTAAATAAATTTATGAGAACTCGGTTATCTTAACCTACTTTTGTGCAAGAACAATCTTGCCTTAAAAAAAAAAAAAAGTCATTTAAAAAAAAAAAAAAGAAATCAACAAAAAACTCCCAAAACCCAACACATGAGGTATTCAGCACAGGAAACCCAAAGACTCCTTTCGAACAGGTATCAAAATACAGACATATACAACGATTTTTTTTTTTCTGCTGTCACAGTGCACTCTAATTATTTACTCATTTTCATTGCAATAGAATATCCAGTACAGATAAAGTGAGAGAGTTTGATCGTGTCCCACTGCTTTGACACGAAGGACAAATTTAAAATTTATCAACTGCAAGCCTTTGGATGCCCTCGAGAGGCAGAAATTCGGCACCAGTTAAAGCACACTGCTCCATTCCCAACTAGAGAAATCAGCCAGAAAAGGTTCGAGCTTCAGAAACTACTCAGATCGCCTAAAACAGTGTTTTATTTCAAAAGTTTTTGCTTTGGATTATTTCAATCCAACACCTGATGAACAAGGCCCCGTTGTTCATCCCAAGCACTACCGAACGGACAGACGTTATTCCAGTTATCCAACACTTCTTGTCTTTCTATCTGACACAAACGTCACGTAAAAAAGTCATGAGAAGAGAATTCCCATGGAAGAGCTGATATTTCTCCGGAACATGAAGATATGAAGTGACACCGATACCTCCCCAAGCAAACCACTGTGTCGTCCTTGTCCACCCTACGCCGGTCTCTTCTTCCGCAGGGACTTTTCCAGTTCCTCCTTCCCGCCCCTCCGGCAGCGACTGGTCACTAAACCCTCGTGGCAAACGTCCTCTTGGCCTTGTGTGTTCAGAGAGTGAAGCAGGCAAGCTGAAAGTCTCCTTTTCTTTGTTGTGATTTGCCTTTTTGAGTCCCCCCCCTCCTTGCGTGTGAGTTTTCTGCTGGCTGGGCAGACCCGCAGCACGAGGGAGAGGAAGGATGACCTTCAGCCTGCCATATTGCTTGCTGTAAATGTAAGTGTCAATCACAGTGCACACCAGAATTCCAGTTGAGTTGCTCCACAGACAGGTGGTCCTGCCAAGCACATTCCTCTTGGCAGCAGGATTGTCCCAGAGCTGTGGGTGCTGGAGAAGCACAGTAATTCAGATACAGACAGTTGCTGTTACAGTAACCTGAAGTATTTTCTTTTTTTTGTTGTTTAAATCTCCTAATTTCACACTTCAGACCTTGAAGATAGAGAAGAGCATCTCCTCCAACGTGCTGTGCATGGCTGGACACTTATTCCTAGAAACATGAATGCTAGGCATAAAAATAGAAAGAAAATAAGGCATTACAAATGAACTGAAGTCAACTGACAGAGATCCTGCTCCTGACACAGATTACCTTTGGTCATTCATGACCAAAATAAAAAAAAAACAAAACCAAAAAAATTCCTGCTTAAAAGGAAATGCCAGAAAGTTCTGCCTGAGCAAAAAAATTACAAGTCTAACAATTCTATTTTTTCCCCAAAAGAACAAGTGATTCCTTGGTGGTAGAAGTCCGTCAGAACCTGAGAGCAAAGGTGTCGCTGGTCGCGCCGCTGGGATCTTCCGTGAGGTCCAGTGACAGTCACACACGTACCATGGGGCTTCCCCAGGGAAAGCTGAGGAGAAATGGGTATCAAAGAGTGTTCTCACTGAAATCTTTCCAGTGTCCCACAATTTTCTTAATTTAGGGCACAGAGGAAGTCGGTGTTTTGAAAAGCCCTCATTAATATGGACTGATCGGTTCTGTAGAGAGGGGTGTGTGTGTGGGGACGGACAGGGACACAGGAAAACCCTGCTCCATTTTTCCAAGTGACATTCTAAATGAATGAGGAAAAAACCATTTCAGCAACCCTTCTTAGAAATGCACGTTTTGTTTCTCCTTTTTTAATTACTAAGTGCCAATTAAACTGACATTGCAGTCACGAGGAAGCCACAAACTGGAAAGAAACTCAGCTAAAAGGGTGAGAAAAATGACTTTTCTCATCTTGTCCTTGCCTGAATTCATTTGATGAACACATAAGGTGTGCAGCTTGTTTTACATCCCAGAAAAGTTTAGGAACAAGGAGAACCAGGGTCAGCCAGGACTGCGAATCTTCTTTAGCGCTGCAAGTGGCACATGCCTTGTTTTTTGTGTGGTTTTTTCTTTTTTCTAATTATTAATATTAAATTAAATAAACGTGAGCATTGTGGAGGGTTCCCAGAGGAGTACAAAAGAGTCCTTGCAGCCTGTGGGCAGCTGGAGCGTTCGCTGCCTACAGATAAATACAAACACTACGAATCCATTCACATGTCCGAGTCCTGCGGAGGAGCCACGCCAAGGGACACGCAGGGAAAGCCACTCCAGGAGCCACGTGCTGTCACATCGCTGTCCCCAGCAGCGTTTCCTGCACTGCTCTATAAGAGCAGAGATCCCTAAATCGAGTCACAGCGGTCACGGCCACCGACCGAAGCGTTTGCAGCCAGAAAGAGGGAGAAGGTAGGAAGCTTGAGAACTTCTGATCGAAGTTGGTTTTTTTTACAGTGCTCGTCACCGGGATTTTGGTGAGGATCCATCCTGATGTGTGATCAAACCAAGGATGGGTGGAACTCCCGTCAGAGGACGCTTCAGTTTTCCAAATTAACTTGTTTTTACATTCAGTCTCCCGAGACCACACACCACATCAGAGCCCACGGGCTGGAAATTACACTGAAACAACAAAGCTGCTTTTAAATATGGGAGAGCCAAGGGGGGAAACCAGCTCGATTGCCCATAAGCAACAACTGGGCTCTTTCTTGTGCTCCTAAACCCCAGGAGCATGTTTGTTTATATTTGCACAGACACATATTACGTAGAACTCCACAAAATCTAAGAGTGTAAATCTAAGAGTGTTCCAGAGTAAACTATTTTTCATGACAAGTGTCAACTAAAGCATGAGGCTGGATGGCCAAGGGCTTTGGCCCCAGGGGAAGGAAAGGGGAGCAAACAAACAAAACCAGAGGATGTGATGGAAGTCGAGACAGACCCTTAAACCACCGTGGCACCAGCGGGCGATGGAATAATAATAATGCACAAGAAACAGGCATGTCCAAGCTCCACGTAACCAGTGGCACCAAAACATGCAAGAGACTAAGATCTATCCTATTGTTTCCCTGTGATAAATGAAACACAGAATATATAAGTCACTACACCAGTATCCAAAACAGGATGCCACTAAGTGTTTCTTTCAGTGCCCAAACACTTGGACGAGGCATCAACCAGAAACCAAGATCCAGCTCATCCCTCCGTGTGTGTTTTCCTGCTCAGCTTCACAGCGACCCTGATTCCAGATCTCCCCGAGCGTGGCAGGAACTGCTTTGCCTCACACACACCAGCGCTGTGGGCACGTGGGACGAGGTTGTTACCGCTCAGCTCGCTCCCTTCCCCGGGGAAGAGCTCCCGGCAGCGAGCAGCAGTTCACAACTAACCTTCAGTTTGGGGGAAAAAAAAAAAAATCACTTAAATTAAGGAATTTTAATGTCTTTAGCAGAGTCTCTCCACCCGAAGCAGTAAGAGCTGTCTCCACGGAGCAGCACCGAGTTCATCACACAGTACAGGACTTGTCGCTGGGCTGCTGGGACGCGGAGGAGGCCACGCCGGGGCTCGCGGCGTTCGTTTTGGGGAACACGGTGGGTTTCGGGCGAGTTGCCGGAGGTTTCACCTGGGTGGCCATTTTGACGGACTTGACGGGCCGGAAGGTGCACGGAATGTCCCCAGCCGTGCTGGCGCTGCGCTGGAAAGGCGGCTCAGAGTCCTTGAGGAGCTGGGTGTGCAGAGGGCTGGAGGGTTCCGAGGTGGGGGCCACCACGGGGGACGTTTTCAAGGGCTCCAGGGTGTCCAGGACAACGTCTGGCGTGTGCTTGACGCTGCTCTGCCTCTCCAGCTCCCGCAGCTCGTTCAGAGCAGAGTTCATCGTGGCTTCAATGTCCTGCAAACACAGAGGAGAAACCCAGTGAATAGAGCCCAGACATGAAAATACTGAGAGAGAGAGACATATATATATATATAAAGACTATATAGAAAAAGATATAAATATATGTTATATAAATATATAGATTAAAATATATAGATATAGATATATAAATATAAATATGCAAATACATATATAAATATATAAATACAAATATAGATATAAAATACAGATATAAAAGTATAAATACAGATAAAATATACAGAGGTATAAATGTCTCTCTATATCTATACATAATATAGATATATTATTCTGTAAAAATAAATATTAAATATACAATACAGAATACATAATAAATGATAAGTACTACAAATAATGTATAATAATTATAATATTATATAAAATATATCTATATAAACAGATGATATATAGATATATCAATAGACATAAATATATATTTATAATATATTATACATTAATTGATATATGTATATATGCATATATATATATAAATAAAAGACTTTGAGAATGACACGTTTGTTTCCAGCCTGTGAACACCAACACTCAAATTGACCCGGGGTGAAGGACCTTGAGGTGTCAGAGTGAAACCTGTGCCCAACTGCGCAGCATCACATCCTGCAGTCAATAAGCACTAATTTTTTTCCATCAGTAGGGAGGAAAATAATTGCCAGCACTGCCTTGATGCTGATCTGGTCCTTTACTGCTGCTGCTGCTGCTTAGGTTTCAAAGAAGAATAAAATCCCCAAATTCAGCAATGAATAGAAACCCACTGGTTTCAAAGTATTAGCACCCACTCTGGCACTTTATTTGGCACACAAGGTTCAAGAGAGCAAATTCCCGAAGGGTTGACGGTTTTGACACTGGCTGATGGGTCACACACTGGATGCTGAAATCCTCGTGTGCTCTTGCTGCCTCACTGGTTTTCCTGCTGTCTGAGCTGTTCCCAGAAAGGTATTTCACAGGACTCGAAATTTTAGCATTTTAGAACACACAGAAGACACCAGAAACCTGTACAGAAATTCAAGCTGGCGCTTCTCCTTCCTCTGATAAAATATTACAGTTATTAACAAATAAATATAAAGAGAACTTTGAGATAAAAACGTGGGGGTTTTGTCTCAGCTGCAGCAGGACCTACACTGGTGAACCCACCGGGGCACAGAATTCCCTGGGGAGCAGAAGAGCTCAGCCTTGCTATGACTCACACTTTAGCCACAGCTTTTCAGCCTCCTCAAGAGGTTTTTCAGGGGGTGGGGAAGGTAAATCAGTCAAGGAATGGTGGAAGAAAGCAGAGACAGTAATCTGACACCTCCCAGTCTGTCCTGAGGCCAGGCAGATTTTAGTTATGAATTTGGGGGAATATGTCAGATGCATAATGGTTATTAGATGGTGTCTGAAAAGATGTCACAAGGCAGAGAGAAACACTGATTTAACACAGTTTGATTTTTTTTCTCCCTCTTCTTTTTTATTTATTTTCCCCTCCTCGTTCCTTTTTCTCCCCAGACTCTTCTCCAGTGAAACAATGGAGTGTATGTTCTGGCAGGGAGAGGAGATTCTAATTGATAAAACAAAGAATCTGACTTATATTAACCAAAGCCCTGGAAGGACAGGGAAATATGAAGGCAGCAGGAGCTGTATTTTATAATTCCACTGCAACAAATGGGCTAAAGATACTCTTAACAGCAAACTACACCCTTCCATCAGAATACCCATCAGGTTCCAATTTGGATTTATTTATTATCTGGAGTTGCTGTTTTGTCAATGAAAATTACGTCTAATTTTCACATATTTTTCCCCCAGCTCCTCAGAAACCTCCAGAGTCCTGAACCAGGCAGAGCAGTCAGGTCTCCCAGGGCTGGCTTTGTAATCCGAGCCTGGAGCATTCCTTGGCTTTAGACAGATGCATCCATCCCATACTGCAAACAGTTGGTACAGGCAACGTGCAAGTGCAGGCACATCCACCTGGGAAGATCCTTCATGGAAGAGGGAAATCTGTAACGTTTACATCCCTTTTTTCGTAGCCTGCCCTTCACTTCGAGGCGCTTGTCTGAATGAACAGCTCACGAAAACCAGCAGGATTATGTTCAAAGTTGGTGTCTGAAGCCTGTGAGCATATAAAGATGCCACTGGAGCACTGAAGGAGTCAGCAGCCTGCTTTTCTTTTGGCTGTGCTGCTCCATGTGCTTCCAGTGTCTCACCACAGGCAAGTCTGCACAACTGACAGGAGAATGTTAAGTCGACACTAAATACTTCGCTTTTCTCGGGTCTTGGAGGTATGATTGTTTAATTCCTTGCTGACAGCTTTGAAATCTGTGTCACTTTCTGAAATGGGAGCTTTTATTGTTGAAATTAAATTCTGAGTAACGAACAGGGCCAAGTTTTTATGGAGGAAGGACCTGACTGTTTATGTTCCCTCCTGAAAGCAGCCTCAGTGCTTTGCACAAAGCAAGGATGAAAGAGCTGTGCTGTAAGTTAATATTGCATTGAGAGAATCACAGGAGTAGTTGGAGTTGGAAGGGCCCTCTGGAGATCACCCAGTCCAGCCCCCCTGCCAAGGCAGGGTCACCTGGAGCAGCTGATACAGGAACACATCCAGGTGGGTTTGGAATGTCTCCACAGAGGGAGACTCCATGCCCTCCCTGGGCAGCTGCTCCAGAGCTCTGCCACCCTCCAGGGAAAAAGTTCTTCCTCATGTTGAGGTGGAACTTGTTGTGCTCCTTGTCCTGTCACTGGGCACCACTGAAAAGAGTCTGGCACCATCCTCTGATACCCCTTGGAGTTATTTGTATGGATTGATGAGATCCCCTCTCAGTCTTCTCTTCTCCAGACTAACCAGGCCCAGCTCCTGCAGTCTCTCATCATCAGAGAGACGGTCCATCTCCCAGAAGGGAACGGACACAAGATTAAATCAGACTTCGCATTAAAACACCTCATTAAAACATCCTTCAAGTTTCCAAGCAGAGCCTTTAGGGCCAAACACCCCTCCTCACCTGTGCAATGACCTCAGGGTCCATGGGCCGGTGGTTGTTGAAGCTCTTGGACCTCCCTGCTGTGACAGTTTTCCGGATCTGGGGGCTGTCGATCCTGTTCTTCAGCGACGAGTGTCGGCTGATGGAATTGAGGCTGCCGTGGCCACTGATGGAGCACTTATCTGGAACCTCCTTGGGAAGACTTTGGCTCATAATGGGCTGAGATGAGGGTCTGGAACCGGCTATGGCTCCGGGGGAGGCTGGTTCTGCCAGTGAACTACCTAGTCCATGGCTGTCACTTTGACGGAAGGCTCTTCTGATGCTGCCTGACTCTGGTTTCTTTCTTTGCCTTCAGTCACAAAAGCAAAACAAGTCAATACAAGCAGGTACAAGCAACCAGCTGTCATTTGAAGATATCCCCCCAAACCAACACAGAGGACAATGGGAAGAGACATAAAAGATACCCAGATTACAAACACACCCAGGATTTTAGGAGTGGTTGCGATACAGGAAAATTATAAATCGTTCCAGTTCAACACTTCTAACAACAAGGCTGAGTTCTGGCAGCTGTGCACATTCAGAGCAAAAACAGAAATACTTGGATGGAACATGATTAACTTGGTCAAGAGGAAAAGAATTTGTATTTGAAGACAAAAAAAAAACCCTCTGTGCCTTCAACAGGTTTTGATGATGTGTTTTTATTACATTCGAAGAGCAGAGCTACAATTTTTGACTGGAGGACACAGTATAAGTCTACTAAGCTCCTGGCCCAAGGCATCAAGTTATTATTTTCAGAGATCAGCAAGCAAAGAACCCCAGTTTGGGGTTAATGATCGTTTCCAATATTTGCTGGTGGTAAGAGGTGGTTCTTTTTCATGGCTTTGGCAGGACCACAAGGCACTTTTCTATGCAGGGCTACAGATAAACCAAAAGATGATGTCAAATGGATGAACTGCTCCAAAGAATTTAGTTTCTACCCCAGCACCTTGCGGTCTGACAGCACGATTCCTCTCAAATCATAGGAAGGCCAATGCAGCAGAATACTTTATGCCATAGGTCTGAAGCTTGGCATCCATTATACAGGGAAGGATCCATTTATATATAGCACCAGCCCCATGAATAACTGCAAGAAAGTGTTAACTCCAGTAGGATTTTGGCATCCAAATAATAATTCAGTGGGTGGCACAACTGTCATTGCGAAACCATCTGATTTAATTTTGCTCAAGTCTGTTCACACATAGGTCAGAAGATTCATTCCTAAAGAAAAAACAACAAAATGAGTCTTATGCTACTGTTGCTAAATATCAGGTTCCCTAGTAAAGGGAAAAAACCCTAAAAAACTGGAGTGGACATTACCCAGGTTTCTTAAAAACACTACACACAACACTACCAAAGCCAGCAGATGGTGAAGCTCCAACATAGGTCTGTTATTACACAAATCTCTCCATAACTGGCAGAATGGCTACTTCAGTGGCTCAGACAATAAATATAAAAGAAAGCCCAGATCCCAAGCTGATGCAGATTAACATGGCTTCAAAGATATCAGTGGAGCTCTGCTGAATCCCATAACTAAGGACCAGGCTCTCGAGGACATAAGCAGGCCCAAACCTTTTAAAAGGATGCATTTCTGTTAATGCCTTTATAGACTACATTCTGTTAAATTAACTGAAGGTTAAGAATATCCCCTCCCATCAAACTGCAATTATCACATAATACCTTCACTGCACAATGGAGATGTGGGGGTTTTAATACTAAGGAAATAATCAGAAAGATAAGTCTGCTCCAGAAAAATGAAACAACAGATCATGAAATTTAGTCTGTTACTGGCTTCACTTTTTCAGCTTTTTACTATGTGGAGTGTTGGCTAAAGCAACCATTTCTGGTAGAGAAGGTAAGGTTAGAGCAACAGGGGGTTGTGCTGTTCCACTGCAAGCATATGGTTAGTAACCTGAGGTGAGAAGTACTGGAGAAACAAGAGAGTGTTACAGGCAATGCCAGATGGTGGGGCTTGAGGAATGGCATTCATCACAAAATGGGACACCAGTTTCTGAAGGAATTGTCCCCCCACCCCATCAAACAAAAGATGTTAAATGTGGGCAAGACACAACGGATCACAGAACATAACAGCAAATGGGGACACACGATACAAGGTCTCATTCCACCATTCCCCTCCCTTTCTCTGCTTAGCTTGTAAAATAGGGCATATTTGGGAAAACAGGAACAGATGGCACTTTGGGGATAGGGAAGAGCAGCCAGGGGGGTTTTAAATGAGCATTGGCCACACTGGTGACAGAGATAGGGCAGCAAAACGTGAGCGAGTTAGAAGAGGGGGGAAGCAGAGAAGAATGGTGGCAGTGCTCATTAATGAACCTTTGTCAGAGAAGGGACTATTTTACTGGGCTTATCACCAAGCTCTTTACAGTTCAGGAAAACAATGCAAGGCTGTTCTTACTTGTTGATGTTTGCAAGGTAAATATCCGCGACGTGCCCCCCGCTCGGGCAGCTGGCGCCAGCTCTGGCTGTCACTTTTTCTTCCGGTGGCTCAGAATTTATTTCTATTTCAGACTTCGGGCTAGACCTTTCTGAGATTCCATCCTCACTAGGAAGGAGGAGGGAAGCACATCACAACCAAAAACAGGACCAACAGCCCTGAATTTCAAATGCAGGTGAGTGTATGAAAACACTCACACAGGACAGCAGCACAGTGCTGGTGTCTTTCTCTTAAGAATCATTACATATCTTGCAAATCATAGAATGGTTTTCTGGAAGGGATCCTAAAGATCATCCAGCTCCACCCCCCTGCCATGGGCAGGGACACCTTCCACTAACCCAGGTTGCTCCAAGCCCCGTCCAACCTGCCCTGGGACACTCCCAGGGATGGGTGCCAACACCTTGCCACGAACACTCCCCTCCCCACCTGAGTTTTGGGCAAGGCCAGGCTGTCACATACGTGTCCTGCACGACGATGTACTGGTGAGGGATGAGGCCGTCGATCCCGTTGTGCCGTCCCTCCCACCAGTCGTCCGAGGCCCGCTGGTAGAGCAGGAGGGAGGCTCCTTTTTTGAAGGACAGCTCTCGTGCTGTCCTGCCAAGGTAGTCAAACTTTGCTATTGCTTCTATGGGCTCACACTCTAGGAGACAGAAGGGAATAAACAGCAATTCACTAAACCTGTGGGCTTATTCAGTATTCAGCTGTCTAAACCCATAAAACATAGATGAGAGCATGAGGAGGACGAAGTGTTGCTTCTTAAGGCTGCAGTGTTTTGAAGCAGCAAAATTCAGAGGGGAACTCCCCTATAACTTGTGGATGTTGCACTTTCAGCATTTGCCTAATCTCTCCATTCATGTTTTCCAAGTCATAAACCCACTCACAGCGATTCAAGCCTACAAGGCTGGAAGTGGCAACGGCAAAATTAGCGTCTTCTTAAACCAAAAAGCATTTCAAAGCTGGGCAGCAACCAGGTGTGTTCCAGACAACACTCTGCCTATGGTACACTTCCTTCAAGGCAGCTAAACTGAACCTCCCAGGCAGGCAGGAGTTGTTGTTAGCATTTGGGGAGGGAAACATCCTCTCAATTCCAAGCTGCTTCAGAAATAAAGCGTCTATTCAGAGGGAAATCTCCGCTGCCTGTGAGGTTCACCTGACCCAGGAGACCGGATTCTGGCACGGTGGGAGGCCGTGCTATTCATCCAGCTGTCATGGAAGCTCAGGAAAACATCCAGTGCCTCCACTGCTGTGCTTTGTGCAGGGATGGGGGGACTGAGCCCCATCCAGCTGGGATGCTCCGTGCCCGCCGAGCACAGCGGGATCACGCCTGGAGCTGCACAACGTGCTCCAAACCTGCCTGCAAAGCTCACACAAGAGCTCCAGCCCTGCCCTGTCTGCAACCAGCCACTAATCCAGGCCCCTGCAGGACTCTGGTATTATACAGAGGGACAATAAGGGCATTTGGACACTCAGGAAGATCAATATGAAATTCATGTGGATTATTTTTAAGACTTGGAAAAATCTGACACCGGTTGAGTCTAAATATATAATAAGCCAGCTCTCAATTCTAGGGAGGAATCAGGGGAATGGGGATGAGCTCAACCCCCACAGCCCCAGTGGACTTCTTTCATTACTTTAAAGGAGTTTTAACACAGCCAAGCACTCCCTGGAAATTGAGTTCTTTTCTGGCAAAAGATATTTGTGCTTCCTCTTCCCGGACAAGGAAAGATCTGCTATTCCATACAGAGATTAACCCTGCATCACAGGAAGCTTCTACAGTGCAAGAGCCAGCCAAAAACCACTGGAAGGCCAAACATGAGCCACAGCTTTTACAGGTATTCCTTGGGAGAACAGATGCTCAAGAACTGGGTCTCCATGGCTTCTCACAGGCAGGCAAGGCTTGATAAAATATATGGTGTAAATCCAGCTGAGTGAGCTGAAGCTCATCAACCAAGCTGAGGGAGCAGAGCAGAAGCATCTCATCCCAAAAAGCCCCACCAGCATCTGAGTTACTCAGCACAAAGTGACCAAGGACTGAGGGCAAATGGCAACAGGATCTGTCAGATCCACCCCCCAAACAATAATTCCTCCACTACTAAACCCAACAGCTCAGGATTCTCTCAACCACACACTTCAGATAGGCCTGTGGTCAGCCTCACACAAAATCCCATTATCAGCCCTCAGCAACCAGGCAGGGATTTGGAAGGGTGGGAAAAGCCTGGCCCACGCTGGCAGGTCTCAGCTCCCTGAAGCACGGGGTGATCCGTGTTCAGCTCCTTCTTTCCTCTTGCTTGTTTTGCCTCTGGAAACAGTTTCTTCCTAACACTAAAAACCCCAATTATGCTGCTTTTTGGTGTCCCCCTGCATTTAGGAAGGGGATGGGAGTGTGGTTTGGTACATTCCATCTGTTTCATTAGGAAGTGTTTATTGTTCCAGATGAGAGCGGCACTCAGGTTTCTTATGTTTCCAATTTGCTTTTTAGGACTCTGGCTCTTCTCCAGAGAACTGATTTTAGACTTTAATTTCCAGTAGCTTTTTCCTACTACACTTTCAGACAAGAAAGCTGTGTGAATAAAGAGCAATAAGGCTAAGCCAAGCAATTTTCCCTGCCAGTCTGAGAGCCTGGGCAGGAAAGCAGCAGATTACAGCATTTCCACTCATATATGTAATTTAACAAACATCTAATCTGCTTGGTTTTAAGCATTTCTGACCTCTTATACCTGTCCCAAACCAGAGTGCCCTCTCACTTATACAGTGAGGCTGATGAACAGCTTGGATGCTCTTCAAAACACGACCTCTTCCCCCACCCCAAAATTCCAAAATTCCTTCCTTCAAGTGAGGGTGGCTGGGATGACAGCTTTCCTTTGGGAAGATTAATGCCAGGCTCACAAAAGAGCTTAAGAAGCAAGTGCTGAAGAATCTGAAGACTGAAGGAGGGATAAAAACCCAGCAACATCCATCCCCGAGTCCTGGTGCTGTACCTGCCCTGCTGACAGGTATGAGCAAGGTGTGACTCTGCACAGCTCAGTCAGGACATGAGAGTCCTCCCTCGACCAGACCCTGCAGCTCCCTCAAAGAGATGCAGCCCCAGCTCCCTCCTCTGTTTCAGTGCCAAAGGCTCCCTCCCAAACGCTTCCTATGGAATATTCCATGTAGGCTGCAGAACTCCATCCAAAACACCTCCCAGTTTTACCTTGCTCAGGGGCCCCACGCAGTCGAGTTCCAGAGGCTGCAGAACAGTGTCCTCCTCTAATCTCTAACTGCTCATTTCTCACTATTGTCCCCCCTTCAGTCACAGAAGGGACCTAAAAATCCCCCCCAGAGACAGCCCCAGTGCACACCCCAGTGTGGGAACCTGCAGGCTTTAGTCCCAGGCTTCATGCACATGTGAGATGAGTTGGCCTGTCCTCCATCACAGCTATTAAACTGCTCTTTCTCAGATGCAAACTCCAAAAGGACACATTTTCATGCATTTTTAAGAGCTAACACTTGTCAGACAGAACACTCTGTTCAAGACAGAGAGCGAACTCTTGTTTCATTCCCAGAGGCTTCCTCCCAGCAACCTTGGTGAGGAATCACTGTGCCAGTGCTTGACCTTGTTGAGGGAGAACTGATTTCCCAGCATTTCTAAACATCCTTTACTTTACCACTGGTGTGTGAACACCAGAGATATCACAGGATCACTTAGGTTGGAAAAGACCTTTAAGATCACCGAGCCATGAAACCAGTGGGAGGCACAGGGATGCCTTGGGAAGGGTTTGTCAGGCAACTGCTGAAGCAGAGGCAGCACAGGAGCACCTGGCAGGGCTACTGAGCAAATTCCCCACCAGCTCAAAAAGGGTGACACCTGATTTTCAGGGAATGGTCACTATTTTCTACCTTTACAACTGAGGTCACAAGTAAAACCATCACAGAACTCACTCAGACAACTGCAAAGGGTCTAAATGCAAGAACAAAATCATACTCTGTGTGCTGGTTGGGTCAGTCTGCTCTCCGTGCTGCTCAGTGTTCCAGGCATCGTTTCACACCAGTAATTTAATCTTTCCTCTGCTCTGGATGGGGCTCACAGGATGTTCCCCATGGCAGGAGGAGGCTTGGGAAGTATCAACAACAGACACTCACAACTGCAGTGTCACCTTTTCCTTCAGAAATACCGTGAAATTCTCAGCCTTGGCACCTCTTTTCACTGATCAGACCAGAAAAATGTCACAGAGGTTCCCAAGGAAACCCAAAAATTATCAGTGAGAGAAGCCCCCAGGACAGAGCTACCGACAGGGGAAATGCCTGGTACACACAGAAGGAGTGGGAGAGCATGATGAAACACATCCAGCCCTTGGCTCTGTGCTTCCACCCTGATTCCAAATCCAAGCCTGGAGTGTGCCCAGGCCTGCTGCTAAGACGAGACACCCCTGAGAAGAAGGGATACTTTCAAAACACTCAGGTAACTTCCACCTTCTACCGTCGATCCTACACCTTTCTACTTCTTGGCATCAAAAATGCTGCATGGGATGCTTCGAGTGGCTGTTCTGATTCAAACTCCACTAACTTTAAACTTCAGTTCCAAGGCACTACCTTCCCTGCCTGCACCAGTTAACCCCGCAGCCCCCAGGCTGTGCGTACCGTCATCACTGGTGTGGTGTTCGGCCGTGACGTCCTGCACCGAGTCTTCTGTGGAGGCTCTCTCCCCATGAGGACTTTCACTGCAACAGAAGCAAGCAGGGAGGGTGCTTTACACTGGTGGAAACTGAGTTTCCTCATCACAACAATCAGATACAACTGGGAACACCCATACAGGGAGCCAACATTTAGGCTCCGCTGTGATACTCCGCAGCACAGTCAGCGGGTCCAAAAATCAAGCTGAATTCTTATTTCATCAACCAACCCAAACACCCAGGTTACCCTTCTTGTGTGCTGTCAGCAGTCCAACCTCAGCTCTTCCAACCTGGACCTCTGGAGATGCTGAGCAGTCAGGCAGCAGGGGCAAGCTGGGTCCAGCTCCTTTCTGCCACGCCAGGATTATTCCCTCAGCTTTATTCTCCACTGCTCTAATTAGCTCATTAGATGGCTGATGAGAAAGCTGCCACTTCCTGGGGGAAATTATTTCTCGATTCATAATGATATTTCCAAGTCTGTGCTTGTCATCTCCCTCCATCCCTTTTATCACCATCTTAAATTGTTCCATTCATTTCACCGAACAGCTCCCGTGGCCAGATTAACTGCCTGTAAATAAAGATTCCAGAACACCTAAACTACCAAGAGGACTCATTTATGTTTGGCAAGAAGAAAAGCTTTGGAAGGATCAATAGACAACAAGTGGCAACCAAAGGTTATGTTTTTGTAAGAAGCTACACGAGCAGTTCCCTCTGGACAGGAGCAGAAAGGAAGCTGGAAGAGGATCCACTGCCTCTCCCAAGCAGCTCTGCAGAGCTGCTGCCAGCTGGCAGCCCTGCCTGCCTGCCCTGCCTGCTCCTCTCAGGAGGGAAAAAAGGGATAAAAAAACCAGTGCTTGCTCTTCATCTTACCAGACACCAGAAAACTCATCTGCTGCCCTCTCACAGTGTAACCCCTAAAAGGTGATTTCTAATTCTTTTCACATAGGAGTAACTTCATCCCTCATTTTGGTCTTGCAGTGGTTAAAATAAGTGACCGTGGATGTACAGTGCTCTCCCCCTGGCAATCCCCCTTTTGCACTTTCAGAAAGAGGAGAAAAACAGAAAAAGGAGAAGGGGTGAAGTGCTTAAGTAATTCTGGTGTCTCGTTATGCTTAATCCACGGGACACCGAGCTGTCCAACATCTCCTGAGTCAGTACCTCTGGAATCAACCTTTCCCATCCTTTGCGAAGCCTTTGTGCTACTTAATAAAGTTTACAGAAGAATCTGCAGCCAAATGGAGGCCCCAGGAGGAAGGCAGGCAGCACTGAGGGCTAAGGTTTCACACAGACTCTGAAGTCATGTCGCACACAGATCCAAACGTTGCACAAAGGCCACGTGCCTCCTCCTGTCCAGGCCTCCAGCAGCATTTTCCACCAGAAAACCCGTCCTTACTGCTGACTCTGAGGTGTGAGCCCTGGGATGCTGCTGTGGGAAGCACTGGGCTGCTGGGTTTCACCCTGAGGGCTCCGAAAGTGAGAGCAACAAATCCTGGCAGAGAAAACACCGTGAGAGTGGAGTGACTTGGGGCAGTGGAGGGGCAGCAACAATCTCTGCTCTCTGTGACCAGGGATGGGACTTAGAGCTGTGTCAGGGCAGGCTCAGGTTGGATCTCAGGGAAAGGCTCTTCCCCCAGAGGGTGGTTGGCACTGAACAGGCTCCCCAGGGTTTGGTCACAGCCCCGAGGCTGCCAGAGCTCCAGAAGGGTTTGGACAACACTCTCAGGGACAGGGTGGGATTTTGGGGTGTCCTGGGCAGGGCCAGGGGTTGGACTGGATGATCCTTGCGGGTCCCTCCCAACTCAGGATATTCCACGATTCATCCACACACTATCTCCTTCCCTGCCATTTCCATGGCCTCACTTGTGGGTCTCCTGGACTCTCCCTGAGCTGTCTCAGACAGACAGACAGACAGACCGATGCATCACGGCCCAGGCTTGACTCACAGGCAGGATTTCAAAGTTTATGACAAACTGAACCTTGCTGAGCCCCAGCAATTCCACACCAAAACACCGTCTGGGAGCTCCCACAGGGCTTGACCCACCAAGTGGCACCAGGACAGCCCAGCCACAGCAGGCTCTGCTCCCCGAGGAAGCAGCTGAACCCCAAGGACTCTGCTGCCTGCACGGTGAGGAGCCCACGGGCAATAACGAACAACTATGGAAATACCAGGACTATGAGAAAGCTGGAATGGGAACCAGATGCTTCCTCCTGGCTTTCAGCAGCCTCCCCTGCTTGCTTCTCCCCTTCCTCTGCTTAACAGGGTCCCAGGTCAGGGTGCTTAGGAAGGGCAAGGAAGGAAAACCGAATGCCTTCATAAAGCTGATATCACCTTCCAGGCCATCGTGCCTCCCCCACACTCCTGTGCAGAGACACCCAAACTGAGGGTACTCAACACTGCACATTTTTATTCCTCCCTGTCAAAGCTGATCTGTTTCCTTAGGGTCATAAATATTACCAATTTGGAGGTTTTTTTTCCCTCCTTACAGCTCTTTCACGTGTAACATCAGCTAAAAGCATCAGAGCGAAGGGTAAAATTAAAGAGAATTTCCAAAAGGTTTTGGCAAGTCTTCTGCACACAGCAGTTAGCTGAGAGAAGCCTCTCCTTGCCACACGTACAAGGAGCGAGCTGATAGCTACAGCTACTCTGAAACAAGCCAGGGGAACAAGGTCTGCTCTGTCACCACAGTGACTTCATTAAAAAAAAAAAGAAAATAATAATTTGAATTCCTGGGACACTGAAGGAGAGAAGAAACGGGGGTGGGGGGAGAGAAGCAGGACACAATTTAACATTCCCCATCTTCAGAGGGAGAGATCAGCTCGGCCAGTAGGAAAGAAAACACCTCCTTTCCTTCCCCCACTCCCCAACCTTCCACCCCAGATGACAGGAGCCGCTCTGCCTGAATTGCTTCCAGATGTGGCTTCAGACTGAACACGCGGCCGGATCTCTGGAGCTTTCGGGCTGCGTGGAAATGGTGATTTCGCATTCCTGCCTCTCTCCTCCCCACCGGCGGCGCTGCCCTGAGGATTATACCAGTGCCACAGCCTTCGAGGTGCAGCTGCAAGTGACCCCCCGTGTCTGAGGCAAAGGCACTGCAGGCAGGCAGAAAGGAAAGGCAAAGGCAGGAGGGGAAAAAAAAAAAAAAAGAAAAAAGAAAGGGAAAAGAAAAAAAAAAAACCCCAACAACCAAAAAGAGATTGATTTTGGCAGCTACCAAACCAGAATAGCCAAGAAAATCCCTACACAACCTTGCCCTTCAAGATAAGCGAGCTGGGTTTGACAACTGAGTAGCTACTTGATGCCAGCTTATTTCTTTTAAGTGGATGGCTCTCCAGAGATATCAGAGCCATCTTCTCTTCCACAAAACAGGTTTTTGAAAGGCTGGGCCAGATGCTGCAATCCTGAATTAGAGAATGCAGAACTCACGACTGTAACATGCTCACCCACAGATAACCATCCACCCATTCATCTTCTCCTCAGTGGTACCCATCATACCAGTAATCCTCTGTGCTTCCACCTCTGCTATAGACTGGACCCTCCAGCTCCCTTGGGCCAGGGAAGATGTTCTCATGTTGGATGATGATGGTTTTGATCAGTTCATTGACATGAGCTTGGCAAGAGACTTGGTCGTGACCTTCAGGCACTGACATCAGCGTTGGCCCAAAGCAGATGGCTAAATTGTAGGGATCCATCATGTTTTCTTCACTGAACTGAGATAAACTGCAAAAAAAAACAGAAGTGGGAAGGAGGGTGAACAGCAGAAAACATCATCATCATCATCATCATCATCATCCTCTGCTGCAGAACACACAGCTGAGCTCGGAAGGTTTGCTTTGGGCTTTCTGCTGTCTAAAGCTGATCAGCTTTAGCTGATTCAGAGACATGAATGCTCTGGATCCAGGTAAAAAATGAGATACTAATGGCATTTGCAGAGAAATTAAATAGAAACCACAAGGGAGTTTGAAAGCTCGAGACTACGTGAAAAGGACTGAGTGCTGACTTTATAAGGGGAGCACATTAATCTCTGTCTTTATTCCTTTATTATTGCTGTTCTGAGCCTACTTGCAGCCCAACACTCAATACCAGAGCTACAGATCCCCTCTGCCATGGACGTAAATGGAAAGAGAGTAGGTTTAGATTGGATATTCAGAAGAAATTGTTCCCTGTGAAGGTGGGGAGGCCCTGGCACAGGTTGCCCAGAGAAGCTGTGGCTGCCCCATCCCTGGAAGTGTCCAAGGCCAGGCTGGACTGATCTAGTGGAAGGTGTCCCTGCTGGTGGTTTTAAGGTCCCCTCCAACCCAAACCATTCTGTGATTCCATGACCTTGAGTCCCCATCCCTGGAGGGATTTAAAAGCCATGCAGACGTGGCCCTTGGGGCCTTGGCAGCGCTGGGGGAATGGTTGGACCCCATAATCTTTAAGGTCTTCTCCAACCTCAGTGACTCTGTGTTCAATGCCAGTGCTGCTGCAGAGCCCTGGTGCTCCCACGGACACTCACTGATTGAGGAATGCAAAGAGGTATCTCATTACAATCAGGGTGGTCTTCGGCAGGTTCAGCAGCACCTTCCGCACGTGCAGAGCTCTCTCCTGTAAATTGTCCATCGCTGAAAGGAAGAAAGAGCACCAGAGTCATCATCCCCCCAAACCCACAACCTGCCACTGGGTCCAGCGCGCTGTGGTGCCTCCCTTGGGCAGCAGAGCAGCAGCAGGAGGAAGGAATTTTGCCCGTTTTCTGGATGCTCTGGGAACGCAAAGGCTGCAGAACCTGCTGGCAAAGCCTTTGACAGTGAAGGTCCCTGAACATGTGAAACTTCACTGCAAGTTCCTTCCGAGCGTGGGAGCACTGGATGTCATCTGTTCCAATAGTTCTGGCACAACGGCTCATTCAAGTCTGCTTAGAAAGGTGGGTGTTTAAAAAAGAGACTGTGTAACACTCAAAGGAAAATTAACATAGTTAAAGGGTGAGGCAAAAAGCTCTGTGTGCAGTGGCCTACTGAGAAATAAGTGGGCAGCATAAATCATCTCAGAAAGGGAAGAAGTTACTTGGAAGCAGATTTTACTTTTCCCATAGTGCGAGTTCAGCTCTGCAAAACGCATTTATCAGGAGCAGAAAACCACGAGCCATTTCAGAAGCAGTTATCTTCTGCTTGACTTCAAAGGCTGCCACCGCAGAGGGCCGTCTCTCTGCTCGGACAATAGAATCATTCTTCAGTTCTGGAGGACATGGCAAGAGCCAGGCCACTTAAGATGAGGTTGTTCACATAGGAAAAAACCACAAACAACTCTCTGCCTACCAGAACCACCTTTAGAAACCAAGAGAAATGTTAAAAGCTCGGCTGTGACTGCCCTGATGATTGATATTCTCTAACAGGAGTCAGAAGATGGTCCCTCGTGGTTACGAAGCTAAAAGGAATGTAAGCAGTACCTTGTCAGCTAAGGAGAGCACACAGGAGCATGGCAGCACATCCAGGGAAAGCAGACAAGGCAGGAAGCCCTGCTGGTGATCCCTGCCTCCGACAGGGCCTTTCTGACATCTCCTGGTGACACGTCTTAGAGATTATTTTACGGAAGTGAAGGTTTCTGCTTTATTCTGTTGTAAAAGAATCCTGTCACGAAGCCACCACCTCAAAAAAATCCATCACACAGACCTTAAAATCTGTTCATTTCCATCTCCTTGTTCATTCTTATCAGAGCAAGGATGGCTGTGACCAGGTAGCTGCTCAGACTGCCTAACAGAGGATGCCAGTGCAACACGAGCCCAACCAAAGTAATCCCAAAAAGCTTATTCTGGAGTCAGGAAAAAAAAAGGGGAAGGGAGGAAGGAAAAGTGGGATTTTAGAAAAATCAACCCTATTATTTTTCAGAGCTTCATATACTTACTGACACAGGCAATCAGATCATGGAAGATATCCTTGGGGAAGAGTGGGTGCTCCAGCCCCCGAAAATAGAGCTTCAGGACTCCTGCTATTGAATCCATGTCGTGGTCATTCTGGTCCCCAGCCAAGGGATCTTCCCCTTCGTGACAAGCAAAGAAAAGCAGGCAAGGAAAAAAATCAGAATACTGGAAGGATGCACCTCTGCAGAAGAAAAGGATTTATATGTTAATCCCACCTACTCCAACGGCACCACAACCAGCGTGAGGCAGAGAGATGGGAAGCTCTGACAGCAATCCCAGGAGACCTGGGACAGCTTCTCTCAGCCGGATTTCAGTGTGGCACCGGAGCTCCTGGAGCAATAGTGACACTCCAGGTATTTGGGAAGGGTGGGAACATCTCAGACCCACCAGGGAGGTGAATGTTCCACGAGGCAAACTCCCAACTGCAGCTCAGGTGGATGCAGTGGATGCACAAGAAGCATCCCACACCTGGCTCAGGAGGATGCAGACATGGGGAACTGGGGTGGGAACATTTCTGGGATAATTTGTTGCTGCAGATACGCCACAGTTTGTCTGTATTACCCAAGGAAAGATGCCCACTTAAGGAGTTGTCCCCCAGGGAAAACTCCCTATCAGACATAATTAGATTTAATGATGGGGCAATCCTCAAATTGAAGCTATATATATCCATTATGTGACTGAAATTACCAAAGCTTGCCTATTATCTTAATAACACAAGGGATAATAAATGGGCCACTCCAAACTGGAGCATTATCCCTGATATTAACTGCCACCAAGGGCTCTGGATGAAGTAATAAAATGAAGGGATGTTATTGTTAACTTTGGCAGTCCTGTATATATCATTTGCTTTACAGAGACAAGCGAGATGAACTAAAAGAAAAAAATCCCCTTTTTACTTCTGCATGTCAGTGCTGGAACAAGTGGTTATTTGGTTATTTTCCCAAGCTGACTGGCATTTCTTTAAATAAAAAAAGGGTCTGATTTTGATATGGAGCCTTTTCCTTACTATGAAACACATTTCTGCTTCCTCTCTTCTCGAGGATTTTAACTCCCAGGTAGGTGGAGGTGGAGACAGGTGACATTACACACCACATTTCACACATGTTGTTCATTAAACACCTCTCTTCCCGAAAGCAGAATAAACTCGCTATGCTTAATTAATTACCGCTCGTCTCTTCCACCAGCAAGCCCAGGAACACACTGACTCTGTTCTCTGAGAGTGATGCATTCGGGGGATTAACACAAGGCCTGTTGTTCCCAGTGACCCAGGCAGGACTGGGGAGATGAGCTGCAGGAACTGCCTGAAGAGCAGCTCTTCTGAACCTGCTCTGCCAGGGAGAACAGCCCAGCAAGGAGCTGATGAGTCAGGAGGCTCCCAACTGCTCTCTGCCTTTGTGTGGAACAGCTCTTTCCCACAGAAAATCAAATCTATTAAAAGCCATTTCAAATTAACAGTGCCTTGAAATTTACTCTCTCCCTTGCTGATATTTAAAATAAATGTAGCCAAGCTGTGCCTCAACAACGTGGAAAACACAAGATTTCATCCTCCAGCAGCCAATCTATCCACAAAGGGCTGGGGGGAGAGGGGAGGAAATTGCAGTTACACCTAATAATGAAATTCTCCTCGTCCTTTAGTGTTACAAACAATCAATAAGCTATCAGACATGAGAGAAGATTGAATTCAGAATATTTATTATACAGACACTCTACAAGGTACAAAGCATAAAACCAAACAACTGAGAATTCAAGGTTAATGAGCACTAGGGAAGCGTTTGGGAGACTCACTTAGGAAATACAAAAATCAAAGGGATAAAATAAACCAAACTGCATTCAAAACAGGCCATTTCAGAGCATTTAAACAAATGCATACATTTGTCAATAATTTCTGAGACACTGCAATAGCTCTTCCTTACCTCTCTCAAATGCATTTTTTATGTCATTCACTTCAACTTGTGACCCAGACACTCGGAATATTCCTTCATGCTGCAAACCTGTAAGACAGTAAGAGATGCTGATAACAACAAGATAAGATAGATTAGATAAGGTGGCACCTTCAGCAGCTACAGCTCATACAATAAGGGAAAGATAAGAACACAGGCAGAAGGATGCTGATTTAAAAGCCACTTCTCTCTTCTGTCCAGGCATGTACAGAATATGTAAAACCAGAGCTCAGCACAGACAGAACAAATATTAACCCTTCTTCCTAAACCACTGCAGTAACTGGGCTGTAACAGCCACATTATCTTTTATCCTGGGGGATCCCCAAAGGATTTTACAACCCAGAGAAAGTCATAAACTAATGGTGTATCAGCCAGGAGTAAAATGTGGCCAGTGCCAGGAGGACAATGTTTATTTTGCAGGAGCGATTCCGCCAAGGCCCGGGGCAAATCAACCGCTTGAAACGGAAGCATTTAATTACCCCAGCACGACCCACGGGCTTAGGACAGGCTTAAAGACATTCCTGCTAAAAAGTGAGCATCAGGAATGTCATTATTTTGTCAAGTAGATGGGATATTCCAATACACTCCCATCACAGCGGTTTTGTTGGTACACGTAGGACGAGCAACAACTGCCACAAATCAATTCACGAGCAAGGGAAATCAGCTCCCATCCCCTCCAGCCTTTTCACTGCGGACTTTCTGAACCCAGGAATGCTGTAATGTCTTTGTTTTACTTATAATAGAATCATGGAATATCCTGAGCTGGAAGGGACCCACAGGGATCATCCAGTCCAACCCCTGGCCCTGCACAGACACCCCAACAATCCCACCCTGTCCCTCAGAGCGTTGTTCAAACCCTCCTGGAGCTCTGGCAGCCTTGGGGCTGTGCCCACTGCCCTGGGGAGCCTGTTCAGTGCCAACCACCCTCTGGGGAAGAACCTTTTGCTGAGATCCAACCTGAGCCTGCCCTGACACAGCTCCAGCCCTTCCCTGGGTGCTGCCACTGTCACAGGGAGCAGAGATCGGAGCTGTCCCTCATTAGGAAGCTGCAGCCCCCTCTGTCTCCTCTTCTCCATCTGAACAAGCCAAGTGACCTCAGCCACTCCTCATATGGCCCCTCCAGACCCTTCCCCTCATAAATATCCATAACAATGGCTATCAATAATAAACTCTCCCTGATGCACCTGTGGCCTCTCCCTCCCCATCCTCCGAGGGGTTTTATCCCATCGCAGGCTGTGGGTCTACGTGGTCGCTGTGACACCACAGCTACAGGGGGAAGAGACAATTCCCAGTGAAGAGAAAAAAAGCAAGAAAACCACACTCATCCCACACCTACACAGCCCAAACACTTGGAAATGTCAGGCTACCTCCAGCAAATCCATCCCTGCGTGTTAAGTGCGTCAGGCGGTCGCACCAGCTCTGCCGCCTCACGTGGCTTTGCTGTACGAAAGCACATTCCTGCTAATTCCCAACTGTGCCTTTACACCCTGGCCTGACATCCCGTGCAGAAATCCATCGAGTCTCTTGGAAAATCCAAGCTAGCCCAGCAATATGAGTCTGAAAAGTGTGATCTCCCGATGGCCCTGATTTATCCTGCGTCATTTCCCGCTGCAATGGGGTTTCAGTGACTTTTTCCACCAAATATCCAAGTATGGCCTTAAAGAAGCACTTGTGATGATCTTCCAAGGGATGATGAGAATGGGACTCTAGATTATAGTTTCTAAAATGGTAATGAAACAAGGAAAATGAAACAGGACCTACTACCCCACCCTGCATCTTGGGTAATGAAGATAAATTCAACCCCTTTCTACATCTGTTAATTAACAGCTGTTCCACACACTACTAATAAATGATATCAATTAAAAATGAAAACAAATTACAATAAATGTATAGCATTCAAGGCTGTGAAGTTAACCTTCAAAACAGGCATAAATCATCTCCCTGTGGCAGTAAGTGAGCAATTAATTCCCCACTTGACCTCCTACATTCAAATGCTCAGAGTATTCCTCCTCCTCTGGGAAGGGGATGATTGTTGTCGGTGAAGGCCACAGTTCAGGGCTCACAGGGAGGTGAGTGGAGGTGAGGAATGAGTGGTATCTATGGATGGGAACCTTATTTTGCAAAAAATAAAGGGATATTGTGGGAAGAACGACATTTGCAAGGTCAGTTATTTAGAAAAGTGATTACACACATAACAACCAGCAATGCAGCCAGAAAGAGCAATTTTCCTCAAGTTGCAATCTCTGGGATTGCTCTGCACAAGCAGCACATCCTGAGCTGCTCTGAACATTTTTTATAAGGCTTCTACATCACTTCATCTTATAGGAATATCCCAGGACACCTCTGGTCCCCAAACTCACCATGCCTGCTGATGAATCTGATGCAGCTCTCCACGACCAGGGGAATGGCTTGTGAGGAATCCTGCCCAAAGAGACATTCAAAGAGCAGTCAGAATGCAGAGATGGCAAAAGTGAAGAGGGGGAAAAAAAAAAAAAGTATAAAAAATAAGAAAGGTTTGACTCTGAACACCAACACCACAACTGGATCTCTTCTGTAATTTCCAAGATTCTAAAAACTATAAATCAGCACCCCAAGACAGGCTGTGTGAACTGAAATTCCAAGCCAAATTTTAACTTCACAGTATAAACAAGAGATAATTTTGAGTTTTCCCTATCTCCAAGAAACACATTTGAGCTCACTGGGTACCAAAAAGCAACAGATTATCCCCACAGCCAGGGACACAAAGCCTTCCTGGGTAAGTCTTTATTACATAAAGGCACAACAAGTGAGCAGTTACAGGTTTAATAGCATTGCAGGGGGATTCCAGGGAAATTAAAGGGAATGGGGACAAAGAGACAACAGCATGAATCCTACAAACCAGGGCTGTCCAAACAGCTCAGGGCTGTTCGGTATTTTTGGTTTCCAGGTCTGTCAGAACAGGGAGTGAAATTAATTTTATGTTTTATCAGGGAAAACGAACGAGGCTTTGAGTGATTTCAGTCACTGAACGAGCAGACACCACTTGGACAAGCCTGAAAATGTCCACGGGAGAGAGGGAGGGATAAAAACATTTGTTTTCCGCCAACACCCCCCCTAGCCCTGCTTGGTTACTGAAGGAAATATTAATTACCTGCTTCCTGACGGTGGAGCTGCGCCTGCCACTGATGGGTCAGAAGCACCCAGGGGTGCAGGAGGGAAAAAGAGAACACAACAGTCAGGACAATCCCCCACTATCACCAGCTGATTCCTTTCGCATTCCCAACCACCCGCATTTCGGAGCAGGGAAGGAGCCAGATATCCAAGTCAATCATAATGACAGGAAGTCTCGTTCAATTTATGGAACTCCGGGAAGATTTTAAGCGACTTTAAATCACTAAAACACCGAAGCAGACGCCAGGGAGCTCCGACAAAGGATTGCCCTTGACATTTTAATTCCGAGCGCACGGAATTCTGCGGCGCGGAGGCTCCTCGGAGAAGATGAAGTTTGATATAAATTGCACAGAGCTGCTCTCTGGAAGGGCAGGTGGGAGCAGCCTGGTTCCCACTGTGCTTTTAACAGCTGCCACTGCGGAGTCTTTATTACAGTTTTGATAAGATTTCAAATAAATAAATAACACAACCCCCTCCAACACCAGCACGCACCAGCCAGGCTAAGCCTCTTCTGTCTGCTCTCGTTTATTGATGCTGGGGGACATCAATGGCAGGAAAAAAAGAGGAAAAAGCCCTGCTTTGCCAGGATTTCCAACACCCCTTCCCCCCTCAAAATTTATTCCTGGGGTTTAAAATTCCTTTAGTTTCTTGTAAAAATGAAGCGAGAGAGATAATAGCAGAGAGGCCCTAATGTATCATTCCAGCCAATTCCCTGCCAGGGCAGATGGCTGCTGAATTACAAATAAGGGGAGCAGAAGTGTGATTTTTAAAAAGACTGTGCAACGTGTTAATTTGGGGGAAATTCCTTCCATAAAAATCAAAAACACCGAATGAAAAAAAAGAAAAAATCAGATTCCACGGGCTGTCACAGACAATAAGGCCGACTTTAAACTATTAGCAGGAATGGTTCTTTGATATTTAAAATTGTTTCATGATGAATAATATTTTATTATTACACATGTCAGGGTCTAATTAGGACCTGTCAGCTTTGCTTTGCTGTGAGGAATGTGAACAGTAGTAATGGCTCCACACTGGTAGTAATCACCTTCCTTTTGTTAACGAGGCAGGATGATGCACAGCCCCTGCTCCAGCTCCTCATGCCCAGCAGAGCCCCCTGAATCCATCAATTTGGGGATGGAGATTTGTTATGTTTTACAAAAAGCCCATCAGAAGCTTAGTTGTGGTTCTGTGATTGGTCCTAATTGTAGGTGGAAAGTTTATTCTCCACGACCTCCGTGCTGTTGGATTCCAGCTCCATGGCACAGCAGAGTGTCAAGGGGATAAAGGGTTTCCCAATTTATGTTACTCAACTCCGTGCACCAACCACGTGGATAAACCCTGCAGACTCCCTGGGCCCAACTCTCTTAAAGAAATAGGAATTTGGTTGTAAAAATCTGCGTTTGAAAAATATTCTCTGGGTTCTCACAATTGTTCTGCACTAAGTGTAGCGGGGCAAGAAAAGGAATTTGCCGCTGTGTTGGCTCAATCCATGACCCATCCCTGGAATTGTTCAAGGTTGGACAGGGCTTGGAGTGACCTGGGATGATGGGAGGTGTCCCTGCCCATGGCAGGGGGTGGGATGAGATGATCTTTAAGGTCCCTTCCAACCCAGACCATTCTGGGATTCTACTTTACGATTCTAAATAAGTATCATTTTCTAACAGATACACGTCCTGGGCTGGTAACTGATCTAGAATGACCAATTTGCATCAGATTTTCCTTAAAAATATAATTCCCTGAGCCACACCTACCTGGCTAGGGCGCAGTCAGTCCGCTGACCTGTTAGGAAGACAAAGAAATCCAGCATTAGGAGAGAGGAATGGGAAAATGCTTTCAATACCTCTGTACAGCCAGTTTTGGAGGGAGATGGAGGAGAGGAACCACTGGTGCCAGAGGGGGCAGCTCTGGAAGCTGGACAGCGGCTGGGGATGCTACCAAAGCCCATCCCTGCTGGCACAGCTCCAGCAGGGAAACACAGCTGCCCAGTGACCCTGTCTCTGCAAAGTATTGTTTTTGAAAACCAGCTCCCTGTGCACTCTCATTGTTGGGTTCTGCCAAAAAAACCGGGCTCGTCAACCTCTCCCTCCCTCCCTCCCTCCCACTTCCCAGGGGAATTGGTGGGGCAAGAGATCCTGCTTTATAAAGCCCCTCAGGAAGAGTGAAAACATTCCCAGATTTGTTAGTCCACAGACTGAACGTGCTGGCATTAAGCTATTTTGAGAGACAGACGTTTAATGGTATTTTCCACAAACATATTTATAAAAACATTCCATTAACTTGCACTGAGTTTGCAAGGAAGCAGCCAAGGCTCAGGACTTGCTAATGCAGCATCATCTAAAACATCACAACAAGGAGGAAGAGGCAGGGAAAACGAGGAGGTGCTGCTGGGAATTGTACAGGCCTGATCCTTTGCTGGTACAGATTATCATCAGTGAAACCATCCTGATGCCCAACAGCTGAAAACCCACCTTCCCTCCAGTTGTCTTCCTGCTCCTGGGGAGATGGAAGAACGAAGGAGGGAAACAGCTAATTGCTGATGGCTGACAATTAGTTGAACACATCTTGATAGCCACTTTTCTCTCCCCACGTAAAGCCAAAACAGTGCATAATTTACATGAAAATGTTATTCTGAAGCAGAACTTCCAGCCATCTGTCCCGTTTTCATCATAGAATATTCATATATAGAAATTGCATGGCTGTGGCAACATCAAGGGGCTCCTACATCAGGGTGACAAATGTGTACAGTAGGCAGGGACATAATTACTTGGAGATAGGAAAACTGCTGCTATTTTTATTACTGGAACTTGTCATCTTTAGATTAAGGCAATTTGCACGACGACTAATAAATGTCACCTGAGGATGGGGCAAAGAAGAATAAGAATTACAACAAACCCCTGGATTTTCCAGGCACTGAGGACACGCAGCTGTAGGAACATTTTTCAGTAAAGCTTCTAAACGTGCTCTGGGGATGTGTGAAAGGGATTTTACTTGCCCATTTCCCAGTTAAGTGGCATTTTATGGGTAAGTCTAGGCACAGCCCCCAGTTTGTCCCATTAACCTGCCCATGTGGTTTTGGAAATGAGATGCACCTCCCTTTCTCAGCTCCTTTTGATCTCACAGACGACAGAAGGATTTTTTTCAGAGGCTGCTGGAGCTCCCCCACCCCGACCCTCTCTGGGTCCCTTCACAGAGCCACTAAGAAAGCTCTGGTTTGCAAAGCAAATGAAGAAAACAGAAGCAGCCTTTAAATCTACGTGGCAATACAGAAATCACATTTAATTTCCTCTCTTTCCACCCCCCCCCAGCTTGAGCTGGGTTGAGGGGGCAGGCAGGTTAAGAGGAAAGAGGTCTTGGAATGCAGAGGTCAGCTATGATCCAGGAATGTGATTAGTCACAGGGGCAGCACGGGTGTCCCCTGGAGATATTTAGAGGCAGAAGAAAAATACCCTAAGGACACAGAACTTTGGCTTCACCCCCACTCCTTTCTCTGGGACAGCTGAAGAGATGAACAACTTTAAGCAATAAGGCTCAAACCAATGAACATCCTTCCCTTGCCTTCCAGTGGTTTGGGTCTGATCAACATGAAACTCTTAATTACTGTGGCAGTAAGTATTTTAGGTTTATAGTGCATTTTTAAACTGAAAGCAAAGCACTTCAAAGCCCACATGCTGGTTAAGTTTTCATCCACGAGATTTGCACACCATAAACTGTGGGGAGCCCAGCTCAGTTACACATCACAACACCAGCCCTGCTCCAGCACACAAACCCAGCAACGAGTTGAGCCATTTTTTTTTGACCTGACATTTAGACTGTTAAAACCTTCTCCTCTGCAAATACAAGGCAGTCAGGTTTCTATGGAAACTTGGATGCATAGTTTAAGTGTTTTTGGCCAACAGGATTTGCCCATACCATGAAGGGAAAGAAATCTTCCTTTGTTCTGACACCAACAGCAAATGCATATTCAGTTCTGGCTGCTGCCCCTTGACTAATGCCCTCTAGACAGGCAACATACTTTAAATACTCCGAAATTTGTTTGTTATTCTCCCAGTAAAAGCCCAGGCTCACATACACTAGTTTGGTTTGAACTCACAGAGGTGAGAAGCAGCAGAACTACCATGAAAGTGAAACTTCTGACCAGGCCGCCAGTACTTCTCAACTCCTCAGCAAACTGTAAATCACAAGGTTTGCCCCAGTGCAGATTATTAAGTGATCAGCAGGAGGTGTGTGAATGGGGAGAGGATGGAGGAGTGGGCACAAGCTCCACTGCAACGATAAGTGATGCACTTAAATGATTCATTAAGCATCTCGTGTTCACCATTAATCAAGCAGCCACGTAGGTCACTGGGCTTCTCCCTCATACAGATCAGGGAAATAAATTCATAAAACATGAGTATGGCCACTTTGCATCACTAATCCAGGGCTGTCACACTCAGCTCACTCATGCAGTAAGTGCAACAGCCTGGCTGGGGGCAGAGATGGGGGTCCCCAACTCACTTTCTCCCAGGGTCTTCTGAAGAAGGTCGTGCTTGGCTTGGAGCTTCGTTATCAGGTTCCTGCCTTCCAGATACTCCTTCATTTTCTGGGAAGGTGGGGAGAAAAAAAAAAAAGGATCATGAGGAGACAATTCACGTCTTTTTTACTGCATCTTCATGTCCCTTGATTCTGAACACAAGTCCAGAATGACACTGAAATTTACAGTTAAAGCATGAATCAAGTCCTGGTTTATCTCTCTGGGCAAGTCTGAAATTCAGCCCGCCCGTATTTCGAGTCCAACAAAGGTCGGACTTGATCTTGGAGGTCTTTTTTCCAACCTTAATGACTGTATGATCCTCTGTCTGCAGCGCAACTTGCATTGTTCCACTGTGGAATCAGCTGAATGTTTGGCATGTTTGAAGCCATCAGAGAAGCTGTCACCCGTCCCTCCGCAGCCAGGGGGGAATGGAAATGCAGCTGAATGAGCAATCTGTTCTAAACAACTAAAAGGCTGCTAGTGTGCTTATTCTCTCACTTAACCTCCCTCACCCCACTTTACTTGTCAAATACTGTGGCTGCCTCCACGCTGGATGATACACAGGGTTGCAGGGGGGCCACGGGACAAAACAAATAAAGGTATTATTTAAGTTAAGATCTCCTCTCTCTCGGTGAAATATTGTACAATCATTCAGGGTTTTTTCCCACTGCTTCCTGATTTTTCACAGCTCCGCAAATGCTGGTTTTCTACAGGCCCTTCATCTGTTATTTTTGCAGCTCAGAGCGGTTTTATTTATCTTCACTGAGCTGCAGCACATAAAATACTCTGCTGTACAGTAGCTGTCCGTGTTGGAACTGGGACATATTTACACAGATAGCACATAATTCTTCCAGCATCACAGAGCATTCTTTGGAATCGTGAGATTCTAAAACCATTCCATGATATTTTAAAAATTCAGCCAGCAAAATCAACACAAAGAGAGGATTCTCATTTAATAACGAAACGTTCTCATTCTTATCATTGAATCTTCATATGGTTTGGGCTGGAAGGGACCTTAAAGATCACCCAGTTCCACCCCCTTCCACTCCCACTGGCCTGCCCCAATTCTATCCACTTTCTCCCAGTTCTGGCCTAGGGTTGCCAAATTAGACTGCAAATATTTAAGGTAAAAAAAGAGTATTTTTAGCAATGAGAGTGCCTGGCCCCTGCTTGTCCTTTGCAGGTCACAACAGCAGCCTGCATGCAGGATGTAAAGGACCAAGAAGAAATATATACATAAATAAATAAATATATATATATATATACAAACCCTGTCAGTACTGAGGGTAAGGGAAAACCTTCCAGGAACTAACGAAGTTTCCCCTGAGGGGTCTCCAGCCCTGCCGTGCACTGACACAACAAACAAAAATGGCTTTAATTAACTGCCAAAAGCCCGTGTTTCATGTCCCTTTGGTTGACAACACTGGAAGAAACATTTCACAAGAATTAAGTCCCTTTGGAGAGTCTCAGCATTTCCTCCTTCCTATGTTAATACTTCAATTTTTTTGTTGCTTTAGAAGAAAACAGGAAGCGTGATCACTGCGACAAAAAATTAATCATACTGCTTTTGGAATTACCCTGTAGGACCAAGCCCTAACTATATATTTTGCTCAGTACATCAAACCTTGACAGAAGGGAAACATGAAGAGTTAAAAGCTGCACAAATAACCAAAGAACCTGAGGTGGGGGGGTTGAGGATAAATCTGGTTCGGGAGGTCTCGGAGTCACGGGCGGGTGAAGGGACAGGAAGGGCTGGAAGGCTCAGCTCAAACAGGAGCTTAAAGATCAGCAGATCAAGTTGATTTGGCAGAGTTAAGCTCCCCTTTGAAGCAGATCTAAGCACTTAAGCTCAGCCTAAGGTGGCTGCAGGCAGGGCAGGGCAGGGCCACAGCGCTGGGACTCACAATGCTCTGGGCTCAGGTCATGTTAAGAACATCACCTGCCTGGGATTGTACCAGGGAATGTTTTAAAGGAGAAAAAGAGAAGGTTCCTATTCAGTGCAGTATCTCATGAGATTTTATTCCTACTCTCTCATGCCTGGCATTCTGTGCTCTGCCTGTTGCAAGGATGCTTATGAAAAAAAAATGCGTAATTTTAAAACAAGGCTTCGGGCTTTGTTCAGTGAATTACGAAGATGCATCAGCACTGGATTTTTGGCTTAATAAAAACAGACAAAAAATAATAATCAAGCTACAGGAGAACTCCTAAGGATTCCATTTCTGGCAGAGCACAGCTGGAGTCACACTAAGCGCAATCAGAACAAAGCAGCAGAAACGTCCTCAAGTCACGTTATTTCTGCACCGTGACAATTAAGAGGTGAAGATCTGTTGTTAGTCAGAGCTGGGGAGCATTTTGCACCCAGAAAACCAAGCACCCTGGACACCTCGAGCCCAAACTCACTGCAGGATTTTCCCAGGGAGAACCAGTTGTCAGGTGGGACGTGGAAAGAAGTGAAACGCAAACCAACCATATCCTGGCTGTAAAGAAAACCCACTTCTGCCACTGTCCCACATCCTGATCTGCCCCCAGTCCAGAAAGCTCAGCAGTTTTATTCCCTCTCTACACCCTCCAAGAACAACTTCAAACCAGGCACTTGAAGGAGAGGGGGAACTGGATCTGACTGACCACGGCACCAGAGTCACACTGACACACCCAGCGTGACGCTGCTGCAGGACTCATCAGCAGGGAGGCTTCACATCACACTTAAGACCCATGGCTGAAGGGTCTGCTAGTAATAAATTCCCATTCATTCTAAAGCACTTCACAGAATGAGCATTGTTCTGGCTCTTCATCTTTGCAGAGGAAAAAACAACATTTAGTCTAAGAACTAAAATTACCCCCGTTTTCGAGGTAAGAGAATTAAATCATTCATCCCCTCTCCACTCCTCAGGTGGGGCCGAGTGCCAGCTGTGTTATGATTAGCAGCTCTGACAGCTCCAATTCCAGGAAGCAGGTCTGTATCCATGGCAGCAGCAGCCACATCCCTGGATTTCGGCTCCCTGAAGTCGCTGCTGCTTCCCTGCTTTAGCCACCTGCATTAGCTCAGTGCTAAGTCAATCACTCCTCTGCTTTCCACTCACACAGGGCACTTTTAAGCTTCTATTCTGAATACAAATCTTCCTTCAAAGCCCGACAACAGATCCATCAGCGTGCAGGGATGTGCCTCTAGTGGAAACATATATTATTCCAGTGTGGAGATACTACAGTGAGTATCTTCAATTAAATTCCCATCACTATTTACCCGAGAGCTCTGCCTAGCTAGTAATGCACTACACGGAATTTCCAGCTTCAGTTACATTAATATGGAATGCTCTTTTAAATCACTATTTTTCTTACAGTTCACATCCCTCAGCATTTAGCACATCACAAGGTAAAAGGGGATTTAAATCTCAGTTCTGCTCTGCACTTTGTTTTCACCCCCTGCACAGCGAATGTCTCACCCAGCTCTGCCCTCAGCCTCATTAATACTCCTCTGAGCACCTCCTCAGACACTGAAGAAGCTGCTCTTTAGAGATTCAAAGCTTGAAATCTTTATGGAGGATATTTATAAGCCTGGTCAATAGCAGATCAATCCAGCATCTGGTCTGGCTGGTTAAAGAGGGTCTCTCTAACTAACCCCATGAAACAGAAAAATATCCCCTCCAAATTAAGCCCTGGGTTCCTTCTCCTATTTGAACTTACAATAGTCCCTCTCTAGAGAGGGAATGCTGAGAGTTCAATTAAAAATCACTTTTCTAGTTCCATAACCCTGGGCAGGGTGGTCAATCCCTTCTTAATTGAAGCCATTTCTCCACCCACTTCTCTCAATAGCCCGTTTCACCTTCTACAGAGGATTTTGAATATTTGTAAGTCAAGGCCTGATGAACCATCCTGCTACTGCAATTTGCACAGAAAATTCAGACTTTTAATAATTCTGGGAAGGAGAAAGTGAAGGATATTACATACAGCAAAAGATGCCCAAAGGAATGATAAAGTAACCAGGATAAGAGCCGTGATTTTCATCTGCTAATCTATTTTAAAAATCAAGCCAAATTCAACAGTCTAATATAAATCTGATTTAGAAAAAAAACACATAGTATGGTATGAAATTCAACATCAAAAAGCTCTTTGCACCTTGTAAAAAGCACTGATTTAGTGAAAAGCTGTGAGCTGGAATTGTAAGATGATAATAACAAAAAATGAAAGAGCTAAACATCCTTTTAGCTTCTATTAGTTTTGAAAATTGATATTTACAAGCTATTGAGTTCTTTCTCAGACAATTCCTTTTCAAATGCAGAAGAAATCAAATTTTACACTATTTATCCACTGACCACGTTTGCATCAACAAAGGTATCCCAATATATTCATAAGAATTGAAAACCCACGTTTTAAAAACCCAACGTGCTTCCTCTGCTTGCCCAAAATCAATGACAAAAGTGTTTTTGTAAGAGAAGAGCATCATTTTGCACCCTCTTGTGAGTATAATTCTAAATAAATCACAATGAAAATATCGAATATAGAATGGTTTGGGTTGGAAGGGACCTTAAAGTTCATCCATTCCACCCCCTGCCACGGGCAGGGACACCTTCCACCAGCCCAGGTTGCTCCAACCTGGCCTCGGACACTCCCAGGGCTGGGGCAGCCACAGCTTCTCTGGGCAACCTGTGCCAGGACCTCCCCACCCTCCCAGGGAAGAACTTCTTCCCCAAAAGAAAACAATTCCCAAGCTCCTAAAAACGAGCCCCTTACTGTGAAGTAGAACTGCTCTGTCTCCTGCTGGTTCGCCCGTCTCTTGGCAATGCTGGGTTTGCTCATGAACGTTTCCGAGACAGTGGATTTCACAGACTCCATGGAGTTGCTGTACTGGAAACAGTCAGAGACATCAAAGTCCTCTATCGTGACTATGTCCTGGATCGTCTGGAGTGTGGCTTCCATCGTCTTCTTAACCTGCCCAGCAAGAAGGAGAGAACTTAAAAGCGATGACAGCACGTTGTGTGTAAACAAGAGAGGCAGCAAGTGCCCTGGAGCACTTCAGTAATAAACAGATATTACTGGTTTCATGTCCTGACATAATTAAGGTGTAAGTTTTGCTCATTAACAGCACAGCCCATGCAAGCCAAGGGCTGGCAGCACACAGGAACCTGCCAGGAGCTGGAAATCAGCTGTGATCTTACAGGCTGGCATCAGGAGCAGATGTAAAGACATTTAACCTCAAAGCAAAGAGTGTGGAACAAAGATGATCTAATTGCCCTCTGGAACTGCATCTACTGGGCATCAAATGTTAGATGTTACAACCAGGACTTTGCTGCACTTTTTGATTTTACTGAAGGTAAATCCAAATCAGCTTCCTAAACATAAAGGAGTTGCAAATTTTACCCAAGGAGGATTAAAAGTTCTTGAACACAGAGATGCAGAGACAGGCCATACCACTGATGCAGTCTTCTCATCTTAGATGACCAATTAAGCAAAAATCACCCTTACCCCAGGTTACGCAAATTCACTGTCTTCACTTCAAAACATTAAGTTCCTCTTTTTCCCTTAGCTATCCAAAGGCAACTTTTGCAACACAGCCAGTCTTATCAGCTGAAGGATGGGAAGAATGACCCATGGAGGTATTTGAAAGGATCCTCTCCACACACCCAACTTCCATGTGAGGTCACACACTAATGAACTGCTGGCCTCAGCTGCCTCTGTCTTGAATTTTAACACAAGTCTTCACAAAAGAGGATCACAGCAACTAGATTCTTGCACAACTAGTCCCCCACCCAGTATGGACTGCAAGTGGGTAAGAGGGGTTGTTGATTTTTGGTTGATTAACTGACCTCTTCATTTTCGATCTTCAGCGTAGATAGCCTGGACTGCAACTGCTGACACCGCTGCACCAACTCACTCTGGACCGGCTGCTGGGCACAGAGCTGGGACTCCTGCAAGGGAAACAGCACAGCTTTCAGAGGGCATGGAAAAAACCCCCATCATCAAGAACACTGCAATTAGTCATTTAATTATTACACACAAGCATTTTCCAAAGTGCTCAACTTCGAAACTTTGCAGCCCTGGATTTCAACCGGTGGCAAAGGTCTGTGTTCTCCCAGACTGCAGTTCCCTTCCTGGGTGGACTGAAGAGTGAGCAGGAGAGAGGACGAGAACATCACAGAAGAACCAGAAAAAAAACGAGCTGCTTCCACTAGTGTAAGCTCATTGTGTGTTTTGAAAGTCTGAAGGTGCTTTACCACAGACATTGGGCTAAATCACCTGGCAAATCAAGCAGAATTTGGTTCAATGTTCCAGCCAGGCATCCTGGGGCAGGGGTACAAGGGGCTGAGCTTGCTCAGCTGAACTACCTGTACACCACAGCAACAGGCACAAGTCACCAGTTAATAAATTCAGGGGAGTTGAAATAAAACAAGAACAGGTTAGGGACCTGTCAAACATGCCAGAACAGTGAGTTTCCCCGTGCTCCTCAGAATTATTCTTATTTCACAGCATGAGGCAGCTTTTCCCTTCAGTTTTGTTCTGGTTTTCTGTGTGGGGGGGCTTTTTTAAAAGAAAACACTGACCTCACTGCCTGAGGCAGAAACTGAAACGGGAGTTTTATCACACAGGCACACACACACCATCACATATTCAATGTGGTACGTGCAGGACTATTGCAACAAGACCATCAGCTGCATTGTAAATACTCATTTGGCCTTAAGAACTACCAAGATAAACGATTCAGTGAATGGGAGCTGTTACCGAATGACTGACTGCAGGTAATTCTTTTTCTCTTCCCACGATCTTACAGGATACCACCAAAGCACAGGGCAAAAAAAAAAACCAGGAAAGGTCATTTGCAGTCTGAGGGTTTCCCTTAAAATGGAACAGAACAAAGAAGAGCCTGAAGCAGCGACTGTAATTCCCAGACGGAAAGAAGAGGCTGCAAGAGACCATCCCTCCAGTCTGTGCTCAGTGTTCAGGGGATAATCTAGAAATCCAACCGACTGACCTAAATTAGCACATTGTACATGTGTTCCCGTTTAGAACCGGTTTCAGCTTGTGCGACTTTAAACAGCTCCCAGCTGAGTAACCACATCGTGATAAACCCATAAAAAGAGGGATTTTCCGTGCCAAAAACGAAAGTCCTCTGACAGCCTCGTCTCACGAGGAGGATGCAAAGAGCACCACTGGAAAGCATTTGGGCTCTAAGATTACGCACCCAAACGCATCAAAAAAATTGGCATTTAAGTTTCTTTACACTGTCCCCTCAAATTTCTGACTTCAGATTCTGTCTCAGGGTGCAGGAATTTACCTAATTTCATTTATTTATTTATTTGACTTGTAAGTTAAACGAAAGGTTGAAATGGAGTATCCTGTTCACATTTAGTGTTAAACCCAATTAAGCATTCTCATCTTCAGTACCTCTGACAGCCACAAAGAGCCAGTACAATTCAGACATCCACACCATGAGCCTCTGCTTAACCTTTGCATCATCTCCTCTTTCTCGGGCTCCCCTGAACCTCCCAAATCCAGAGCCAAACAGGTGGCCTTGGAGCGAGTGGATCGATTATCCAAGGCAGGGGAGATGAACAGGCGGAGCTGGGAGCGTTTACAGAGCAGGGACACAAACTGACCATGTCACCCATGTGCGGCTGGAACTCGAACTTCATGGGGGGGCAGAAGACGTTGTTGTACATCTCCATCAGCCTCTGCTTGTCGCTGTTGGCATCCAGGTTCTCCACGGCGTTCTCGATGGCGTCCAGCCCCTCGTGCTTCGACTGCTCCAGGTTCAGCTCCGCCGACAGGAACGTCCTCAGGGCTCTGTTGAGGCTGGCGTGGTACCCCAGGTCACAGCACTGCTGGAAAAACACACACAACCCCACGTGAATAAAGAGGACAAACTCTGGAATGGAAATTAAAGTGTTTCCAAAGCTTGAAGTTGTATAAAGGGGTAACAAGTTGTGGGTGTTTCGGCATCTTCTGGGTACCAGAGTGGTCCCACATCCCCCACTCAGTGCAGAGGCATCTTGCCCAGGGTCCTTAGAGAACCCCAACCTATAATGCCATACAAATTTCAGCACCATGTTATAATTAATAACCAAAACAAGCATAGCTTAAACTATTGTAACAGTTTTGTGGATTTTTCATGGAGTATTAGATATTCATTTCATGCAGTTAGAAAAAAGTAACCTGGGAGTGGGTGGGTTCAACAGCATGGCAGTGTATTCCCCTAAATTCTAGCCTCGCTTTTAGGGGCCCTGATTCCTATAAGCACACTCCAAAAATCCTTAAATATTATTCAAAGGAAGAGGAAATCAAGGCACTAAAGTACTACTGGCGAAACAAGACAAAGGATTTGGATCACGTATAAAAGTTAATCTACATCTACATAATTCCACCCAAAACACAGAAAACTGCTTCATTCAGTGTACTTCAGGAAGGAGGAACATGACCTGGACATCCCAGGCATGAGAACAGAGTCATCCAAAAGCCAAGCAGCCTTCGGTTGGGATGATTTCACTGCTGGGGTGAAACAGAAGAGTAAAAAAACACTTTGAAGCAGAAAGTGGTTATGGTCAAGAATTTCCTGGCTATGGCTGACACCAGGGTGATGTCACTGGGATACAATCAAGCAGCTTCATCTCCACCAGGGCTGCAGAGCCAAGTTTTCACGTTTCAGAAGGGGAAAAAGGCACTTTTTCATTAGCTGATCAGAAACAGCCTGGGTTTTTCAGCCATCGAATTAAGAGAGCAAGAAGGAGTCCACCTTCTTGGAATTACAAGCAAGATTACATACACTAGGAGAATATCCAAAAAGAAAGAAAGAGACCATCTGCTTGATTGCTGTGCTGCTCTGTAAGCAAAATTCACATGAAATCTCCTCCTCGCCCATCATTTGGGTCTCATCACTGTCATTGTGTGCAAAATCAAAGAAAAAAAAGGGGGGAAAAGAGGAGGAGGGGTGGTGGGAGAGGGAAGAGAGAGGCTACTGGACCATTCCCTGCTTTCACAGAATTTCTGCCACCGGGTGCTGCTGGATGCCTGGTTCTTGTGCCAACAAGCCGTGGCAGGTGGGGAGTCTTGTAAAAAGAGCTGCAGTTGCTGGTTGGGCTGGAGGCAGAGAATTAAAGGACTTTACATTCAATCAGAAAGAACAAAACCAGCCAAGAAAAAAAACAACACAAAAAAACACCAAAACAAAAGAGGCCTGATTGAGAATCCGCACGTGTGGAGGCAGTCTTGGATCAAGAGCCACTCACAGCTCCTGCTCAGTGCACACACACTGCAGTGCTTCCCTGCAGTCAGGGATGGGGGAAAGGCAGAGCTGGGCCAACGCTCCAGCCAGGATTAGGATCAGCTCAGATTTAACAGCAGCACTCACTCCTTTTCTCAGAATCACAGAATAGCTGCTGTTGGAAGGGACTTCTGGAGGTCACCCAGTCCAACCCCCCTGCCAAGGCAAGGTTACCCAGAGCAGGTGGCACAAGAGCTCATCCAGATGGGTCTGGAATGTCTCCAGAGAGGGAGACTCCACACCCTCCCTGGGCAGCTGTTCCTGGGCTCTGCCACCCTCCATGGAAAGAAATTTCTCCTCGTGCTGAGGTGGAACTTCTCATGTTTTAGTTTATGGCCCGTGCTCCTCATCCTGTCACTGGGCACCACCGAACAGATCTGGCACCATCCTGACACCCTCTGGAAATATTTCTCCATCTTCCCTTCTCCAGACTAACCAGGCCCAGCTCCCCCAGTCCCTCCTCCTCAGAGAGATGCTCCAGACCCCTCATCATCTTCGTGGCCTCTGCTGGAGCATCTCCAGCAGCTCCTTGTCTTTCTTCAGCTGTGGAGACCAGAACTGGACACAGCTCCTGCTGCAGGAGGGGAGAGCACCGGGGGAACTGGGAAGTCAAAGGGGAGTTAATTTGTCACACCCACCTCGAAGCAAAGTGGTTTGGCTTTCTGCTGTTGAAGGCAGTGACAGAAAACACTTCCCAGCGCACTCCCCCACTTGAAAGGTTTTTAAAGTCCAGCGCTCCGTGTTTATAAACGTACCAGTCCCGCCGTCCCTTTTCTGGGTTATATAAATGTTTGATGGAATCATTCTCAAAGGAAATCAATTTTTTATAAGAATTTAATGATAACTCATTCCAATTCCCTTCCCGACATGACAGCTGATTAACCCTTTGCCAGTGAGCAGTTTTCAAACGGACCCAAACCAGAAGATTTAAGGAGAAAAAGCCCTTTGTTTTAAAATGCAATTTCCATTTGGAAGGGAAAGGACAGGATCCTGGAGTAAACAGCAATGGAATAACTATTCCTAGAGGAGTAAAGTAAGCTCTGGGAGTCACTCACACACACATTTTTACCTTTTTTTTTTTTTAAATCCTGTCCTAGTGACCCTTTTATAAATACGAGTTAATGCAAACTTCCCCATTACTGTAATATTTCATTAGCATCAAAGAGCTGCCTCAGTCCCCAAAGTCAGGAAATTCAAAACTACTGGGCTATGTCAGGAACAATTTATTGTTCTTAACTCTCGATGAAGAATTAACTCCCTGTTATCCTTCCCTGCAACTGGAGAGGGAACACAACGTGCTGTATAAACATGACAAGTTTAATGCTGTTGGGTCTAACACAATCTACTTGTAAGTAACTTTGAAGATTACTTTTATATTATATTTCAAAATTCAATATGATCAAATGATTAGATTGAGGGAAAGTATTACAGCCTGGCTTAAAAATCACATTTTTATTTAATTCAGATGGTTCAGATAACCATCACTGGCTATAATTGTTAATTTTCAATCCTTCAGGATCAAAGGCATTAATAAATCTATATTCCCTGTGTCTTGACAGTGAGATAACTGAGCTCCATCTCCTGTGCTCCCAGACAAGTCCCACATTTTTCCATGCCTGAAACCAGAACAGATAATATTTTTATTTTAAAAATGATGAGAACTTGTAATGTAGTGTTACACTGAATGCTTCAAGGGGGTTAACACGGGCATGGACTCACTCAGAGGCACAACGGCTCCTCTCTAGGAACAGTGACAAATCCCTGGAATGCTGGAGTTTGGCTCCCTGTCTTGCAGCACTGCCTGCCACAGCCCAGAGACAGCTGGGACTATGAGAGAAGCACTTCTTTCCAAGCTGGATAACCCAGATTTGTCATGTCCTGCTTGAAACATCTCAGGTCTGTGCTTAGAAATTGGTTTGGGGCTTATGAAATCCAAAAGGATTCTCCACTATGTATGATCCATGAAAATACCCTGAGAATGGCCTGAGAGCAGACAAGTGAACCAAGCACACATGCAGCATTTGGGGGAGGACTTACAGATGGGTTGTAAAAGTGAAAACTGAGATAACTGAATTAGGCTGAGGGCAGGGAAGTGAATCCCAACCAACTTTTCCATATAAATATGTACAAAAAGTTATCATTTGTTAAAAAACCGCCCCGAGACCGCACAATTAAGGTTGAGCAAACGTTAACCAAAACAGGTCTCCTAAAAAGGCAGCAGGAATAAACAATCCAGGCCTCTTCAGCGCAGCAATTCTGCAAATCATGACATTTGGAACTAACAGTATTTTTCAAGCCCGCTCTCATTGACAGCCCTGACCTCCAAAGGACAGGTTTAAAATCAACACCTGGCACAAGAGCACTCCAGGCGAGTTTATCATCGGCTGAATAAATGTATTATATAGACTGTTAGTTATTATAATAGCTGAGTAATTAATAGTGATCTGAGTGCTCTTTATTGCCTGTGTCTAGAGAGACACTTGTGTTCATTACTCCCTGCTCCTGCTGCAGCTCCCTCCAGGCTCTGCAGCCGAGTGTTTCCAGCAGTGACAGCACCGGGACGGCCTCGGAAATGGAACCGGATCCAGCAAGAGGCAGCGACCCAGACACAGCCTGTTCAGTGCTTGAGCTCTGCTTGAGCCTGAAGGGGGGAGTTACATCCCTGGGAGTAACTCAGGGTTCCCAACTCAGCTGGGATTTTGGGGTGTCTGTGCAGGGCCAGGAGTTGGATTCGATGATCCTTGTGGGTCCCTCCCAACTCAGGATATTCTATGGTTCTCTGAGCTTTTCAAAACTAGTTAAAAGCAACTTCAGGAAATGCTTCTGAACTCCCACTTTTTCCCCCCCAAATTTCTTCTACTGTTTCTACAGTTCAGAACCCTTTTTCCAAAATGTGCTTCAGAGTTAAAATCTTGCGGGTTTGCTTAAAATAGCAAACAGAAAATGTCAGGCAACAGTGTGACACCAAAGCTGGGTTTCATTTCAACTAAGCAACTCCTTTTCTTTCTCAGAGCCACATTTCTTGCCTCGCTGTGCAACGAACCGAGTTGGCCATCTAAGAAAAGCTCATGTCACAGCTTCATGAACAAATAGCACGGCTGTGGCCACCCTCCAAGCTGCCCATCTGAGCCTGTCCCTGCACAGCTGTGCACAGGTTTCCAGCTGTGCTGGTGCAGAAGATGCTGAAGGAGGAGGGGAAGGTGTGGGGGCTCATGGCAGTGATAACCCAGTGCAGGCCCCCGAGCAGCAGCACTTACATCAATGAGATCAGACAGGTCATGGATGTAATACTTGAACACCGAGGCATTGGTGGCTTCCAGGGCCAGCAGATACTCATTTCTTGCCTTAATCGCCTTCAGCCTGTTTTCTGTGTACTTTGCTTGGCGCTAAAAGAGAAAGAAAAAGAGAATACGGCATTAAAAGAGGTGTAGCAGCATTCAGGATACTGAACAAACCCTGCTCTGCTCACAGTTTTTGTCCATTTGAATTCCAGTTTTATCAAGACTCCGAGACTTAAAATGTTGGTTAATTATTCAGATGTTTTGAAGCATTACTGCACTAGGCAGCTCTGGATTGAAAGCCTTCTCTTGAGGCTGTGGGCTGGGGAAGATTAAGGAGGGGATGAAGGAACAAGGTGGGTTTATGAGGTTATTTATGGTCCAGCTCCAGCACTACCAGAAGACCACAGGTACTTTGAGGGCTGCTGCAGGCCCCCCACCTCTTCCAACAGAAGCTAGGCTTGAACTTGGTCCTTCCAGAGTCTAAAACCATTAAAAAATAACTCTTCCCCTTCCTATTGGCTTGAACCTTAGAGCTGAACTGACCAATTAGTGACCAACTAACCTTAGACTGACTTCAGACTGACTGATTACTAAGGCTCTGCCCACAAAGCCAGTCTGGGTTTACTTGACTGCCTCCTATCACAGGTCTTGTGCTTTGTACAAGAAAAGTACATGCTAACCAGGACTTCCAGTTACTTTTACGCTCTGTTTAACCTTTTTGTGCCATGCCTGCATTACCTGGGATAACACAAAATGCACTTGGGATTCTCCTAAAGGACACTCGGTGCAAGCTTTGGCCTTTCCTTAATCCGAGCGCTTAAAATGGCAAAAATAAACGAGACTGGCATTTGAGGAGGGAACTCAGCATCTCCTGTGCTGATCTACTGCAAAAATCCCCCCCTACACAAGCAGCAGCACTGCCATGCAGGTACCTTCTCCTTCATTTTCTCTATTTTTTTGACAGAGCTTCGCCGCACGTGTTTCTCTTCAAACTTGACGTTGGACGTGGAGTCGGGGGAGCGCGGGGTCTGCTTGTCTTCTTGTTTCACTGACTTCCCAATCTGCTTCTCCTCCTGCTTCTCTGCCTCCTTCAGCTTGCTCTGGGCACTGATGCTGTCAGCGTTGTACATGTGGTAGGTTTTCATAACCTGCAGAGAGGTGAGAGCCGACAGTCAGAGCCCAGCGAGGCAGAGCTGGTCGTTAAACCTGAAATAATCCGAACTGGAAAAATAACTCAGGGAAATCTCCCCCTTCGGGAAAGCAGGACAGAAGATGCCACGAACGAGTGTGGCTCTCAAAATGAATCTGAAATCAAAGTGGATTATTCTGCAGCTGTTTCTTTGTTTAACTTTGGCATGTGCCTTCTTGTACAACCCAATAAAGGAGGCATGAGATCCAAAAAAAGATCCAGACTCAATCCAGCCTCCTTTACTATTCAAAGAAAATGATATGCCAGCGTTGGAAAATGAGAGCTTTTCATCAGCAGGTAAGTTTTCCAAAGGGATGCCTATCAGTCTTTCATCTGGATGAATCAGTCCTTTAAACATCACAAGTCTCCAGGAACTGTATGTAAATCCTGTCTGAACACAATGGCTGCAAAAGCAACTCAGGTTGCATTTGTTTATATCAAATTTGCTACATAAAAGTACTTCTGTTCACCTTATGTAATAAAAGTATTAATAAAAGAGTGTTGTTCTTTCGTTTAGGGGGACCTGCACCCTGTACTATATGGACAACTTGTATTATAGCACATTTTTTATAACTAAGTATAGAAAAATATCCCCCAAAGTCACAAAAAGCCCATTTGTTTCACAGGATATTAACATCTAGCTTTGTGCTGAGGAAAAAGATCTAAAAAACCAAAGGGCACGACACATAAACTGTTTTATTATCCAGAAATGCAAAGCAATTTGAAGCACACACCAAAACAAACATTATTATGATGTAACTCTCGTAGGGGGGAAAAGAAACAAACAAAAAAGCACAGTTGCATAAAGTCACCCCAAATAAATCAAATTTTCTATGCAAGTGGGGTCTTTATTTCAGAGGAAAATCTGTTTATACCTATTTTGCACCGTAACATGACACAGTTTTACGTAAGTAGGACGCAATCTCTGCCTCTGCAGTGATCAGCAAAGGTTCCCAGATACAAAGAGACACTGGATTTAAACATGAAAGGGAATGTGAATGCAGCCAGTGCTGGAGAGACGTGCTGAATAATTTACACACACGCACTCCCAGCTCCTGCATATGCTCAGACTATAAAGCAGGCATTTATAATAATAGATTCAAAGTGGTTTCTTTTCCTCTGTCACCAAGAGTGGAACTGGCAGAGAGCAAGAGAAGCAGGAGCAGAAATGGGCAGTCAAATGGTTTCAACCCACGTTGGCAGCCACGGGCTCTGCCCACCCCAGTCTGCTACTGGGGTCACTGGTGACTCACTGGAGTCTGCTGAGGGCACAGCACGGGACAACTCAGGGCAAGAGAAACTCCAGGAAAGCAAAGAACCCACCCATGTCTGTTTTGCCTGAAAACAGGGATTCTGCCAGTGCTTTGGGTGCAGAAACACAACACGATTTAGGGTGGAAAAGACCTCCGAGATCATCAAGGCCAGCCTTTGATTGACTGATCACCACCTTGTGCCACGTCCAGTTAAACCAGAGACCCAGCAGAACAAGAAGTGGAAGTATTTCTAGAAAGTACCACTAAATTTAATCACTGGTGTGATTTGAGTCCAGCAAGAAATGGTCCTTTAATGTGATGAGAAGTGGCTTTTTCGAAGGAAAAGAATTTTTCTGGTGAAGGGACAACTTAAAATTTTGCAGCAGAAGGAAGGAATAAATAGATTTCTGAGACTGCCATTAGAAAGGTTAATACCCTACATCTCCTTGTTTATCAAAGGCTGAAATCTGGAAGATCTTCCTTCCATAGTTAGAGAAACTACCAGGACTCAGTATTTGGCTCAATAACCTGTCAGAGCCTGGCACCCAGAAATTATTACCAATGTCTACGAAACTCCAGGAACCAGCCCCTTCAGTGCCAGGTCAACTTGGATTAGAAGGAAATCTCAGTTCCTAAAACTGTGTGTTTAGAGACAGATCCAAGTTCTTCCCTAGGACATGACTCAAAAGTTGCATCAGATTATGCCCTCAAATAGAAAATAATTTCTGGAGTAGGCAGTGTTGATTAGTCTGAATATTTGGCTTCAAGGTAACTGTTA
>JAYRBT010000075.1:2564573-2577682 GCA_036023395.1 Myiotriccus ornatus
CACCCCCTGCCATGGGCAGGGACACCTTCCACTAGCCCAGGTTGCTCCAAGCCCTGTCCAACCTGGCCTTGGACACTGCTAGGGATGGGGCAGCCACAGCTTCTCTGGGCAACCTGTTTTCATAAAAATGAATCTTTCATGCTTAGAAAAACCTTCCAAATGCTGGTGCTTGACAGACTCAGGCAAAGATGTGCAGGACTCAGCTTCATCAAAAAGAATCACAGATCAAAATAGCCTATGACAATGTTTTTTATTATTATTATCATCATTATTATTATCATCACAATAAACATTATCATAATGATGGTAATGTAATTGAAGTCCACATGACCCAAATGCTTCTGTCAATACGTCCCTCACAGCCTGTATCATCTCTGCTTTAAAGAAATCACTTGGCTTTTAGGAAAATTGAACTTCTCTGCAAGCTGCTCATTCAAATCAAGCTTTGATTTTCCCTGACACAGCTCAGCGTTAACTGCAAATTTTGAGAATTACAAGCATGGACATCCATGCTGCTCCCTGCCCTTCTCTTCCAAAAGATTCCAGTTATGAACATCTGTTGTTTACAAGTGCTCAGCCTGAAGGTTGCCAGACTTATTCTGCATCTTCTACTTGAAGGCAAAGGCTGCCAGAAAGCCATCTGAATTTCATGCTGGGATATCCTGGACATTCAGCTCTCCAGCTGACAATTGCTACTCAGTGTCCTGCTTCCAAAGATTATCTTGATTTAAAATATGGCCTTAAAATAGCACTGTCTTTTCATTTTTTTCCCCCCCTTTTTCTACCTTTTTTTTTTTTCTTTCCCATTTTCTCTCTTGAAAGGAATCGCTCAAGATTTGCCACGGGTTTTATACTTTTTGAACAGTCAAGTAGCTCTAGGACAAAAATCACATGAAACAGGAGGACTGAAGCCTGGAGCTGAAGGTCCCAGGGTCCCAGTGGAGTGGGACAGAGCCTTTCTCTGGGGCTGGAAGTCAGAAGAGACCCCCAGACCCAAGAGACACCTGTGAGGTGGATGCTCTGATTTACCTGCTACACACCTTAGCCAGGCAGATCTCTAAGGAGCAAAAAAGCTGTTGACCACCAAGCTCTTGTAACAGAGTTAGAAGACTTGGGCTATAAAATGCCCTTTTTTTTTCCTCCACTCCTTGTGCCACTTCTATTTACCAACGGGTTCTGAGGAATATATATAACATATATACCAAATATATACATTGTGTATGACTCTTAAATAGCTTGCTCTAACTGCAAAAAACAGTTTTAAAAGAGAATAGGCAAAGGGAGGTCTAAGAGCCATGGCTGAGAGTTAAAAAGCAAGTAAAACCTGGGATATATCCAATTGCCATCAACTCGTATGTCACCTTGGCTAAATCAATCTGTTCCCCTTCTTCAAAGATCCCAGGTGAGAATAACACACACCTACCTCTGAAAATCATCTTAAGGTGCCCCAGCGAAGCTTCAGGCTGAGCACTGTGCAAACACCCCTTCAGTCCAGCCCCAGCTATGCAGAGTCTGCTGTCGAGACCCCACAGCCTACACTTCAGAACCCACATGGAAAACACTCCTACAAGCTGAGAGAAACTGGATTTGTTCAGCCTGGAGGACAGAAGCTTCAGGGTGACCCAACTGTGCCCTTCCGTACCTGAAGGAGCTGACAAGAAAGATGGAGAGGGACTATTTACAAGGGTGTGGAGTGACAGGACAAGGGGGAATGGCTTCAAACTGACGGGGAGAAGGTTTAGATTGGATATGAGGAAGAAACTCTTCCCTGTGAAGGGTGGGGAGGCTCTGGCACAGGTTGCCCAGAGAAGCTGTGGCTGCCCCATCCCTGGCAGTGTCCAAGGGCAGGTTGGACGGGGCTTGGAGCAACCTGGGAAGGTGTCCCTGCCCACGGCAGGGGGTTGGCACGAGATGATCTCTGAGGTCCCTTCTATGAAAATGGGCAGGAAAACAAACCCCATGCAAAGCCCTTGTGAGAGGCTGCCCTTTCCCCTGCTCTTTCCCTGAAGCCTGTGCTTTCTGCAGCTCGCAGGAGGCTGCTGGAGGGAGCCACACAATCCAATTTCAAGGGTCAGCCCGAAGCCTCCTGCCCTTGACAGCATTCCCTTAAACGAACACAGTCGGAGCAACTTGGCAATTGCATAATAGCTGCTGAGTATGAAAGCACATGCAAATTACAGGGTGAGTGCCTGACAGATTTCCTCCCTGAGTGTGTGTTATGGGATCTAAAAACGGCGAGTGACACGGGGAGCAGGCCCTGAATGATACGGTACCTTCCGACATAATTGCCAGGTTATGGGAAGAGCAGCCTATTACTGTGTATTTATAGGGTCAGAGCCAGGCAATTACAGCCCAGGCCCCTGCCTGTGCTCCTCTCACAGACATGTAATCCCAGGCTCCCGAGGAGGAGAGATCTGATGGCTGCCTTTGATCAAACGGGCTTCTGGGGGCTTCCCAAGGAGATTACAGCTTCAGCATCTACAGAGGAGATACCAGCCGAGATAGTCTCCACAGCTCAGACAGAGCAGTGGTTGGGAGAGGTAATTATAACTGGAATCGCTTCCTTGCTGATCCCTGTGGCATTCTGACACAGTTCTGACTGTCGCAGACAGCAGACAAGTGACCAAACAAGTCCTAGATGGAGGTACCCAGGACAGACAGCTTGACCTGTGGCCAGCACTGCCCACAGAATTGGTTTTTTCTCTTAGTCCAACCCTTGACCAACTTAACAAAAAAATTTTTAAACCCTGCAGTATCACAGCCAGCAAGAAGTATTAATTCACATGGAGTCTGTTTGACTATAGTCAAAGCTTCCACATTATATGTTCACTCTAAATCTCCAAACAGGAACTTTCCCAACACTGGAAGCTGAATACAAAAGTATTTCTATGGGATGTTTCATACTGTGTAATATAAAGGAAACCACCTCAATTTTCACCAGGAAAAACACCAAAATCAACTGAAAAGACCAATCATAATGCAAAGGAAACTTACAGTTCAAGGCATAATTTCTTTAGTGCCAACTTAAAGGCATGTGCAGAATACACACAAGCTTATAGTTCTAACAACACTTGCACTGTAGAGGAAAAGAAAAAACACTTCAGACAATGACAGGTCTATAGATAAGCAGAATAACTCTTCTCCAGCCTGTCAAAGAGCTCTGCTGGGGAGTCAGGCTTTCCCAACACCACAGCACAATGTGTGTTTTAAAGGAGAACTAAATGAAACGACATCAAAGCTGTAGAAAAAGAAAACTAAAATGGTGCCTCCTTAATGGCTTCCACAAGAGGAGCTGCTGGTGGAGATGGAAAGCTGCTGCATCCCCACATCCCTCCGAGCACAGCAACAACCAAACACAAACCACGGGGAACAGCCCGACCCAAACAGTGCTCAAAGCGACGCTGCGCTTTGGGCGGGGGCAGACCCAGATGGATCCTCTCAGCCCGATCTGTCCAAAGCAGAAATGATTCAGGTCCCAAGGCTGCTGTAGCTCCGTGTTTTCCCCAGCTGCTGCCCTGACAACAAAACCCAACAAGCCCCTGCTCTGCCCAGATGTCAACTCCGGGAGCTCCGCGCTGGCCTCGCTGCGCTGGTGTCTCCGCACCAGCCCCTTCCCCATCCACAGGTCGTCTCCTGCATCTCCCCCTTCCTGGGAAAAGCACCTCCTGGCAGGAGTCAGCAATAAATCAGAAAGACTTGAATCCATGAAGCCACGTTCCACATGTGTTAGTCATCCCAACTCAGATAAGTGGGGAAGAACCAAGAATCAGGAACAACCCCAGCAGTACAGTCAGACCCACTTGGAAATAATGCTTCAAGCAGGGGAAAAATTGACTGTCAGTAAGGACATCTTTAAATTTTAACTGAGTCCCATCCACCTAGGGATTCCCCTGCCCCCAGTGGCACAGCTCTGTTGGACTCTGAAATACTACTGGCCTCATTTCTCTACTGTTTGAAGTGATAGTAGCAGAGATACAACACTCAACTCCTACACTGAGTATGTGTGGGATATTGAAAACAGAGAGCTGACAGCATAAAACAGATTGGAAACAGCCACTCATAAAAGAAAAAAAAAAGCAGACCAGAGCCACTGGCACTGAAGGAAATCCTGGCTTTGTCCACCAAATGTGGTGCACAGCTTTGCCCACCTTTGCCAAGAAAATTAATCCTTTTAGACATGCCAATTTTCCCCATTTCATTCCCTACTGACAGCATTTGACCTGCTCCAGGAATAACTGAAATAAGCATCCAGAAACATGGAACGGGTTCTGTGTTCAACCCAAACTTGGGAAGCATCTGACTCTGACATTCACAGCGGTGCTGGTACCTACATTCACTGGATCAGCTCTCTCTCCCATTCCTATCCTCGCCATCAAACCTCCAGGGGCGGGGAGTGGGGAGGAAAAAGGGCAAAAACAAAATCAAATACTCTACTTGAATTGCTGGTCTTTGGTGCTCCTAGTTTTAGCCAGGAATCTCTCAGCCAACTTCTCCAAATTCCTTGAGTAATCCATCTCAATCTCTGCCTTCTTGCGGAAGAAATCCTGCAAGTCCTGCAGTAACTGGACCCGAAGCTCACACTGTTGGTCAAGGCATTTCAGCTGCTCTACCAATTGGGCACGGATCTCTGCAACAAATAAAAGCACTGAAGATTAAACAAAATCCCATCAGAGAAAAAAAAAAACAAAAAAACCCCCCAAAAAAACACACCACCATCAAAATTCTCCAAGAAAATATAGTTTAAAATATGTTCCCTCATTAGTAACATGTCAGCAAAGCTCCATTAAGATGATTGACTCTACCTGCAGACAGGAAATGATGGCAATCACATCTTGGAAATTCATCCAAAAACCTGCAATCAGGTGCACAGACCTACCAGCAAAGCTTTACTGCTGGAAAGTGCATCAGTTACAAGTGTCAAGTGCGTTTTTGGCATCAAGAACAAGTGGTCACTGCCGAAAAATGTACTGAATCTCAGTCTGGAAAAAGGACTCAATGCTGCAATACCCCACGTCAGCTCCGGAAATCACTTCAGGGAATTTCTATCAAACTCCTCTGCAAACAATTCCTGATGCAGAAACAAGACTGTTGCACATTCTGGGGCACTCCCTGAAGGCACCAATTTTGGATTATTCAGTTAGTTACTGAGTCTCCAGCTGTGCAGCTCTCGTTATAAACCAAGCCATGAAACAGAGAAAGAAACCCCTCCAGGGAGCCAACACGACAGCACTTCCCATCAGGGAATTATCTCCAGGAAGATGCTTTTTAAAATATCTGCAAGTATCACATCTATGTCTGAAGGACTCATAAAGCACACAGATATAACTGTTCATATTATCATTAATACTATTAATTATTAATACTCATAATAATTTCAGCGCAATTAATATGAATATATCTATATTAACACAATATTTTACAAACGGTTTTCAAACATTTCACAAACATGAAAACATCTCCCATTAGCCTCTTAAAGCCAGGTGTTCTCCTTATCCTACTGCTCCTGAATTTGAGGGACAGAATAGTGAAATGACTCACTCACGGTCAAACAGGGCAAGAAAACACAGCAGAAGCGTGTCAGTCTCAGTCTAAAAATGCAGAAATATTCAGTGATGCAGCCAGTAAAGGTTATTTGGCTTTTATACAGGCAATAAACTCAACATGAAACCAATAAAATATGCACTTTCATCTCAAGGTCTTCGAGCAGTCAAACTGTAGAGAGGCCTGACTGTTAGTGCTGCTCCTTCCAAAGGTTTTCCAAGCTGTGCTGTTCCAAGCTGAGTTCAGAACCAGCCATAAAAGAAGCAAAACTCAGGTTTCCAGCACTCACAGCTTTTCTTCACATTAACAACGCACTGCGACTGCAAAGTCTGTCACCACAGCCGAAGGTGGGGAGAGGGATCATTCCCCAAATGCAATTTTTTTAATCAGCTCCTTCATGGCTAATTCCTGAAATACATAATCTCAGAGGCCAGCTTGGCTCCTCGGTGTGCTTGTCCCTTTGCCCAGAAAAAAGCAAACCATCTGGACCTCCATGGCTTCAGTGCTGCCACGCTCTGCGAGCATCAGCTGCCTTGAACCGAGCTCACATCTGCCGGAGCAGTTTTAGGGGACCCATCTTTATTTTAGGGACTCCGAAACCCAAAACACATGTACAGAATTGCAGCTTCTAGTTAGACTTGCCAAAAAAAAATTAAAAAAATTAAAAGAAGATCACAATCTGTACGAACGTGGGGTTTTCGAGCTTGATCAGCATTTTAATTTGGTAGTTCCACTTCTCTCAGACTGTACCCAGGGGCTTCCACAGCAAGGAGAAAACACAAGCAGCAAGGTCATGGCATGGAATGAAACAGAGGAGGGGGGAAAAGCTGGTCAGGTTTATTTTTTTTTTTCCCCGGGAGAGAATTTTAGGAGACGGAAAACTTGTGTTTCTCCATCAGGAAACGCAAGTACACACAAATACGCTGGCCTGAGTTGTCCATGCACTTCTTCAGTCAAACCCATGGAAGCAGGACCACACCAGGTAAAACCTGCACGCTGCATTCACTGCAACTCAGGAGGTTTCTTTGGCTTTGAGATGCCTTTGTTGTTCCTTCCAGTACATCAGGACTAGCAGGGCCTGGGAGGGGCACAGGGAAAGAATGGATATTTACACACAGCAGATCTGCCGAAACTTCCGTGAAAATTTGCTGCTGATGCTCCACATACGCTCTACACATCTCCATTCAGTCACAAAACCACTCAAGGATTTGCAAAGTGACCCCTTAGCCAGGTGAATGCAAACCAGACACCCCCATTCTACCTGTGGTTTTGCCATTAAGACTTTAAAAAGCGAAAAAGGTGAGAACACAATGGTAACAGCACCAAAATGATCAGTAATGTGGTGTTTCCTTGCTGCAGTGAACCATTTCACCCAATCCCCAACCTGACACTCACCTGCAGGTCTGACATTCAAGAAAGAACATCCTTCAAGGCAAGGAGTACCAGAAAGCTCTTCCTCCCTTTGTGTCTTCTCCGCCACCCTTTCCTCAACAAAAGGGATGGTCCCAACACAGAAACAACTCTGTGACCTTTCCAGAAGTTACTGGACAAAGACACAAATTTTAGTAACTTGTGGTTTAGTTCCCAGACCCACAAAAAGGGATCATACAAAGAAAACACCTGAGCAGACTTGGTGTTTTCTGCTGAGCCCATAAGGAAATAGGGTCAAAATTCAAGTGCAGCGAATACCTTGTTTGCCTGTGAGGTATCTATTTGTGCATTTAGGGTTTGCTGGTTTCCAGAGACCCCATTAGCACAGATGAGCAGTAGGCACCACGTTGAAAAATAAAATTGGGGTAGGAATGGCAAAGCAATGTGGTAGAACCACCCTCCCCTCCTCGGTGCCACAACTGATGATCTTTTACCGGAGTGACAACCTGGCAAACCTGGACATTCTCCACCAGTGACATTCTCAGCTGAGAAACCACCTTCAGGAGCAAAAGTAGAAATACAAAGGACCACTTCCAAAAAAACTAGCAGTTCAGGCTGGAAGATCAGCAGGGCACAAGTATCTTAATTATAAAGTCACACGGAAGCCCAAGCCCTTGGCTCTCGAGGTGGGACACTTCACGCGCAGCTCCTGCCGAACAGCAGCAAGAACCAGGAACTTTGCCTTTAGCACAAAACACGACCTCAGCACTTTTCCTTTCTAAATAAACCCAGTGTTTTGGAGGGGAGCAGTGACAGCTGATCGGGCTCCCGCAGGGAACAATGAGCCATTCAGCTCCAGCTTGATCGGGTCCGTGGCGCTGGGCCGGAGAAGGGCAACCTTGCTCATCTTTCAAAAACACACCCCGCAGCCCTTTGCCACAAAATAAAGTCAAGAATGCAGGAATTTCCTGAGGCTTACTGGGCTTTCTAGAGTATAAAGTGTCTGCTTGTTTTCCCACTGCTTACACAAGCAGAGGATGGTTTTTTCCAGCCTCACTCCGAGCACATACCCCGGCGGAGTCGGAGCGGCCCGTGCTCTCACCCGCGGGTCACCGAGTTACACGGGACCTTTTCATGTCTCCAGTCACAACAACCACTTTAATTTCGAATTCAGGGCTTCTGCATCTTTTAATTTGCACAGGTTATTAGGTTAACAGCCACTTTAAGCACCAAAAAGCCTTCCCCCTCCTTTCTCCTTTGGACCATGGCAATCCCACCCACTGCGATCGTTCACGACAAGGAACAGCCTCCTGAAGGCTCTGCTCCTGCTGCCAGTGCTTCAAGTGCCTGAAGGTGAATAATTCAAGGTCAAGATGCCTGTGGCAAAATTAGGATTAAACACCAGGTACTCTTATTCTAAGCCTTGCCCTGTGTTGCTGAATTCTTTCTATTGTATTTCAAGCTCACATGGCTGACAACTACATCATCTAAATATCCCTCGTAGCCACAGGAAAGTTTTCCATCTGTTTAAAACAAACCATTTATTCATTTCCATCGTAAAGTCACCTGGGTCACCGAGGGACAGACCACTGTTTAATCCCACACAGTTGTGTAACTTTACTTTTATCCCTTCTACAACCACCTTCTCAACACTCCCTGCAGCGCTCTGCAGGCATGTCTAGTTTTTAATGAATTCAAAGGGTAAGGAAGGATCTTCTACTTTCTGTATTTTAGCTACATTTGTCATTCATTGACCAGGAAGGTTGTGGCTCCCACAACCCTGGAAGTGTCCAAGGCCAGGTTGGACGGGGCTTGGAGCAACCTGGGATAGAGGAAGGTGCCCCTGCCCATGGCTGGGGAGTGGAACAAGATGAGCTTTAAGGTCCCTTCCAACCCAAACCAGTCTGGGATTCCAGGATTCAACATTTATCATCTATTTGACCTCTTTTTTTCCCTTTTAAAGTTTCAAAGCACATAGACAAATGACACTGCATTATTGTGAAGGAACTGCCTCTGAATAAAATGCTGGTATTTAAGGGATGGTGTCTCTGATACTTCCATGGAAAGGTCATCACTAGCAGTTTCCATCACAGGCAAGTTCTACAGCATGCAACATTCACCTTCTGAAAAAGAACTTATCAAAATGATTTTTTTTTTAGGGCTTAAGCATCCTATAAAGTAAAGCTGGAAGCATGGAAACAAATTTCTGTACTGACTTGTTCAGTAGGTCAGAAGGGCAACCTCAGATCCAGCAGATCAACCTTGCCTGGTCATTCCACGCACTCTAAGCAACGTTCCCGCTCCAAGCAGGATCATCTCCCTCCCTAGGAAGGGTTTCAGCTCTTCCCAGTGATAAGTTCTAACTGGATAGCAACCCAGTGAATCACCTGACAGCACAGAGCACCAGGAGGAGGCACGAGCAGCCCTTTCCAGTATCTCACTCCATCTCCCCGTGTCTGCTCCGCGGCTTTCCCAAGATGTTCCCACCCCCATCCCAAGTGCCACGCTGTATAAAAAAACACGACAAGCTTGGGAAAGGAGTGGGATGACAACAAAACAGAAGCACCAACCCCCAGCTCCCGCCCAGATTAAACAGCAGCGCTCTCACCCACACGCATCCGCTCCGACCAGCAGAGCCGAGCTCCAAACCCAGCCTCGCCTTGGTGGTCCCCCCGTGCCATGGAAGCCCAACACCAGCAGCAGCCAAGCCAAAATCCAAGGGAAAGCAGAATCCAGCCATGAATGGGAAAGGGGCAGCCAGCAGGTTCAAAACCCTGGTGTGGAGCTCAGTTATCCCTGACTATCCAGCACCCACAAGGAATTAGGTGGAAGGACCGGGAAACGTGTTAAATTGCACACACGGCTCTAACACAATCTTATCTTTCAGCATATGAAAGATAAAGCAGGCCAAAATTGGACCAAAAAAAATCTCCATTTAACACCGAAGAGTGGAGCTGTGAATCTAAGCCTTGTGCCTTGTCTGTGACAAGCTTTTAAATTCCCATCTTCTGGAAGCTGCCACACGCTCTGGCACTGAACATAAGAGAAAGGCAGTGGCACAGGCATCCACCTGCCTCTCTTTGCAGACTCCAGGGAAGTAAATTAGAGATCACAGCTTAGTTTGATGCTAACACCCCATTCAGTTTCAAAAAATTAAAAGCAGCCAACACCACAACCAGGAGTAAAAGTAAAAAACCATTTAAATATACAAATGACTTTTAAGAGAATGCAACGAATCGCGTATTTTGACATGTTCTCATCACATCACTAAGAACTGTTCACAGTTCCCCAGCTATCATACAGGAGAGGCTGTACTCCAAAGGTGAAGGACTTTGTAGTTTTGTGAATGTTTTCACTGGGACATGATCACAAACAGGGCTGTGACAAATGACAGGCAACAGCCCAGCAACCCCGACCGTGGCTGGGAGGTTTAATGACTTAGAAAAGCCTTTGTACAGTAGCAGCAAGAATTTCACAGAACAAGCTGTGTCACTAGCCAAAAGCAGTCGCTCTTCACAGCCTTAAAATTCTCCCTGGCAATCTAAAATCTGGGCTTTGAAGTGAAAATGATACAAGAGCAGGAAATACAGTCTTTTGTTTAAGACCAGAGCCAGGAGGGAGATTCAGGTTCACAACCACTGTGTGCCCTGGAAAAGGTAAATATTCCTTTTACAACCAGGATATCCCTTATCTATTTGAGAAATAATAGCAATGGGTAACACACACTGATAAGAATCCTTTTACAGTTATAAATATATAAACAGAACTGTAGGCGTTAGGAGCTGAAATTCTTTCCACCAGAGACTGATGAAATTGTTTCGAGGTGTAAGACAAGTGCACGAAGATTTGCATTAATGAAGTGAAAGAAGAGGATGCAAGACATGCTTAAAAGCAAAAATTAAGGCTGGTCCTTTTATTTTCTTACCTTACAATATATTTGCATCACTAATTACTCGGGTCTACCAGCTTTTCCAGGCACAGCACAAGAGCCACTTGCAGGAGCCCAGCAGCCAATACTCTCTGCCTTGTGTGACACCCCCATCCCAACTGGGACCTGGAAAATCTGTAACTTTAAACACCCCCTCAGCTGGAATTCCACTGACCACAGCAAGCCTGTGCATTGGTTTTCCACGTCCACACAAAAAATCCACTCATCTGCAATTCACGGACTGCAAACTGGTGTGAGGCTTCAGAACTGCAGAGCTTTGAAGTAAGTGCTCAAAATCACGCAATTAAACGTTGCCAAGGTGTTTAATCCATGCAGAATTCAAATTAAATATTTAAGATTTTTTTTTTTCTGTCTAATGAAGGTCTCCTTTGCTATTATCAAAACACAGTCCACGCTGTTGACTTTTCAGGGAGGATGTTTAAAAACAGAATGGAGATTAAATCACCCTGTGCAGGGATTCACGGTCCTAATTCCAACAGCAGGGCGTGGGTAACTCCTCAAAAAAACCCTGATAAAGGTAACATGTCACTGGGCAATATTACATATTTGTGTTCTACAACTGTATTTATTCAAAACAAATACAAGTTTATCAATAAATTACAAATAAGTTAAAACACCAAATTTACATTCAAACAGCAGCAGCACTGCAACTCCTCCTGCCTCCAGGAAGTCTCCCAGCTATTTTAGGATTACCTGTCCCCTGTTAAAGGTTTTCCCACAGATGACACCAAGACAAAAAAAAAACCCTTCAGATAAACCTTTGCTTATGCTCTCCCACTTTCTGAATGCTGGATAAAATACTGCAGGAAAGCAGTAAAACCACATTTTTATCACTGGTTTGCAGCATGGAATTATCTAATAAGCAATTGAAAAGCCATTTTGACACGTGGACTGCTGGTGTAATCAAACACATACACAGAGTTCATATTTTCAGGGCTCAGAGAAAAGTCTGGGCCAACAAACTCTTTGTAGCCTCCAGTAACGAGCACCCCAAGTGCTGTGTGCCCTGGGGATTGCTCTGGGCCCACTAACCAACCTGAAATAATATGTTCCCCAAACAACTTTTTAATAGTTATTTGAACTGTTTCTTCTCCTGCAGGGTGATGAAGCCAACACTGTATGCAGTGGCTAAAAATTTGGGGAAAGTTTCTAACATAAGGGTTTTTTTTCTTCTGCTTTAAAACCCTTTCTGCTTCTGGCCCTGGGCAAACCAGACCTGACCCAGGTATTTTTCATCACACACTCCTACTGACCACTCAAACTTTTCTCCCAGGAAAAAAAAGAAAGTGATTCTTTCCCCAAACCCCACTGTGCTAATTACAAAATTAGGTGTTTGGCAGTGCAAGGAGCCTGGACTTACAGAACTCAACAACAGGCAGCAAATGCTGCAAGGAATAAAGCTAAGCATGTGCTGGACACATTTTCAATCAAATGACTCCTGATTTCCCACAAAACCAAGGCTGGCTACCACTAAAACGTATGTTTTTAGATCCTTCTTGGGAGAGAGGACAGGAGTGGGGATTTCCAGCGGGTGTTGCACAAGAGGCTCAAGCTCCGAGGAAAAGTTTAACTCCTGCTCCCCCACCAGCCCCGAGACCACCCTGGCCCTGCCTGACCAGCCTCTATCTCCAACCCCTGCCCACCACTGAGCCACCATTTAACGTGCTCAACACCACAAAAAAAAAAGCTATGAAGGAATGAAATGTCCAGTTTGGCGAAGGCTCATGAGCGGTGATCGATCCTGGGCCTCCCCACGGAGCATCAGAGTGCAAGAGTTCTCCAGACTGACCAAAAAGTGTGGGAAATGCAGAGAAACACCCTGCAGGAACCACGTTAATTCATTTGCAAGCAATGAGCCTGCCTGGGCGTGGAGAGGGAGGGAACCAGGGCTCTGCCTTTCAAAACAGGAGGAGATTTGAATGAGGAATGTGGGGCTGAAGAGTTTCACCTGCACAAAGGACCTCAGGTTCCTTTGTAGAGGGAGAGGCTGCCACTTGCTTTCAACAGGGCTGTCTGTTTATTCTAGGATGGGAATCCATCAGGAAGAGGCAGCAGAGCAGGTCCAGGAGACAAAAGCTAAGATGCTCCTGACCCTGTGGAGCTCCAGCTCCTGCTGCTGTTTGGAAACACCCGGCACTGATCGAGGCTGTGCAGGACCTGCTGGATTCAGATGGAGCTGTGTCAGGGCAGGCTCAGGTTGGATCTCAGGACAAGGTCCTTCCCCCAGAGGGTGGTTGGCACTGAACAG
>JAYRBT010000075.1:2577782-2590960 GCA_036023395.1 Myiotriccus ornatus
TGGATCTCAGGAAAAGGTTCTTCCCCCAGAGGGTGGTTGGCACTGAACAGGCTCCCCAGGGCAGTGGGCACGGCCCCGAGGCTGCCAGAGCTCCAGGAGGGTTTGGACAACCCTTGAAGGGACAGGGTGGGATTGTTGGGGTGTCTGTGCAGAGCCAGGAGCTGGACTGGATGATCCTTGTGGGTCCCTTCCAGTTCAGGATATTCTAAGATATTCCATGACTTCTTGATGCTGTCAGGAGTCTGGTCCAGAGAAAGCAGTTTGGGAAAAAAATACCTTATTGAAGAACCTACATTCTGAAATCCCCAAGGAGCAGATGTAGGATCATTCTGGTGTCCCTGCCCAGGGCCGGGGGTTGGAATAAGGTGAGCTCTAAGGTCACTTCCAACCCCAACCATTCTGTGATTTCATCCTTGTGCAGTGCACCGGTACCTCTCCTACCCATTATCCAAAACACACGAAAAATAACTCCTAAAAAAATGTTAAAGTGGATTGTGAAATGCAGAATTAGCAGCATTATCCCTGGTTTTACTTCAGATGCAACAAAGCCCAAAGAGAGCTGGTTACCTCTGCTTTGCTCAGTTGATGAAGGATCCGCCTTGGTCTGTGCCATGGGCTGCCTGACACCTGAGTTAAAAGAGGAATTTTCCACTCCTGGTTTCTGCTTTAGGCTTTATACACCCATCTTTAGAGTTAGGCACCGACTCTGCCGCTGCCTCTTCCCACCATCCAAGTAGGACAACTAATTTCCACTCCAAACACTCCCATTCCTTTAATGAATAATTAAACCTGAGCCTCACCTTCTCCACTCTTAAACCTATGCAAGGCACCCAGCACCAGAGTTCTGTGGGCATTTAGTAATGCTCAAGCCTAAGCAGTGGCAGAAATCCCCCTCCCCAGAACACAGCCCTGGAGCGAAGGGTGGCAGAACTCTTTTCGGAACAGCTCAGAAATATTTCGGCGCCTTTTTTTGTCCCAACTCTATGAGAACTGCAAAATGCAGAAAGGTCAACTTCAGGGTTAAGAAAATTAATGGATGGAGAAGTTTCTGCTGTGCTTTCCTGGCCTGTTCTGGAGGTGGTTTGTCTTCGCAGCCCTTCACCTCCCCTGTCCTTCCTCCTGCACTCCTCTCCCCTGCTCCACGACGTAGTGGCTGTGCCGCAGCCACAACTCCAGCCCAAAACTTTGCATATGTCTTCCTTCTAAACGTGAAGGTTTCCTCTGCTGTTTCTGATCAAAACAGAAGTGAAACAACGGCTTCTTTCGCCTTCCCACATTTTTTCTCCGAGTGTTTCAGCTGCGTTGTGTCAGATGCTGTGAGGGGTTTATTTTAAAGGTGGAACAGCCCTAAACTGAATTGAATTATTCATCAGAAACGTGTAATGTGATCATTATTTCTGGCGTTTGCCATATGTTCTCAGAGCCTCGGTTCACTTCGGGAATCCCAATTTAAACTCACCATCCATCCCCGACTGCCACATTCCTTATGCTGCACACACAGACACATCCATAGGTGAGAAAGCAGCATCCACACACACACACACGCACAGAGGCACATGAAATCCTCCACAGTGCTAATTATTTCCTCAGGAAAACAGTCCAGGGATGGACCAAATCCCCCAGATCCCATTCCCAGCTGCCTCTGCAGAAATTTAGCTAATTTGACATTATAATTTTCCATTTCTCTGTCAGGGGTGCTCCAAAGGTTAAGTAAAGTTTGGAAGTGCTGAAAGATACTGGGATGCAAGAACCCAGAAGCAGCACTGACATGAAAAATTACTATTTCTTCCCAGTTCACGAGGCCTGAAGTTACTCTCATACACACAAGTATTTCAGGCAAAGTTACATCAAGCATATTTGTCAAATGAATAAAACTGCCAGAACAAAAGTGGCAATTTACAACTTACATGCCTTAAATCTCTTCAATTAGAGGAAAATCCTTTGGTGAATTATGTCAGATATTTAGAGATACAAAGAGAATGATTAATGCCGGTGTCTAATTGAATTTCACCTCAGGATTTCTTTTCCTCCCTCTCCTCTTTGGTAACTAACACGTTAACATGCATAAATGATTGAGAAATAAATGCAGAGGAACAAAAGGGGACATGTAAACACTCCTCAAGCACACAGCACAGTAAACTAAATTTCAAAATCACTTTCAGCAGGCTGCCAAATTCCAGGGCTGGCTTAGGCAGCAAAGGGAAAGAACAGATACATGCTGGGGTTGGTTTTTCAATTGCATTGAGGATTTTCATCCTTGCTTTGTGTTAAAGAACCAACACCAACTGACCTGGAATATTCCTTATAGATCCGAAAAAAGAGAAATCAGGAAAAGGCTCAAATCCAGTAATTATATAACAGTGAAAGATAACCTTGGGTACCACTATTCCAGAGGCATCCTGAAGCTGTCCTGGAAATAAAGGCTCTTCCCTGGTGCCACCAGTACATCCCCTCCCGGTCCCTGGTCTCACTTAGATAGAGCCACAGACACGAGACCTGTCCTCACACACATCCCATCTCCTGGAGCTGAGGCATCCCAGGAGATGCGAGGCTGGATGAGCCCCTGGCTGTCCCACCCCGGGGCAGCACCCACCTGGTCGGTCGCGGATGGCCCCGCGAGCGGCCGGGCCAGGGGCAGGCCAACAGCCCCGGGACTTGTACAGCTGGACCATGAAGGATCTGCCCTCTCCCTCCCTCCTGGAACGCCGGGCACAGCTCTCAGTCCATGGAGAAGAGGAAGGCGACTGTCGCAAGGAGTCAACAAGGTGAGTCAAATATATGCCAGCAGCCCGGGGTAGTCACTGCCTCCCTGCCAGTCCCTGTCCTGTGTGTGTGTCTGGGAGGATTTCAGAACCATTAATTAACCCTGAACATTCCAGGGGAGGTGAATAACGAGCATCATTAACAGATGACTTCAACAAGATCAAAAAGGCCCAAGTTATTTGCCCATGGTTCCCGTGGACACTGATCACAGAGCTTGTTCTCTCCAGAGCAGCCTCTTATTTTCCCCACTGCCATTAAACCAAAACATCCCATAAAATCAAAGTAACTCCTCTTCCAACTGCCAGGAGAGTTTATGATAAATCAGTCTTAACTGTTTACATAAGAAATCAAATTGGAGCATTGTTTTAATTCATATATAACACACCCAAAACCCAGCAGATAGAAGACTAACTGAAAACCACAAAAAACATTTATGTAAAAAGCCCCAAATTGTTCCAGTCTCCCTGTTCACATTCAGAAGAAGTTTACACCAGGAACGCTCAATGAAAGCAAAGCTTCTCCTATGCAATCCACAGAACTAATTCCTTCAGTTGTAAATATTCAGCTGTGTAATTGCACAGCACTGCTGTGTTTAAAGGAACTCACATTTTACTCTCCAGCACCTCTTGTAAATGGGGGAAATGAATATTTGACAGAGCCTGCAAAGCTCGAATTATGTGAATCATCATTTTTCTATCAGTTCATTGTCAGCTACAGCAACACCCATTAATCAGCACAGCTTAGACCAGAGCAGGAATGAGGAGATGCTTATTTTTCATAAGCCTTTGTCAGAGAACTGACATTAAAATTCAGGTCCTCCTTTTTACACACACATGCACACAACTTTATCACTTAGAAACCATTTATATCACTCCAACTTTTACAGTAAATCACTCAAAGTTCAATAAAAGAAAACCATACACTGTTTGGAAGATTTACTACTGTGCAAAAACTAGGTAGGACCTTCATGTAATTTCTGCAATAAAATTACAGTTTTAATCTGAAAGTTTGTTTCTCCTCTGATCCCGTCCCAGCCCCCTCTGGGGAAGAACCACCTACTTTCCAGGAAAAGCTTTTTCCAAAGAAACACAGGTGCAACCCCACCACGGGAATTGCAGCCATGCATTAAGTGATCATACAGAAATATGAGTAAGAGTCAGAAGAAAAAACAAAAGCACACTTTATATACATAGGAATGTTTATATATATATATATGTATATATATATATACACATGAACTTAGAATCAGTTGAAGCCAGAGTATGAGACCCAAATCCAGGCACTAATCTGGATTTCCAGTACCAATTAGATAAGAGGCAATACAGAGTTCCCTGAAATCAAGCATCATGTACTGCAGACCTCAAGTACTGAAAAGCAGAATGTCACCCAGTGTCATTTCCTTCCACTTCTGAGAAGTCAAAAGGAGCCTTTTCATCAAACAGTCGGAAGCGGGGACAGAAGGAAGGAAATAATCCTGCTCTTACAGAGCACTGGAAAGGCTGGGCAAACTCAGAGAACATGCACTGGTTGGAAATCACAGAATCCCAGAATATCCTGACTTGGAAGGGACACACAAGGGTCATACTGGAATAAAGCTGCACAAAAGTTGAAGCTTTGCAGGATTTGATGTTTCTAGAAAACTTCAGCCCTTAAGATACCAAAAGTTACCACTATTAAAAACCAGGTCTTTCAGCACCTTTTTATGGAATTATAGAATCCCAGAGTGGTTTGGGTTGGGATTGACCTTAAAGCCCATCTCCTCCTATGGGCAGGGACACCTTCCACCAGGCCAGGCTGCTGAGATTTACATTGAGATTTACCAAAGCCATGTGGGCAGGAGGGAGCCCAAGCACAGGCAGCTTATTCACCCTCCCTGTTTGGAGCCCCAGCGATGGGCCAGAGGAGCCCCTGAACGAGGTCTCTGCAGCCCCGGCCAAAGTCAACATGGAAGCGAAGGTTCCGCTGCGGCTCTTCCGCCCGGGAATGTTTGTGTTGGTTCGTTGAGCAGGCACCGAAAACAACACGCCCAAATCACCCAACCAACCCAGCAGCCCGGCTCAGGAGGATCAGAAATAGCCAGGAGGCTCCGGAGTGCCAAAGGGCTTTATAAGTGGCCCAGTCGAGGCAGTTTCAGTGTGAAGTCGGGGTCAGGTTACTGAGACACGTTTCTCCATCCTCCCCCGTGGAAAAAAAGCACTTGGAGTCACACAGAGGAAACGTCCTCCAGCGCCCTGGCAGTTTATCCAGAGATTTAAGCACCCCCAGAATATCCCTGTTTCTCAGTCTCATTAAAATGCCAAAGATGATGGAGCATTTTGTTTGTGTTTTGTTGGAAATATCTATACTTTAAAAAAGCTTATGTCACGAACAGCTAAAAATAACATTGTCTTAAGGATATGGAATGAGAAATAAATGGTGTAGTAAAACCTCCATTGATAAAGTTATATGTGCAACTTTCAATGGGATTTATCTAAATTTGATTTATATGCTGCCAACGCCTCAGATAACTTTGGAAATCCAGTTATTGACACCCCTGAATTATAAATTATCAATACAAGACATTTCATTTTCTTTTATTGCTCATTAGGTGCATAAATCATTAATGCCATGAAGCTGGAACTGAGATTTGTAAATTCTCATAGTGGTGGACCATTATTATGAAGAGACATTCCTGTGGAGAGCCAGGACAGATGGATTTGTTATCACCATTTAAAATCCAACACTTTCACAGGAACATCAGAATAACTTACAGTGGGAAAGGAGCAGTGAAAGCTTCAGATGCTCTGGTCCCATTTTCATTTTCAAGAGCCTGAATGGTAATTTCCCGTTAACATGAGAGACCTGTTCTTTCACTGCTACAAAGCCATCAGCCATCTCCGAACAGAACGAGTAACCTTATCAAAGCAAGCCCCTGTACCTTCCAGTCAGACTCACACTGAGACCATCTGGACAAAACATTCAGACAAGAGCTTTAAAAAAAACCAAAAAAACCAACATCTTGAAACAAACTGCCAGACAGGATTACACAAAATGATCTGTCGAACGCGTGAGAGACGGCCAGAGGAAAAAAAAAAACATCTTTAAAAGCAGACAGAGGGTTAGGAAACGTGTATCCTTTTGGGATCCACTTATGGCTTATCTTTTCACATCTCAGCTTTTTCAGCCATAAAACCCAAGAGCAGGTAATGCACTGGGGGTTAAAGGCAGCCTGAAGTCCTGCAGTGTCTGCACAGACATCAAAGGATCAGGTCACCATCAGCTCTAAGAGCTGCTCCCCAGCCCCCTCAAGTCAAGCCAGCTCTGGACCCGCCTGTCCAACTTCACCAGCTGCTTTTCCCAGTTACTCCAGCAATCTCCCAACACTACTACTGTGCCACTGTTCCCTCTTACCGACCAGAAAGAAGAAATACTCAGACCCCAGGTATTTTTGCCCGTTTCTACCTCGATTTCCCCTGACAGCTCCAGCTACTAAATAAAACCTCAGATCTCAGACTTGACTGCTCAGGGTAGTTTTTATCCTTTATCTGCCAAAGCAGGCTCACTGATAGAGCCAAGGCACTGGATACAGCTCATTGCACATTTGCCTTTCCCATTAAGGAGCCCACAGGTCATTTGCCAAAGGACATCCAGATAAAGCAGATGAACTTTCCACTACTCCCCGACAGCTTAATTACTACCCAGAATTTGGAGCAAGCCATGACAACTTTGCATTTGTTTCCACATTTCATTTTTATGACACTCCAACATCTGCAGAGGACGCTGTAATTAAAAAGGAATAAAATTATGTTTAAAAAAAAAAAAATTAAAAAACACAAGCCCTGGACGCAGTTTGTTATTTGCCTGAAGAACATGGATTACACAGCAAGTACAGATGCTCTGCAGCAAGACAAGTCAGCCTGCAAGCTTTAAAGCCCTGAATTACACACGCTACTGCAGACAGGGCAGACTGAAAAAGGGCTGTAAGAAAACCCCCTGCATTTAACAGCACCACTGCTGACGTTCCACTTGGCTGTCCCCCAGCGTGGCTGGAAGTTTGCTCTGTGTTGGACTGGGAATCCCATCACTCTAATGAGATAAGCATAAGGCATCCATCTCTGCAGCATTCCTGCTTACAAGTAACCTAGACAGCAAGTCAGCAGGGCAAAACCTCCTCAAGAACAGGATGTCCAGCTTTTAATCTCCTAAAGTGTAGCTAAGAAACCACTGCACGGGAAGGAAGGCAAGCCAATCAATCTGTAGACAAGCCTGATCCACTCCAGCTTTCCACCTCGGCCCAGCCTGAAAAACTTCATTTTTAGCCACGGTGACACTGAGCAACACCCTGGGCACCCTTGTAGGTGATGGAGGGAAGGACTGGACTCAAACAAACAGCTCCACATTTGCAGCTTGCATCAGCAGCACCACTCAGCAATGCAAATTATCTTCCTCAAACTCGAGAGCCTGCAGAGGAAGAAGCCGAAGTGCCTGGTGACAGCAGCTGCTTCCCCTGTGGCAGCCACTGGAAGCAGAAGCATGTGGCAGCTTCCTTACAGAAGGCCCTGCCCTCAAAAATGAAGCTGTGAGAGAAAGGACTTCTCCCACCTGTGCTTTGCAGGGAGGATTTCAAATGATCATGCCCCGAGAGGAGAATTCCACTGCCAACTGCCCGATGGATGCCCTCTCCCCATCTCCACACACTCCATCCTGAACACTGATTCCTGCTCCAGCATAAACAACCATCTGCATTTAAATTTAATACTAGTTTGTGCTTTCCCTGATTTCACAATATACTCGAAATAGAACGAACAGAAGATTCTTTCCTCAAGAGGTTTCAGTTCCCTCTTTCAAAAATTGCGTCAGCAGCGGATGACAAAGGCTGTTCCTCGCGTGACACCTTCGGACCCCCACTCAGGAGCCATCTCCCCTCAGAACCTCCCCTCTCCCCGGCAAAGAAAAACAGAAAGGGGTCTCCAGTGAGGAGTGGAAGGAAAGGAGCTCCTGAAAGACCTCTGGCTCTCCGAATGAAAAACATCTCTCGCACACAATGGCCCAAACGTGATGCAGCAGCCACGGCTTTTCATTCCGGCTATTGTGGGCTAAGAATAGCCCTGCCGAGCCCCCACGGCCACATTGTCCTGTCCACCTCCCTCCAGAGAGCTATTTAAAGTCTAAAACAAGCACGTTTCTCCTTGGATGTCAGCTCTGGGTGGGAAGTCAGAGCTGAGGCAGGCTTGAGGTTGCTGGATTTAAAACTCTGCCCACTCACTGAGCTCTGCGGGGTGGATAAAAGCAATAACAGAGGAAATAACTCGCTAAGAGTTTAGGGACCAGTGTGGGTCTGGAGAGCTGCACATGACAACAAGCATAGCCCTGAGCCAACACCTTCACAGAGTCACTGAGGTCAGAAAAGACCTCTGAGGTCATCGAGTCCATCACCACTTTGTCACCTGGATCAGGGCACTGAGTGCCACCTGAGTGCCAGCTCCTGCTACCTCCTGGCCACCTCCATTTCCAAGCTGGATAAGGTTTTAAAGAGTATCAATTGACAGACAGAGGCACAGAGAATTACAGAACAGAGACTGCACAGTGAACTGTCCTCATCCAGTAAATATACCCCAACTGCACTGCTCCGACCATCCCTGCACTCAACCAGCAAGCCAGTAATTTTCCACTGAATTACCTGAAGTACTAAAATCCCACTGTGCTCCCTGATCCAGCATCACTCCTTTACAAATAAAGATAACAGGTACTAAGTGAAATCACAGAAAACCATAAGGCAAGGCAGTCACAGAAGTGGAAATCAGCAGCCACTCTGCTTTCCAAGAACAAGACAACACCAGCTTAAACTCCATCATTTGTGAGAAGTCCAAATATATCCAAACCAGCAGACACAGACTGGGAGTGAATGCCACTGCCCAGGGAGGCTGCACACATCTCAGCCCAGCCTCTTAATTCTTTGTGAATGACACCCCATTCACAAAATAAACCCATGCACTCGGGCTATGCCTACAAACACTAATTGTTTTGATTTGTAATTGTCACAGAAATATCAGCCTTTTAAAAAAACACGTTACTTAAGCCCCAGGAGCCCCATCAGAGCCTCGGTGCTCGTCAAGACAGCTGCAAACCCAAGGCAGAATTTCATCTTCTATCTGCAGCTGTGCAGAGCCAAAAGCTCCTCCCAGCTCCAAGCTGGGTCCAAAGGAGCAGAAAAGTGATTCATCCTCCCACTCCCCATCCAGGGTCCTGCTTCCCTCTGCCAGAGGAGCCCGAGCCCACCACCTCTGGCAGCCTGGAGGACTCCAGCACCGAGACAGGAGTCGCTCCCAGCTCTCCCAGCAGCGTGAACATTTGGTGACATTTCCACTGCTACGAACAGGGAATGGATTTGAATCAGGACCTTAAAAAAGATGAAGGTTGAGTCATCCACGCTGACTTCTCGCTCATTAAACTCGATTTTGCTTATTCCCAATTTGCAGCTGCTACATATGAGCAATATCTTAAAGAAAATATAATCAAGGAAGCCTTTAGCAAGCAAAGGAAAAAAAAAACAGCCCAAAAATGAACTCACTGATGCCCAGTTCTCATCCACTTACTGCGTTCACTGGACCTCTCACCTCATCTAGAACAACCCTGCCAACAGGGGAAAATTGAAATCAGCCTCTTCCCAAATCAAAATGACAGCAATTAAGCCATTAACAAGTTGCTTGGTGAGTTCAGGCCATGAGCCTGTAGCATTAAATGGCATTTTTAAGCCTTTCTAGGGAAGAACCACCACTTGCTGTTACAACTCTCCAAAGACTTGAGTAGATGGTTACAGAAGTGATGCACAAAAAAGCTGCATCTGCGGAGCCACAGCTGCATCTGGCTGAGCAAAAGAACTAAAATTAACCCCCCAAAAAAACCTCCACACCGGCAAGTTAATAGTAGGCCTATAAAAATATTAACTTAAGCAATGAATGACACAGAGTCTGCACTATTAGTTTATTTAGAGTAACCACATTATTAACCAATTTGCCATCAGGAATAACAGCCATACCCACTGTCACCGCCAGCAGAGAACTTCCAACGTGTAAAACACGCTGGGATGAACAGTCTGACCTCAAACCAAGCTACAGCACATAGAAAATGAAATCCCCAAGGAACCAGGCACTTGCTAAAATTTTAAGGCCTCCCTAATTAAATGACAAAGCAAAGCAGATTTTTCTTTGCTCCTGACAAACTCTCCCCCTTCCTCGGACACGTCCCGTGGCTTTGTAGGGTTTTCCTTGTCTGCTCCAGTCCCAGACGACACAGGGAAGAAAAAGGCATTAACACCATCATGTGGATTAACAGCATTTGGGAGCACTGAGAAAGTGCCTCTTCTTTCTGACAGCAGAACCTCCTCTTGCTGGATAAAATAAACGGGTCAGAAAGCAGGAGAAAATTCCCACCACCAGGCACTAAAACCAAGGAAAAAGGTCTCTGCAGCACAATCCCTCATCCCCACAGACACCCCAAAAATCCATCCCCTAGGAAAGAAGGAGAGCACTCCAGAGCACATCCTACACAAGAAAAGGACAGGGAATCAACCCACATATAAGTTTGTCATGTTTGTTATACCGGCAAAAAAATGTATTTAATGTTCACAAACTTCCTCCCCTTTAAACTGAATATCTTCCCAAAGCTCTGAAGCTCAACCTCAGTGGGAACAGTCAAGGTTGGCTTCAACACTGAGGACTTCTCACAGATGTAGGAAAGGTGGCAACACAATCCCAGAGCAGGAGGTGGCAAAAATGAGCCTCTTTCCCGTTCTCACCTGGTCTCTCTTCCCGGCAGCTTAAAGATTTTAAAATTTTAAAACAGAAATTTGATGTCCAAGACTTGGCAAACCAGTATCTTTGCCAGCACTAAAGTTCACAGAAGCCTTTAACTCCTAAAAATAAATCTTAGAAGAAAACATTCATTCAAAGTCAATCCCAGTGGAGCAAAAAAAAAGAACTTTGGGAGAATCATAAAAAACTGGTGCTTAAAAATAGCAAACCTGTTTGTTTGTGTTGGGAAACTTCAGGGGAGTGTTTATTTTCTACTTACTCCTCAAAACCCCAGAAACCAGGGAGGGAGAAGAGTGAAGGGAGAAAGGAATTAAGTGAAGGGATACCTAAAGATACATTCCAGCTTCCTGACAATCCAATTCAAGACTGTATGAACTCATTAATGAAATTATTTTTGACTGGTTTTTTGCAGGAAACTACAAGTTTTATTTGAAGGATGAGCTACATCATCCCCCCTCTCCCCGTTTCCACTTGGACTAGTGAGCACCTCCAGACTGGAGAGACGTCTCAGTCAAACTCCTGCTGGGATTTGTCATTTCATCGCCACCAAAAAAAACCAAAAAGGAACAAAAAAAAAAAAATCAAAAAGTTAAAGCACTCTGCAATTATCTCCTCTGTCTGAGTAACTTTTCTTAAAAAGAAGACACACATCCTGTCCAGCCACACAGGCTGCACTGCCAGACAAAAAAAGGATTTAAAGAAGTTCAGTGTTCCCTAAACGCGTTTCAAGATCTGTAACCGAATCCCACAGACCTCACCAGAGACCTTGATTTAGGTCATCTCGAGTTAACTCACTGCCATTTAATCTTTTCACCTACTTTCAGGCCACTTGGAACACAAGGGCCCAGCAAGATCTGCTGAAAGCCCTAATTCAGGGACCCAGAGAACACAGGCTCCCAAAAAAGAGGTCTGAATTAAGGGCAGGAGGATCCCTCTCCTCACCCAAGGGAAAAACGGCTCTCACAAAGCTCTGGCACAAAGGCTGATTTCAGTGGATGGTCCTTCAGGGATCATAAACCATGTAATGCTATTTGAAAGGGAAATGGATGAATTTGAAAGGGAAAAGAAAGCAAATTGTTATTGCACACATGTTAAAAGACACATGCAGTTATACCCACCAATAATTTGATTTATTTGGCTTCAAAGTGGCTGAGGAATAACACTCACATTGCTTAGAATATGCCACAGGAAGTTTCAGAATCAGGGAATTCTCCTAAACACAATCCTATCTTTTGGGTTTCTTGTTTAAGCAAAGATGCAGGAGTTCTCAATTATAAATATTACATATGGGGTCTGAACAACCTCAGTAACACTGAGAGGCAAGGGAGAGCGAAACCTAAGTGCAGACAAGATGTTCAGTGAAAGAAGACTTCAGAAAGTGATGCAGTAATAAAATATAAACTTCAAGAGATCTGTGATACAGCTGAAGAGCTCTTTGGCGTTTTGAAAAGAACATTGTGTTTGGGCTACTCAAAACCAAACTCACCTCTCCCAAGTGAATAAATACTTCATACACTGAATAATAATAATAATAAAAAAAACCAGTAAAAGTGCTTTCCTCCTATCTGATAAAATCCACTCTGTGTAAAGGAAATGTACTCTAAAAAAAGTTAATGGTCAACAGATTTTGGTGTTACTGCCATAAGCCAGAGCCATGAGGAGTGAGGCTTCAGAGGGGTCTTTGCTTTGTGAACAAAATCAGCTTCAAGAGAGGCACACGACAAGGAGCAATAAAAACAGGAGGTGGGGAAGGAAAAGGAACTGCTTTCCTGGTACATCACAGAGCCCTTAGTGCAGGGAGCTGAATTTATTCTTCCTATCGCTGTCAAATATTCAAAGTAATCCTGCAAACCTGGTGCAGCCTTCCCACAACACACAGCCCAGGCAGGGCTGGCTCTCAGAAAATAAAATAACATAGCACAAAATAAAAATCAACTTACTCTTTCCTATAGATACACACAGTTCTCATCCTCTCACTCCACCTCTCCAGGCAGGACCTCAAAGCAACCTCCTCCTTGAAAGGAGAGGCATCGATGTTTCAGAACTGATAAATGTGTTCGAATAGTCAACACATAAATAGCTTCTTACAGCAAGGACCACAGCAAACCTTCCACAGGATCCAGAATCCCAAAATTAAAGGTAACAGCAAATTAGCAGCACTTTCATCCCAACCATGGCATCTGGTGGAGCTGCTCTGGGTTTGGGAGAGGGTGGGGCACGACGAGAACTATTTGCATGAAGCCTAATCATAAAACCACTGACACGATGAGAGGGAGCTGGAAAAGGCAACAGAGCTCGGGGAAAATTATAGCTGCTCCTTCAAGCTCCCAGCAAGGATTTACTATGGAATTCACAAGCTACAGATGCTGCTTTCTGGAGGAACCTCCAAGCAGCAGAAAAACAACATCCATCCTCGTCCCTCCGTATGTGACTGACTGGCAGTTCCTCCTCAAAATACTGATGGAGCCTTGTCTCCTGTGTCCAGTTCTGGTCACTCAGTTCAGGAGGGACACTGGGGGGCTAGAGCGTGTGCAGGGAAGGGAATGGAGCTGGGGAAGGGTCTGGAGCACCAGGAGAGCTGAGGGAGCTGGGGAAGGGGCTGGAGCACCAGGAGAGCTGAGG
>JAYRBT010000075.1:2591060-2603329 GCA_036023395.1 Myiotriccus ornatus
GGGGACCTTCTGGCTCTGCAATCCCTGACAGGAGGGGGGAGCTGGGGGGGGTCGGCACAGGGTGGACTGAAGATCCTGGAGGGATTTTCCAGCCTCAATGATCCTGTGAGGGCTGTAGAACTGTAACACTCCTACTGGAATAACTCCTACCCACTCCACTCTCCTTAAATCCTGAGCTAGAAATTCATCAATAACAGTCAAGCAAATGCATAAATCACAGTAAGAACTGACCAACCCTCAGAGGATGTTTACCACAAAATAACCTGAAGCTTCAGAACAAAACAAGGCAAAAACCCAAAACAAAACCAAACCAAAACACTCGCTTTGCTGCCAAAAGCTGTTGCTGCGTTCAACGCATAAAAGACGACTCTACGTGGAGGGATTTTCCAGGGAGGCCAGTGCCAGAATTTTTTCCCTTGATTTAAATCTGACACCAAACTAACTACCTGGATTTCCAAGGGCACCTTTAGGGGGGAGCATTTTTTAGCCAAGATTTCCGGGGACAAAGAGTGAAAGGTGGAAATTAATGAAACCCTTCCCAGCTCTCTTCTGTCAGACTCGCCCGTGGTGGGGAAAATAATTTGATTTAAAGCCTAAGTAAAGATTAATTCCTTAAGTATGAAGAAAATGCTTATAAATGCATTTGCCCTTGGACAACTGGCCTAAATAAAAGGATTTCTGTCACAGTTTTGGGTAAAGCAATTTAGCATTACAGGCAGGAATTAATCATATAATGGAAGGTAACACCAGCATACGGATTGATAAAAGATCAAACCAACCTCAGAGAAAATACAGATGGGAGAAGAGCACAGGGAGAGAGAAGAGGCAACTTAGCAATCAGGAACAAGCCTTTACACCACCCAGGAAATAAAAGCAGCACTCAGGAGATCCAAAAGTCAGCCCCAAGGGGTGCTCATCCAACAACCCTGGTCAGCAGAGCTGGCATCTCCCTGCTAAAAAACCTTACACAGCTCAGCACAGACAAAACTTGGACTTGCAAATAGTTTCCCTGGAGCAACCAGAAACTAATAATGTCACAGCCCTGATCAACCTGACAGAGATCAGTTTATCCAAGCCTCTCCCAGCATGTGTGTGGCTGCTGTCCATCCTCAATTTTCCATTTATTTTTTTTTTTCATTTCTATAGCACAACTCACGGAAGCCCCTAAGAGCCAAAAAAAGAAAAGGGAAAAAAAAAAAAAAAGAAGCAGAACAACAAGTATCCAGAGTTTTCAGACATTCAGCTCCAGGGGGGAAAACACAAGAGCACAATTTCATTCATAGCAAGTTAAGTTTCCATCCAAACATCATTTACTGTATCCTGTGACCTTTGTAGTGCTGCATTTGTTCCTCCCTCCATAGGGCTCAGAAAGCCTTTCCCCCTCCCTTTTCCAGCTGCATAGTTTTAAGTCGTTTACTGGCAAAGGCTTTTGTTCATTTTTCCAGCATCTTTCCGCGGCGCTGGAGCCGCCCCGGCGAGCTGGGACGCAGACGGGCACAAGCAGCACAAACACTGCCGCTTCCCTGGTTATTTGTAAAGGGTGAACGGGATGAAGCCTCTTCCCCTCTTCACCAGATGGAGAATAAGTTAGGAAGGGTTATGTTCATTAAAGAGACCAAAGCAAAGCCAGGCTCCTTTCCAAAACCACTTCACAGGGATACTCGGTTATTAAATTTCGGAGGAACTGGTTATCGAACTCTGGAGAGAAACCTCCATGGGCCTGCCCAGAGCTCTGCACCTCCACACTCTGGTTTGTCGCCGTCATTCATTAATTCATCTACCGCACAGGTTAACAAAAAATGAGACAATTTCTTTAACAGTAATAACGGCTGCTTCTTATTGACGCGCCTCCTGACCCGAGCTGTCAAAGCTCCTCACGTTCATCAGACATGGGGCTCTCCAAAACACACCAGTGACAGACCTACTGCTATGGGCCATGGGTTGGAATTTACAACGACCAATGACAAAATAAATAAATAAATAGAAGTTGGACGATGGATTTGCCAAGAGCTCCGGTCAGGAAAGCAGCCCTTTCAGAGGGCAGACACGTCAACATCTTGGTAAAAACAAATAAACCTCTGGTACCCTCTGTCTTGCCTTTGGACATGCAGCAGATTCTGCTTTTAAAGGCATTTGTTACAGCTCTGGGTTTCCAAGAAGGTGGAAGAGCATCAGCTTTCCGGCAAACTTCATTTCTATTCACGGATCAGAACTGCCTGGATGGTTATTCACAGCGCCATCAATACCCTCAGGAGAAGTCAACTCGTCATAACTGCGATTTCCCAGTAAAACACTTGAGACAGCCTCCTCCAGCCCTCCCCAGATGAACTGGGGTGGAAGAAGGAGAATTGTCATATGCCAGGGAGCCCACAACAGCCACCATCTGCCTGTGGCTGCCACAGCACAGCCCAAATTGAGTAACTACATCTGGTATGTGAGTGCAAGTTCCTTGGACACATAATCCTGTCCCCACGCAAAACCTCTTTGTGTTTGAACAACAAACAGTGCTGATGGAACATGGGAATAGCTCCTGTTCTTTCCTAAAAGCAGGAACATCACATAAAACGTGTTTTGGTCCCAGATTAACAGCAAGAGTCCTGCTCAGAGTTAACCTGCATGAAGAAAAGGATTTTGTGGAATTTCCTGTAACACCTAAATTCACAAACTAAGTGCTAATGAGTAGGAGCATCCTCAAAGTCACCAGAGTAATTCATCCCACTACATTTAAACCTCATCCAACAGGCATCCCAAATATTCCCAAATAAAGGCTTTAAATAACACACAACATGTCACAGCCCAGAAAGCTCCTTAAAATTGTCCATCAATTTGGTTTCCTCCTGCCCTGCATGGATCACTTGCTCCCTGCTGAGATGGGGAAGGAGGGGATCAATTAATGCCTAAATATAAGGTTAACACAGGGAAATGACAATTCCTCCTCATTTCATTCAGATCACTGCAGCAACAAAGAGCTACTGCTGGGAAGGACTGATTACCCCAAAGTGGGTTTGCCCTCCATTTCTCACCACTGAGCCTCCAGCAGCAGCAGACAGGATCAGATTTTATTGCTGCAATATCCAGGCACGCTCTGAACAAAACAGCACGGATTAAAACACCCCTGGAAGTGTCCAAGGCCAGGCTGGATGGAGCTTGGAGCAACCTGGGCTAGGGGAAGGTGTCCCTGCCCGTGGCAGGGGGTGGGATGGGATGAGCTTTAAGGTCCCTCCCAACCCAAACCATTTTGGGATTCTACAAAACGCAGCTTTTCAGTTTTCCCTCACGCCATGGGCAGGTCAAGCAGAGGGTAAAACCCAAGGAAAACAGACAAATACCTTTCTAAACAAACCCATTCATAGAATAAGCTCTAGTTTGTGCTGCTGATCATCCTGGCCCTTCTCAGGCACCAAACAAAAGCTGCAGCAAGAAAAACACTCCCATTACCCTGCACAGTTTGCCTTGTGGAACCCACCAGGGACATGGAACCGCTGGGACTGATGGAGAATCGGGATCTTGGGATGGAAAACAATCCATCCACTTGTTCAGAGCGAGGAATTCCACAGCTTTGGCAGCCACAAAGCCCCTTCCCCGCAGACCATCCGAGTGGGGACGGCACTGCTGGCCAAAGACACGCTCAGGGACTAATTCCCAGGCAACAACTGCCGTTATTTTAAGCAGATTCAATTTGCAAGCACTCCCCATCTATAAATTGCACAGCTCCATGGTTTCCTCCCCGCAGGAAAACCGTCGTCCAATGGCAGCCCTACGAAAACAAACCAAAAAAATCCTCCCCTGCTCGAAAGAAGAGAAGCCAAGAGGCTCTTCCTGGAAAGTCCTATGATTTAAAAAAATAAATAAATAAATCAACGTCAGAACTACTGGGACTGACCAACTCAGCTGGAATTGGTGCTGCAGCACTTCAGGGCTGGAGATTAAAATCCACGCTTGGTTTAGAGTTAATCCGGTTATTTGGCTCCTTCTCCGGAGTCAAAAAGCCGGGAGCTGCTTATGGGCCACGGGATAAGACAGATCCCCCAGCCTAATTCAGCCCATTTCACACAAACAAACCTGAAGAAAAGGGTCTTTCTGCATCATGCTGGAAACACTTAAGACCTAAGAATTTTTGGAACGTATTTAGCAACACCTTGAGGGAAAATACTGGAGAAAAAGTGCTAATTAGAGGGGGGAACCCTGTAATGTTTTAAAATTTGCTGCTGTAGTTTATGCCAAAGATTCACTGAGCTAGGGGTGCACACTGGATTAAATCTCAGGGCTGTGCCTGGGTGTATCAGCTGAGATTTACACCCAGGCACAGCTCACATTCACGCGTACGCTTTATTTGCCAAGCTGTGATTAACTTTCCCTGTGTCAATTCAAAGCAAAACAACAGGGTCGGAAGATTTCGAGTTTAACAACAATAAACAGTTACTTCGGTGGCAAAGAAAAAAGTGATATTTTAAATGGTTCAAATCCATTTGCAGCATCTGCCTGGAAAAAACACCAGCTGAGCTTCCTTGACACAGTTACTTTACATCCACATGGTTTCTGACTTTAAACACATCAAGAGTTTCACTGACCCACTAACTGAGGATTCCACAAAAAAGGTCCTTTTTTGTCTTCTGTAACGTTGCTATTTTGAAAGAAAAGGAGTAAAGAGAAAGTAGAAACACGGAGTGATCTCTAATTATGGAATTACTGCCAAGTCAAGACCCTTTCTCCCATTTTCTCCCACACTCTCTCATCCCACGGCAAATCAAACCGTAACTCCATGTCTGTTCCATCGCCTACAAAACACTGACAGTGTTCCAAGAGCAGGAGTCCCATAATGTCGTAGGAATTCTCAAAGAGAAGGCATGAAATCTGTGGAAGTCATACAAAAAAATGAACTAAATAAAGTCATAAGTAATGAATATCAACTGTGCATGGCACAGCAAAAGCTATTCAAGGGAACATGTGTTTAAACATACTTTCCATCTCAACAAAGGTTCAGATTTTTCACTCTTCATAACGACAGCTGAAAAGAGTTGACCAGGCAAGCGGATCCTTCCAAGTGAATTCCCAAAATGGGCAAAAATTAGTAAAGATTTAAAAGGAAAAGAATAAAAGAGAAGTCAAGCCTTTTGACTAAGAGAAAAAGGAAAAGATGCTAATGTGTAACCTCACCACGAAAGGAAATCATCTGGAGCTAAGGAAAAATGTCGTGGGGCTCCCTTAGTTGGGAGTTAGGGAAAACTGGCTATTACTTGTAAACTTTTTATAGAATCCTACTGGAGTTACACTGGCAATTCCTCCTGATTTTGGAGCAAACTGCAGCACTTAAGTGGACAGAGTGCTTTGGTCAGCTTTGGTCTCCAGCCTTCCACTACCTGATGAATCTGCAAAAGAGGGATTTTGGAGCCAGAGGGGAAAGAAGGAAGACTCTGCATTCTTTCACCTCCTCCCATCCTCATCAATAACCCATTAGTAGGAATTGTGAATAGGACACAAAAATTACAAACCATTGCTGGAGCATCAAACCCGTCTCCCAACAGCCCCTTCCCCCTTCCTGGCAGCGGCTGCTCCGCTGGCCCAATCCAGCTCCAAAACTCAAGGGATTAACACTATCAGGAACTGCAGAAAACCAGATGATTCCCCTGCAATTCCACAGCCAGAGCTTGGAGCAAGTCATTGTTGCAAACAAATGGAATCACTTACACGCGCAGAGCTGTGATTAACTGTAAGAACCCCTTAAAAGGTAGTTTTTCATCTTAAATGTGAACGTTAATCCAACGCATGCAAAGTCAAAATATCAAAGTTCAGGACTGTTTCGCTCAACCACACCGGGGTGAGTGGCTGAAAAGTCTGTTTACAGGGTGTATTAAACAGGGGCTGACAAAGCTCAGCCCTGACTCTGGGGATCCCCACACACGTGGAGCAAGGGTTGGAGTCACAGTGTGCAGCGACCAACCTGGTGACCCCAACAGAAGATGAACACAGGAGAGAAATCAACATTTATGTGTAAAATCAACAGCACTGACAACGCTCAGGTGCGCAGGTTCAGCAATAAAACAAAAGGGCAAATGGCAGTGATTTCAACTCACTGATCTAAAAATCTAAAGAGGGTTCTATAAATATTTTCCTCCCAGGCAAGCGCTGCCCGAGCAGTGTCCACACGAAAACTTGCAAACGTTGAGAGAAACGGCGATTTTTGTTCCAAATCACCACCAAAAGCATCACACCTCCTTTGCAGCCCCCAAATTACAGCTGCTGACCCCGCCACAGCTACTTTTGCAATCCTCCACACACTCAAGGGCTGGACCACTCCAAAGAGCTCACCAGGATTAAAAACTGCCGATCATCACTCGAGGAGATGGACCATACAAATGAGATTTCTACGCAGCACTTAAGGAAAAAAAAAAGAAAATCACTATCAGGTCAAACACACCAGCAGACATTCAACCCAGAGAGGGAAAAGGGACTCATCCAAAATTTATCAGCCATTTTGGGGAGATTTAAAAGAAAGTTTCAGACATGATAGCAGCCTGAGTGTGATGGCAGCAAGTTGTTCTTAATCAGGATTCCTCTCTTAGCTCAGGCACAGCTCAATAACCACACAGCCACCTCTGGGCTGTGCTCGCTCCTGCTATAAATTACCTCATCCATTTGTCATATTTTTAGCACTTTTTGGGCAGTGCTGCAAGATCTGCAAGAGATGCATTTTAACCTTTGTTAGAGACTACTCAAGGACAGAAGTGGTTTATGAACCCTCGCTGTGTAAAAAAATGTCAGTATTAAATTTCTGCAGCTCAAACCATGGAGCTATTTACTGAAGCTTTCTGCAAACTAATTAAATATAAGGCTCTCGTGGGACACGAGGAGAAAGAAAAGGAGAATTAAGAGATAAATCACTGGCTTTTCTTTCCTCAGCAAGTGTACACTCCAATTTAATATATTAAACCAAAAAACACTCTGACAGTCCTTGGTCGGGCACAGATAGGCAGCATCCAAATCTCACATGGAACACACTGCACAGCATAAATTAATTATCTCTGCTTTACCACAACTTGCACAAAGGAATTGGGAGAGACAATCCAGACAAGGGGATGAGCTTGAGATATCAAAGGCTCCATATGGAGACCACAGAATCTCACTTTCCAGCTTCACAGAGCTCCCAATCTTCGTGAGCACATGGCACAGAGACGTATCAAAGCAGCGCTTCCCTCCCCTGCTGACCCCGTGTCATCTTGTCAGGAGAATTCCTACCGCATGACACGCAGGCATTTCAGAGCTTCCTCGGAGAGAGGGGCTCTCCAGATCTCACAAGAAGAGCCCTCTAGTAGTGGAAACCTCTCCAAGTGCAGAGGGGACAACCACGAAGCCAAACACAGCGCGGGCTCTCGGCATCACCTGACGGCCAAAGACTCGGGGTCAGCGCAGGCGCTGGGGAAAAGCACCCTGTCTGGGCATCTCCGGGGGTTAATTCCCTTCTGCACCAGACCACGTTTGTGGATGAACCTCCAGATGCTGGAGACCACGGGATCACTGGATTATCCAGCTTGGGAGGGAGCTCAGGAGGTCACCCAGCCCCACACTCTGGTGCTCAGCAGTAAGGTCAGAGCAAGTAGCTCAAGGCTGTATCCAGCCTGGTTCCAATACTGGCTTCGGTATCCTGGGACACATTTTCCAGGGAAGCCGTGGCTGCCCCATCCCTGCAAGCATCCAAGGCCATGTTGGATAAACTTGGAGCAACCTGGGCTAGTGGAAGATGCCCCTGCACATGGCAGGGGGTGGCACTGGATGGTCTTTAAGGTCCTTCCAACCAAAGCCATTCCACGACCCTTTGCCCTGTCACCCCTATGCACCTTTTACAAAAAACCCCACCGAGTTCATTCAGCAACAGCAAATCAAAAATTTTGCACAACAACGACCTCTTAACCAAACTATTCTTTAAATAGTTTTTTGATTAGCAACTTAAAGACTATTAAATTTTTAAACAAAGCCCCATCATTCCATTAGCAATCATTTAAAGTGCTTAAGTAGGTGTTTGCGGATTAATGGTTTTAAATGAAGCCTCTAAACACGATTTCCAGCCAGGATGGAGCGGAGTTAAAAAAAAAAAGCTCTAAGTTCCTAAATGCCAGTAAAAAAATATCAGAGTTTTCTCATCTGAGAAGAAGATGATACCTTAAAGTTCATGGAACACGCCAACACGTGATTCACCTCACTCCCACAGCTACTGCTTCATTTCACAGCATGAGAGAGAAGACTTCAAACAACCTTAATCTGAGTTAACACCATTTCCACGCCGTTCCCACAATTAAGGTCAGAATTTGTCAGGGCTCAGGACACCACATTTGTTTCTGTGTGATGTTTGATGATGAGGCAGCACCACGCTTGTGGATTTAAGTGTGTCTTCAGTACCACCTCATCTTCCCACTGGGATGGGGAAACCAGCACATCCCTGGAATTAGAGGTGAGGGGTCTCAGTGCTCACAGGAGTTTCCCTAAGGACCCACATCGCTGTCCAACTCAGAACCAAGGCTTCTGTGAGATGTCAAGCAAGTTTAATGGCGTTTTAAAAGGAGCAGATGACTTCAAAGTCTGCCCTCAAACTTGACACCCCAAAAGCGGAGAGACAACGATCCCTGCGGTCAAAGCTGAGAGGTTCATTCCAGGTGGAGAAGGGAAAGCTCCCTCCGTGCCCCGAAAGAAATGAGGGGATCTTACAGGATTGCCACGTGCATTTTTGAGCTCTTTGGTCCATCCACGCCTCCCTCTCAAGGAAGAGCAGGAGATGGATTAGCACCTCCTGGAATCCCCGCGCAGGGAGAGCTGAACTGCGAGAGGGACGAACATCCTGAGACAAACCAATTCAGGAAGGAAACCCCCTTCTCCCGGCTCCTCCTGATCCATTTACACACTTCCGGCCCTCTTAACCTCAGGTATTCAAAAGAGGGACATTTCAGAAGGCAAAAAAGCAAAAAAAACACCACAAATCCATGTGCCACTACTGCAGTTCACTTTGGGGATCCCATTTACAGGTCTCTGCATATTGGCACCTCCCCAGACGAGCTGAGTTCTGGCAGCAACACTCTGCGCACACAGGGAAGGCTCATTCCCATTTTCCCCGTTTTCCTGGTCTCCTGTTCGAAAAGGGAGGGAAAATTTCCAACTCATGAAAGCACTGAGAGGTGAGAAGATGCGCTTCTCTAATTCTAAAGCCTTGTTTCTCCTTATTCCCAAATATTGTGACTACAGGCTTGGATCCATCACGCACACTTTGATGGGGTAAATAATGAAAGAACACACAAGCCTCTAATTTTACACTGCCTTCAATTCCCATTTCCAAAGCCAGCTAGGAAACAGGAATAGAAACTAAACCAGTAAAAAAGAAACACGCCCTTCTCCATTTCTAACTTGGAGAAGCTAAGAATTGAAAAAAAAAAAAATAATCAAAATAAACTCTTACACAGCTTTATATTTGCTCAGATAAGCATTTTTAACAGAAATGTCAAAACTACTTCTAGGTACAGGGCACTGGGGTCAGTGTAGGACATGCCTTGGAGGACAAAATGTTTTAATGATTTGCAGCCAACGAGCAGCCCCCCCAGCAGGAAAAATAACCAAGCACCCAACTGCAAAACAATATTTTAATTGTCAGCTTTAATTTAGGTTTCCTACTCAGATTTAAATAATTATATTTTTTTTTGGCCAAATTGCATTGATTTAACTCAATCAGCCCTGCCCAAAGGCCATCTTTCCTGCAAGCTCTGAGCATACCAAGCAAGTTTTAGCCAATTAGATAAATCACTGAACCTCATAACTTCCTAACAGCAACATATCAAGCCACGCACGAGCCACAATTAATTTTTTTAATACATATTGTCTTGAAAACTTCGCGAAATTAAGCAGCTCAGGAGGGCATTTTAACATCCTTTATGTTGGGGATTTCTTTTTTTTTTTAACCTAAGGCACATGATGGCCTGAAACCCAGCCAGCTGAATTCTGCAGAAGGCTTACACGGTCACTGCAAATCCACCCCTGCTTATCATTCCTTCTGATGATGGGGATGACACTGATGCATCAGTTTTATTCTTTTATATATGTGTGCAGATATATGTGTGTGTACACCCACACCCTGCAGCCTTAAGGTGTTACATTCACGAACACAGTAAGGAAAACCAGGCAGCAATACTACGGACTCAGCAGGAGCAAAATCCTGAAAAAAATGGAAGTTTCTAGCACAAACAGCTTCACAGGGACCCTCAGCACAGTCCCCATCACCACCAGTGGAAATATGCTCTTCTGACACTGCACAGATTGTTGAAAGATTCCCATGACAGGCAGGGGATTAAAAAGCAATTCCCCGGCTCTCGTATTTCACATGCAAAGCCGTGTTTCAGAACGGCAGGCAGGAAAATACGGATCTCTCCCAACTCAGAAACGTGTGTATTCCGTAAAAAAAAAAAAAAAAACCAAAACCCTCGCTGTGGTACCTTAAAACGGCAACACCAAAGCAGGAACTACCCCGTGGGGACGAGGAACAGCACTGCAAACCCGATCCAGCACTGTATTACGAAAAAGCCCTGCAAATTCCAGGCAATCTGCAAATGATTTCCCCCCTTCCCCACCCAAACATCCACTGCAAACTCCTACAATCGCGAGTCAGGACTGCAGTGGCCAAAGGGATGGAAATGAAACCGTTCCTACCTTTAACTTGAGTGTCATACTCGGCGATGATCTCCTTATCCTTTTTGAATTTTGCTGGCGACGTCATGTTTTCTTTTCCAAAAAAAAAAAAAAAAACCGCTTAACCTCCAAAGAGATCCCCCAGAACGCGAGATATAAAGGCAATTTCGCTCCTCTCAAACAGACTGCCTCGGTTTTCCGCTCGTCCTTCCCTCCCCCCAGCCCCCCAAAAAAGGGGAAAAAAAAAATCAAAAAAATCAGTCCATGGAGAGAGGGTGTGAGAGGGAGCACAGCAGCAGGAAAATGCAGATGTTGAGATCAGCGGATGGAAGAGGCAGCAGTTTTGTCTCCCTGCACCAAATCCTTGAGCAGCAGCATCAGCCTAGTGAGATCCTGCAGCCCCCAAAGGCTCTTCCTGATCCTTAATAGCGCAGCCAGGGAGTGGAAGTCCTTCCGCACAACATGTTTTGTGTGGGTTTGGTTTGCCTTTTCTCCCTCTTTTTATTTTTTTATTTAATTTTTTTTTTTCCCCCTAGTGAGCTCGGAGATGATGCAAATCAAATCCCAACCGAGAGCAGAAGCGGAGGACAAGAAAGCCTCTTCCTTTGGTTTGCTCGCCTGCAAAAGCAAAATAAACCAAAAATAAATAAACAAATAAAACATTAAATAAATAAATAAATAAATTTTTAAAAAATACAGCCTGCAGACGAAATTTGCGATGGGAAGAAACGCTGCCCTGCCACCCTGACACTGCAAATCGTCCTTGGAGCAGCAGCAGGGGCAGAGCAGCAGCGCGGGGTTCCAACCGCAGCCCCCGCCAGGTGACCCCGGGCACACGGGCGCGATCAGCGGAGGGGGTCTCGGGGATGCTTTGGGGACAGGGGGCTCCTTGGGGGTGCAGGGGCTGCGGTTCGGGGTGCAGGTCCCGGGGGTGGGTCCCCCTTTGGGAAGCGGGTCCCGGGGGGCGAGGGGGAGCTCACCGGGGGAGCAGGGGCTGGTTCGGGGTCCGGGGAGCGGCTCCCGGGGGTGCGGGGGCTATTTGGGAAGCACGTCCCCCTTTGGGAAGCGGGAGCTGGCTTGGGGTGCAGGTACCGGGACAGCGGGGGCGCCTTTGGGCTGCGAGTCCCCCCTTGGGAAGCGGGTCCCGGGGGGGGCTCCTTTGGGAGCGGGTCCCGGTGTGCGGGGACTCCTTCGGGGTGCCCCGGGATGCGGCTCCCGGGGCTGCGGGAGGCGGGCGGGACCCGCAGCATCGCCCGCCCCGCCCGAGCCCCCGCACACCGGGCGGCTCCGCCCGCAGCTTCTCCCTCCGGTTTTCTTTTTTTTGGGGGGTGGGGGGGGAGTGATTGGGGTTTTTCCAGCGCGGGGCAGGGCGGGACACAACTTTTCCCCCGTCTTTTTTTTTTAGATTTGGATTCCCCACCCCCCCTAGTTTTTTTTTTGGGGGGGGAAGGAAGGAGGGCGCGAGCCCTCCGCGGAAGATGCGAGTACGGGGAGGAAGAAATAAATAAACATACGGCACCCGCCGGATCCGCATCCCGCCCGGGAAGAACAATGAGGGCGGCGGGGAGAGAGGAAGCGTGGGGGGATCCCGGGGCGGCGGATGGGGT
>JAYRBT010000075.1:2603359-2624503 GCA_036023395.1 Myiotriccus ornatus
CGCCGGGGGCGGCCCGGTGCTCGCCGCGCCCCGGGGGGGTGGGCGGAGGAGGGTCGCGGGTCGGGCGGCCGGGCGGGGCGGTTACCTGGGCGCTGCGGAGCCGCCTCCCGCAGCCGGGGCGTCCTCCGGCCGCTGAGCGCCCGCCGCCCGGGCCCCCGCACCGGCCCGCCGCCGCCCCGCCCCCGCCGCGCCCCGGCCAATCGGCGCGCCGCGCGGGGCATGACGGACGCGCGCTTTCACCAATCAGACACCCCCGCCTCCCGGATAGCCCCGCCCTCTCCTCCCGCCCCGCCGGAGGCCCCGCCCCGAGGAGTAGTAAGGGCGGGGGCGCGCCGCGAGGAGTGACAGGCGGCGCGACCAATAGAAGTGAGGCACGGCGCGCCGTCCCGCCAATAGCCGCGCGGCGGGGGTGGGGCCGCGCGGGTTTTCCTCAATGGGGGTGGGCGTGGCCTCCCGCGGCCAATGGGAGGGCGAGGTCGGGAATTCAAACTGACAGGTGGGAGCGTGGCCGTTGGAGGCGCCGGCACCGGGATCGGGATATCGGGACATCATCGGGACATCATCGGGACATCATCGGGACAAGGCATCGCAGCCGCCATGGCCTCCAGCGGCTGCACGTTCGAGGACCGGAGCGTGGCCGTGCTGTGCTGCCGGTTCTGCCGGCAGGTGCTGAGCTCCCGCGGGATGCGGGCGGTGCTGCTGGCGGACACCGACACCGACCTCTACTCCACCGACATCCCGCCCTCCGGGTAAGCGCCGGGCACGGGGGGGGACCCTCCGGAGAGGATTCAGCCTGAGTCAGCTGAGCGGGGCTGCGGGAGCATCACGGTGGCGCCGGCACTCAAAAACGCGCTGCCACCAGCGAAAACAGCCCCATCAGCCCATCCCTCTATTTCCACTCCCACCCGGCTCTCCTTCAGCCCTGCAGAAACCACGGGATGGCAATAGGGTGGCTGTCCCTGTGCTGCCCCCCCCCACCGGCTTCCCAAATTTAATCCATTCATGGGGATGACACAGTCTCAGGAGCTCCTCCAGCTCCTTGCAGAAGCAGAGATTAGAATTTGAAATAAAGGCCTGCAAACAGAACAAACCTGATCTGTCACTGCTCCCTGAAGGGCTCTCCCCCAAAGTCGGTTTGTGTGCTGCTTTCCCATACCAAGATTTGAATACTAAGGAAATCAGGTTGTGAAATGACATGGTAATCAGAAAGTACGGGCTGAAAAGGAGATAAGAAATCAAAGGTTTGGTTTTAAATGTCCCAGCCTTTAAGGGATTGCTCCGTATCTCCGCTGGGATTTGCCAGGAACTGGGGTGACGTTTGTAACCAGGTTTCTGACTGTCAGTGCCACACAGCCCCAGCCTGCAAGTCTCTACCAAGAGAAATTCTGCTTTCTGAGCTGTTTTGAGAGGACTTGTGATGCTAAAGCAATGTCACGTGGGTCTCTTCTTGTTTCCATATGAGTGTGGCTGGTAGTTGGTAGGAAAATATGTGAGCACTTTAAAACCAGACTGTGACCAGCAGCAGCATCACTGGGTTGTGACTTCGGACCTGTGCTGTTCAAACATTACACTTGTGATCACAGCCACATCTAAACTCCCGTGTCTTCCCTTCCTTCCCAACCAGGACCGTTGATTTCACAGGAAGCTGCTATTTCACCGAAATCTGCAAATGCAAACTGAAGAACATCGCGTGTTTGAAGTGGTGAGAGCACAGCCCACGGCACTGACACTCCAAAACACGGCTTAACCTCCCCCCTGCCGACTCCTGCAGTGCAAGAGTTAAGGGATGAATGAACAGATTGCATTCTCTGTCGCAGATTTAATGCTGCTTGGTAGAAACTCAACCCACCACTCCCGGGCATGGCTGCCAGTCTATTTTCTGTGCAAGTCCCCAGTGAAAATGTGACAACCTTGTCAGGAGTCTGAGTCTATGGGAAAGCTTGTGTGCCACCTGCCTGATTAAATGCCTGCTTCAACACTGAGCTGGCTGTGTGAATAAGGCCCCACTAAGAAGCAGTTACTCATATCCTAATTAATAGAACATCCTCTTGGCAGATCGAGTTGTTGAGAGCAGATGGAACACGCTGTCGCTAAAAGTTCTTGGAGTTCTTTTATCCTCCTTATTAGTGCCTGATATTTAAGAGTGAAAACAACAACTCTCAAATAGCTCACAGTCATTTGAGATGATCCCTTCAGCTTCCTGATCAAGACTTCTACCTTGTTCAGATTTAAACAGTGGGGGGGGGGGGGAGGGTGTGACAAAACCACTATATTTTAATTTTCAGAGAGAAGCAGAGACACAGAAATATCTCACCAGAGCACATGAAAGTAGGAAAATGGTTGTTCTGGGTTTCAGTTGAGGAAAGTTGATAAGGCTTCAATATTCTGGCACAGGTTGCCCAGAATCTGTGGCTGTCCCATCCCTGGAAGTGTCCAAGGCCAGGTAGGATAAACTTGGAGCAAACTGGGCTAGTGGAAAGTGCCCCTGCCCTTGGCAGGGGTGGAACTAGATGACCTTTAAGGTCCTTCCAACCCAAACCATTCCATGATTCTCAGTCTCATTATTCCTATCACTGACTCTCTCCTGTGCCTGGGGCTTCTGTACAGGTGGGGTTTGTGTGTGATGAACTTCTGTGCTGATTCCAATGGAATCACAGGCCTTCCAAAAAAAAAAACCAACAAAACACACCAGCATCTGTTGGTATGTAAACTAATCTGGATTACACAATTTAGGTTACTAGTGGTTCTCTGTGCCAAAGATCTGAAACTCAGATATTCTGTAACTCCTGACAGATGTTCCCTAAATATTTAAGATACTTGTTTAACTACGTTCCCTTAACTTAATCAAAACAGGAGCATTACATAATGGTCTGGTACCGTGGCTATTTAACGTCAGTTTGGGCTGGAAAAAGCCACCAACATCTGTCTTTTCATCAGGCACTCGTGTTGCTCATTATTTCACTTGCCCTTCCAGCGGTAACGTTGTTGGTTACCACGTGATTTCTCCCTGCAAACCCTGCCTGTTATCCTGCAACAACGGCCACCTCTGGATGTTCCACAGCCAAGCAGTCATCGGCATCAACAGGCTCGACCCTTCTGGTAAAGGACCCACTTGTTTCCTTCCCTTCCCTAAAATCCTGAATGCCGCTCGTAGCGAGGCAGCTCGATACAGTCAAAGCATATGGAGGGAGGGTGACATATGGAGGCACGAGGAAGTGTTACTGCACTGCTAATCTGGAAAACTGCTCGGGGTGTGCGGGGAGGGAGGGTGGTTGGAGCTGCAAATGAAAATCTGAGTGTAAATTGATCCTGTGGACGCGAGTGGGGGGTGTCTGCAGCGCTGCTGTAACCAGCACAAACATAAAAAAGCTGTTTATAGTGGCATGTGTGGCTTTCCTGGGCCCTCAGGCAGCTGGCCAAGGGACACTCTTTTTTTTTGGGTGAGTCATGCTGTCACTCTGACCCTCGCCGGCTGAGTCCTCGTTAGCTGAAGCTGCAGCTCCTTCGGCTGGGGGCTGGTGGGATGCCAAGAGTGGCAGGACTGGAGTCCTCAGGAACCCACAGCCCTCTGACAGATCACTCCTGCTCCTCACAGACGGGACCAACTCGCTGCCTAAACCTCTGGGGGTCACCTGTGCCTCCCTTTTTAAAACTGAATCAGCCCCGAGGGGGTCGTCGGTAGCTGCATGAATTAGTTATAGAAACACTTCAGCGGGTTCATCCTGTGAACTGTGATGTAAACAACACCAGCACTCCCAAGATCACTCGGGAAACAAATAGAAAATAGGGTTTTGCAAGGATTATTTTCTCTCAAAATAGACAGCAGTGCAACTTAAAATTAAGCTCACAATCCAAAAATACCTTTTTTTTCCCCTCCCCTCATTTGTCTCCTTACCTCCTTCCCACCAGGTGTGAATGTGTTGCTCTGGGGCAACTTGCCAGATTTGGAGGAAAGCACGGATGAAGATCCATCCTGTATCTCTGAGGAGGAGTACATCAGATAAATGGGATTATCTACAGCCTCTTCCCTGGATTTGTTGTTGTTTGGTTTGTTTTGTTTTTTTTTTCTGATGGCCCATCAGAGCTTAAACAACACAAAAAAAACCCCTTCAGAAAATCTGGAAAACCATCCTAAAAAAGAAAAGCATCTTCCTCCTCCACTGCAGCCTTCCTTGGACTCTTGAGTCTTCCAACTGTGTAACTTCTGAGTAGAGATACTCCTTGGTTAGACCTGGAAATGCAGTCAGAAGGTGCATTTACTGAGGTCTAGATCTGTTTTGCTTTTTATACTGCAGCCTCAACATCTTCTTAACTCTATTTTCTTCTTTCCTAAAGCACTTTTCACAAGGCAAAGTCTTTCAGCTGCTTTCAGCTTCAAACTCTTCAGAAATAATCAGTCTGGTTGATGAGGTTCTGACAGAGACTTCCCATCTTCACCTGGCAATGCTTTCAGGATCTTGTCTCCAGAGAGACTGATCTCATATTTTTGCCCCCTTTAAATTCTGCAGTTTCTGGATGTCTGATAGAACTTCAGGGCTACGCTGGGGTTTTTCTTCAGGTCAGCAATAAAACCCATCCAGTTTTACACATCATTTTTTTTCCCTTCATGGGGTAGGCATCCCTCCAAAACACAGCTCAGCCATGCAATTGGGTCTTTTTGGAGAAAGAAAAAGAGATCAGGTGAAATATTTGGTGTTCAGGCCTAAAACTTTACATCCCAAGGCATAAAGACCATCTGGTTCCTCCAAGTAATGAATTCAAAGCTCGTTTTCTGAGTGGTTACAACCATAGTATTTAACTTCTGAACTAAGTACTGTCCCCTTCAGCTACTCACCTGAAGGGTCACCAGCAGAAAATTCAAGGTAAAATCACATAAGAGAACACTTTTAAATCTGGATTGATGCTGAATAAATCATTCTGTAGCCTCTTGTGATACTTGAAAGGGGTGCAATAAAGACAGATCTGAATTGTCTTGGTATTTTTACTGCATGTTATATATTTCTTAATTAATAGTACTACCTCTTCTGCATTGTTGAGATGTATATGGGTATATATATATGTATGTGTATGTCTTGTTTTGAATTCCTGTGTTTTGTCTGCTCAGGAAATAAAAGCTTTGGACTACAGAGTCTTCAGGGCTGTAATAAATATGGATGTGTAATGACATCAGATAATCCAAACAATGAAATAGCATCTGGTATTAAAATAGTAGAATAATTAGGGGTTTACCATTATGAATTTGGTTTAGACAACTTAAAATAAAAACAAAACCGCTTTCTTTTTAGGTTGACAAAGCTGACAGTTTCTCAGTCTTAGTCAGTAAACTTCTGCAATTCAATATTCAAATTTTTGCCAGGTTTCTGTGCTGCGTGAATCTGATCACAACGTGGCTACAGTATTAGCTGGCAAGGTGACATCTCAAAAGATTTTTCCAACAGAATTCACGAGCTAAAAATACATCTGATTGTTTTTGCGTAAGTAGCACAACAGTTCAAACATAATCCTGTTTATTGCCAGTTCAACACTCGTCATTTCTAACCCTCCTAATTCCCAGTCAAGTCGGTGTCAGGGCAGAGCTGTTCTCCCATGGGGAAGCAGAGGGCTGTAATTTCTTCCCATCAAGTCCATAATTCTGTTTTTGCTCCCCCATCTGTACACAAAGAACTGGAAGTTCTACTATGAACCACTTTAATTGCACAGGCCTGTTTGAGCGAGTTCATCCCATCAGCTTGAAATTAAAAGTGAGCCGACTTTTAGGTGAGTTCAGTCCCTTTCTGTTGACAGTGAAGCTGTAGGTGTTAAATACAAAGTAAGCAAACATCCCCTGTTGCCCCACTGTCGTGAATATCAGCAAACAAACTAATCGTGTCTAGGGCTACTCCTTTCTGTCAAATTAAAGAGAGAGCTGAGCAGGCAGCTCATGGGAAAGCCACAGCAGCTTATTCACAGAGCCCTAATGTCTGGGGTTAAGTTTCCAAGGATCACCCTACTCAGGGAGATATTTAAACAGGTTCATAGGTAGATCTAAGACCAGACAACTGGCACAAAAACAGATCAATATTTCTCAAAACGCCCCTAAGCGCTTCAAACCACCCAAAGCTGCATTTGAAATAAAACACCTCAGGTCTCCCTCGTGTTTTCTCTCTGTTCCTTGACACACAAGATCTCTGTGTTGTACCACAACCCTGGAATCTGAAAGTGATGGTTGCAAATCATCTGGTATAATAATAGACCAAGGCAGATAGTGCCCAGGATGGATTTATCAGCAGGATTCAGCTTCCTGATAGATCTGTGGTCAGGCTGAGCCAGGAGAAGCTGGGCAGCTGTTCTTCCTTCTGGTGAGGATTCCACAGGGAAATTTTAGGTGATCTTTGCTGTGCAGCCACTGGAGTCACAAGGCTGAAAAACAAGAACTGCGTCCCAAGGCACTTCCTTCTGCTCATCGAGGTACCCCAGGCAAGCCATTAAAGAACTTCAGTGTCTCTAATCAGACCTGGGTTTATTTAGAAGGGATTGAACACCAGGCAAAAGGTCTTAAATTTGAGACTCCAAGTCAGCTCTTCTGCCAGACTCCAAATTTTCCTGGCACTAAGATCACTCCCTGGAGCTGATCCCTCCAGCCCCAGTGCCCGAGGATTGGATGTGCCATTCCATGTCCCAGACCTGATCCCAGCAGCTGTAACATGTTGTGTAACACAGACTTGTAGGTCCAGGGTCATGGGCATTGAGAGTAGAATCCCGAAAGCCACTGAGTAAAAAAATAACTTTGATTTGATTTTTAAGTCGCAGGGAGCCGTGTAATCACTCTGTTATTGATGGCCACCCCTTTTTTTTCCCTGCAGTGCACAATATTAGCTGGAGGGGTAGGGAAAAGTCATAGCAAGACAGTGATAAATTGATACTCCTCCATATTAAATAAGACCTACCAGAAAAAAAAAAAAAGCACATTTAAATATTCCTCCTTATTCCAGTGCAGCCTAATGCCTAATCACAACCTTACATTTGTGTGACACCATCCATCCCAAAGTGCTCTCCAGTGACAAACAGGAATTCTTTCACCACTGAACTGCAGCCACGTCCAGGATGCAAAGCAGCTGCCAAGCAGGCAGGGACCACGGTGAGCATCACCCTGGAATGAAATCAGGACGTGATCTCTGTCAGGACAAACTGATACACTGATTACCCAGGGAGGTCCAGCTTGAAAGACACTCTCTCCTTACACAGCCTGGAGTGCAGCTCCTCTGCTTCCAGCAGGTGACAGGTGGGTCACCTCTCCCAGGACACAGCCTGGAGTGCCAGGCTCTGAATGTGAGCAGGAGTCCTATGACAAGAGGCAGAAATTACTGAGCCCCCCCTCGTTCTCTGCTCCTCTCCCTGGCAAGCAGGAGCTGGCAGGCTTTTGGAAGTGAAGTAAAAGGGTCATTTATTATAAAGCACCCAATTTGGCATGAGAGGTCACTGTTCCATATTTTATTACGTTTGCAGCCTGTGTGGTTTCTGAAAGCATATCCCAAGGAACAGCCAAGTAAACAACCTTTGTGTGCTATTATTTGGATTAAGGGAGTGTCTACAGGCGAGTGTAGCACAACCACCACGGGGCTATTGTGCAAGAAACTGTGAGCACAGAGACTCAGAGGAGCTGCTGGGAAAACAAGGCAGCCAAGGGGGGTAAGGAAAGGCACCACTGGCTGTCAGAGATCAGAGGTAAAGCCTGAAGAGGAGACTCCTTAGTTCCAAGACTACAAGAGACACCAAGCCAGGCCTGTTCCTGCAGCTATGGATCACTTCTTCCTATTCCAACAGGAATTTTCAAGTCTATGAATAGTCAACTCTTGCACAGACTCCATCACAGAATCACAGAATGGTTTGGGTTGGAAGGGAACTTAAAGATCATCTCATTCCAACCCCATCATCTCATACTTAAATCATCTCACACCTAAAAGGATCCTTCTCTGTGCCAGGGCTTCTGGATTTCTGCTGCACTATCAGGTTTTTCTCTTGCTTTGGCATACACAGAGGATATATAGCCTCTAGTCAAATACCTATAAAAAGCCTGCAAAGAAAGCAGGTTATTCCAAACCTGTGCAGATACAGCATTCACAGAACAGGAGCTGTGCTCTTCAGTTCATGCAGGGCACAGGAACCCCCAGAGGGCCAAGCAGGCTGCCTGCCTTGAACATCTCCACTGGAATTAACTCCACGTTAATGCTGATGCACCACCCCTAAAATTCCCTCTTCTCAACAGGAAACATCAACCCTGCTGCTCTCCCAACAAGCATCAGCATTCCCAAGCAGCCAGGGGGACGTTTCAGCTGCTTTGCTGACTTGTCACAGCCTGTGTGACACGAGCTCAACCAGGAGAGCTGCACTGGATTGGGTTCTCATTAGAAAGCAGGGCTCCCATTTTGGACAGCAATGAGGGAGTGTGGGGCAGAAAACCCAACAGGGAACAAAGCTGGTCAAATAGAAGCCAAACAAAATCTCTGGTGCTTCGCTCCTCGTGTCATCTGAAGGCTGACAGCTCGATGTCTGTGGGTAATGCCACACGAGGGAAATTAGCACCACCAGCACTCCCTGGCACTGCCATCTGCATGTCAGCGTGGGGAGAAGCTTGTGCAGGCACAGGGGAAGCCAGACTGACTGAAAAAAAAAAGACTTGATCTTCTGCGTTTCTCTGACTTACACTTATTTCCTGGAGGAAAGTGCTAATTAAAAATAACCCAGTACTGCTCCACCGTGGGTGCAGCCACACTGGGATCCTTCCCTGCTGTGCCACGGCAGAAGCTGATTAGTTCATCCCACTCCAGCATATGGCTTGCTTTGGAAGGGAAAATTTCTACTAACAGAGGAGATAACACTTGAAATACAGCTGTTCTGGGACTCTCATTCTAATTTATCCAAAGAGAAGCTGGTCGTGTGTCCACTGGGCACATCCAACAGTTCCTTACACAAAAGCAAGCTAAGAGGAATTAAATTTCAGAGAAATTCACCCGGTTTTGCCTCGTCATCTGTCTGCCTCTCAGTGCCAACACACTGCCCAGGCAGGAAAGGGCTTCCAGGACCAAAGGACAACGAGAATACAAAGCTCACCCCCCTCTTTGCCTGCACCGTCAGGAGGTTTTGCAGTTTTGCTCCCACTTTACTTGCCTTCATTTCGAAAAGTGCAAGCAGATATTTGATTCTGAGGCTAGCAGGGCTTCAGCTAGAACAGATCTGGTCTGTGGTTCCTACTGTGCTTGCTGAACACTCCCAGGAAGCTTCTTCAGCCGATGTTGGCAAGGGAAGAGCGAGAGGCGAATGTGCCTCAAGCTGCCTCGGATGTGAGGAGTGCCAGGAGTGCCAGGAGTGCCAGGAGTGCCAGGAGTGCCAGGCTCCCTTGGCCCACAGTAAAAACACAGCAGGTGAAGCTACAGACCCCAAAACATTTGAAGACAACGTAGGTGGGATCTGTGCCCCAACCAGGACTAGGAATGCACCTTCACAAATGGTGTAATTAATCAAAACCCCCTTTTAGGCTCCTCTACAAACCCCAGGTCCCTTCAGTTACTGAATTTTTCAACCTCTTTAGAGCCATTTGCCATCACCAAGCCACTCACTGTCTCGATTCATCTCTGTGTAAGGGGACACAGAGCAGCAGATGGTTTTAGACCCCCAGAATACCAAAGCTGCAGTAGTTTCCTCACAGGGTGATCAACTAAACCAACACAATCAGAGAATTAGTTGGCTAAAAATGCAGATGGAATGACACAGAGTCACATTTGAGGGAAGGTTGTGAAAGCTCCTGCAGATTCAGTCTAGCATCCACTCATATTTAATGAGGGCCTAAAAAGTTTGGAAAAAATTAAGCAATCTTCTCTTGTGCAAAGCCCATCACGAGACTTTCCAAAATGATGCTCCTTTTTTTTTTTCTTGGACCCCAGGTTGGACGTGAATTTTACTCTGCAGAGTGAGTTTTACGCAGAGCCCAAATGACTTTCTTTGTAGCTGAGAATTTAAAATTCAGATGAATGCATTTTTGCATCTCGTGTGCTACCGAAAGGCAACAATCATAAGTGGCAGGAAGCCTTTATTCAGCAGAATTATGTCCAATTTTTTTTTTTTTAGTTCCAGTTCTTATGGGCAATCAACATTTAAAAACTGCTTAAAAGCACCTGGCACCGGCCATGATAAGAAACCTTTTACCATATTAACCCTGATTTCATACAAACATGCCAGTGATGCATGAACTTGAATTGCTCCTTTCCTTTGTGCACAAAACACTCCTCAGCAAATTCAGCAGCACTTGCTGCAAGTCAACCACAAAACAAATAAAAATCACAGGACTTTAATAACAGGCAGCTTTTGGACGGTGTCAGGTGCTCAGATAACAACCTGCCACTCCTGCTGCATCACTGGAGCCTCCTCCTGCTCCTGCCAGGGGGTTCAGACGTGGGCACCGATGGCTCTGGCGCTAATTGCAGCGTTCATCGCCAGCCCTGCAAGGAGGCAGCAGCACTTTGCCCTCCCCGTGCCGTGCCCCAGCACACTGAAAGCAGTCACATCTCATCACACACTCCCACGGCCGCCAGGAGATGCCAGGTGGATCCCAGCCTGCTGCTCTTCCGAAGCCCAGGGGGGAGCGGCGCGGTTATCCCCGCGCTCTGTCCCCAGGGATGAGTGTGATGCTCTGGTGCCTGTCCCCTCCACAGCCTCCCAGCACAGGTCAAAGCCAGCTCTGCTGGGTGTGTACACGCACGCAGAAGGCACTTTAATTACAGTCTGAGAATTTCTCTGCTTGAAAAAGAACTGGTTCCCTCTTTGCCACCTCTCCCCCACAAAAACTCACCTGGCCCAATTTACTCCTTGAAAACAAGCTTGGATTGCAAATGACCTGGGGAGAAGAGACATCAACCAAGTGGATCTTGGCTGAAAACGGGCTTTGAAGGGCAAAACTCAACACCAACGCAGGCTTTGATGCCACAGCACAAACACAGAGACCTGTTCCTTAAGCTCTGCCTTCCCTGGGATCTGCCTGCCCATGGAAGGGGAGATGGGTACTGCCTTGTTGGGTTTGGATGTGAACAGTGCCAGTCTCCCTTAGCCGAAATTAAAAACACAGGGTGTGAAGATGGAGACCCAAAAACATTTGAAGGCAACATAGGTGGGATTTCCCACCCCCTGCTGATAGAAGGAGAGGAGAAAAATCAGGAAACTCTGCTCTTGCTTTTGCTGACATGGTTACAAAAAGTGTTGGGAACACACAAATGCTGCTGCTGGGCTCTCACCTTGAGTGACAGAATTAAAACTCTGCCCAACAAGAGTTGGGGAGGAGCATCCCTTCAGCCAAAAACTGCACAGAGCTTTGACATCATCTTCTGGCCACTGCTGGGAAGAGAAAGGAGAACCCTCCAGGAGGGAGGGTTTACATCCCAGAGGGAGTCCACGGGGCCATCACAGCCACCAAGCCACAAGGCCAGCCCAGATTCCCCCCTGTGCTGCCATGTTCCATGCCAGGGACACGGTGCCAGCGTGGCATCTCCTCCCTAGGCTGTCATGTCACACCCTGGGGCTGCTGGGCAGGACAAAGACCAACCCCGGGAAGGATCCCGTTCCCTCTGCTCCAGCACAGCAGCTGCTCTTTGCAGACGTGGCCTCGCAGGGGCGTGACAGGAGAAGGTGTAAAGTGCAGGGTGGGTGAATCCGTCCGTGCACACCCTCCCAAACTGACCCCGGGTGGAATGTGCTCAGGGGAAAAAGGTGTAGGAGAAGCTGACAGGACTCAGCCTTTCTCTCCCTGCAGAGGGGGAGGCTGGCTCTGCAGCAAGTGGTGTCTGGGCACGCCAGCCCGGGCAAGAGCACATCTGTGCCACTCCAAAGACGGGTCCATCGCCCTGCAGAGCAGGATGCTGGTCCCTCTCACCCACAGACATCCCTTGGCCTTGGCTGATGCTTCAGGAGACACTTGCCCTTATCCCAGCAGTGCATGAACCCCCCAGTATCTCACCAGCTCGCTGTCCTCTGCCTCCAGAGCTCCAGAAATAAGGAGGGAGTATTTCCTAAGCCAAGCAGCAGCACCTCTGCCAGCCCTGGTCTTTAGGGTCTTTTCCAACCAAAAACATTCGGGGATTCTCCAGCTGGTGGTCCCACAGCCCGAGCAGGACACCTGCACTTCCAACCAGGGCAGGAGGAGGTTGAAGCTGAAGGTGGGGAGTGCAGGAAATACGTGTGTGTGCACATTCCACAGTGATCTCGGGTCTCCCAGCTCTGGATCTCAGCAGGACAGTTGCCATCAAGCCACGGAATAAGGAACACTGGCTTTGTGCTCAACAAATCTGCATCAAGGGTGATAGCAGCAAATCCAAGTGAATTTATAACTCCAGCCAATTGTAAGGACAGAAGGGTTCCTCAGCACAACACCAAGTATTTAATTCCCTGATGTCAGAGTGAAATAAAGATAGCAGGGAAAAGCAAGAGCTCACTATCAAAGGAGAGAGAGAAGGGGACTGATATTTTAAGGCATTCACCTTTAGGTTATAAGCTGCTTATCTCAGACTGCTACATATGTGGTCTCCTTGGGAACTGAGTCAGACAATAAATCAGATGTGCCAACATTTATCAGAAGCTCCAACCAGCCAAAAACATCAGCTCTCCTAAGAATGCCAAATCAGCTCTGTGGGAGGCAGGGCCAAGCCTGGAGTCACTCCTAAGGCACGCAGCAAGGGTAAGAAACACCCCTGGTAAACTCCAAATAAATGTTGCTCACGGTGCTGCTCCTCACTGCCCTGCCCTCCCGGAGCCACGGGCTGTGTCAGAAGGTTCAGAGGGAGGAGAAAAGAGCAAATCAACCTGGCATTTTGTGGGCATGGTTAATGCACACATCAGGGCAGCATCTGCATATCGTGCCCAGTCAGCCACAAAAACAACCCTACCCACCCTCCTCACAGTCTGAGGCAATGGAAGAGATCATTCTTGTTCTAATCGGAACGGGGAGGGGGGAGGGAAAGGAATACATGAAGAACAGTGGTAGGAATAAAAACAGCTTGGGGAAAGTCAGCAAGATCAGCGTATGAATATTCTCTAAGTGCAGAAATCCTGCCAGGCACACGCTAAAAATCCAGACATTTCACATGTCAGAAATAAAAGAATCTCAACCAAATCTCTCTCTCTTTTTTTTTTTTTGTTTTTTTTTTTTTTTTTTTTACCTGGTGAAAATTTGCCAACCGGCTCCAAAATGTTTCTCTGCTTATGTGTAACCAGAGGAATGTCACAGCAGGAATTCTCAGGGCAAAGACCTCTGTCTCATTTACGAGGGGGCTGGCCGGGAATTAACTAGTGGGAAAGCAGCGGCGGAGACACTGGAGAGCCTCATTTATCCCCAAATCCAGCGGCATGGGATGTGGTTGGTGTGTCTGGGATTTGGTGAGCGACTGACCCGCGGACCGGGAGCAGCTCGGGGAGCTGGGTGGGGACAGTGCCCAGGTCTGCGCAGGGCACATCTTGGCTTGTGGCCCAAAAAAAAGAGGAGAAATCCACCTTTTCCAAGAGGAAAATTCCCGCTTTCCTTGGACACCGGGAGCTGCCCGTACCCAGAGCCAGCAGCTCCACCTGCGGGCGTGCAGGGGAACTGCAACCCGCCCCCAGGGAGGGCCCAAAAATGACCTTTAATTGTATTTTTTGTTTGGTTTATCCGTTTTGGATTTTTTTATTATTTTTTAGTTTTGGATTTTTTTCTCTCTCTTTTTTTTTTTTTTTTTTAACTGTGATTCTGAGGTAGAAGTACGGGACAGGTTCTGGACTTAGGTGGTGTTTCAGCACAAAACACAGCCTCAGCATCTGCCACTGTTCCCGGGAAAAACAACAGCACAGCCCAGGCAATCAGGGCAATTTGTGACTTACACCTCTCCCTTCCTGTGTGGATTGCCGCTGAAACCCCCTCGGAGGTCATTCCCCATTAGCAAGCTAAGAAATGAGGAGAAAAACAAAGCTTGTTCACTGGCCACACTGAGACAATCCCTGGAGAACACAACCACTGGGACTTACCTTCCCACTGGCAAAGCTCTTCCCCTGGAATTTGTGCTGAAGCTCAGAGCATCCTTACAGGTCTGATTTCATTCAGCTGGGCCATCAAGTGAATAATAGCTAATGGAGAACCATTTAAATCCAATTAAGTAACTCATTACCTATTTGACTTTATTAAAAAAAAAAAAAAAGACATAAAACATCTCTCGAGGAGTCATCCAGGGATAGAGCCTTTAGCAGAGACAATCATGGGCATCAGGATTAAAAGATATCCCAAAACAGCATCCACAATTTAACAAGCTTTAAGTTTGCTTCCATTCTGCTGCTCTGAGCCTTTCTGGAAACAAGCAATCCTTGGGGATAATTTGGGAACAACTGCTTAAAACTGTATTTACCTGTAACAATTCTACTCCTATTTCTGTCCCCTCCTCCCCCTCGATCATACCAAGAACTCAAAGAGGAGCAAGAGGCAATTACCTCGGGTGTCTGAAGGGTTGTGCTGGTTTGCTGCACGTCAGGTTGGATGGTTGGGCTCGTCTTAAATTCCCTGGATTGGGCTGGTCAGTGCAGCTGCTTGGCCAGAGGGCTGCAAACAGCTCCAGAGTGACCCTGTCCTGCCAAACCCTCACTGATGGCTCAGGACTTGCTCCCTTTGCTCCTCAGGAGGGCTCATTAGCGCCTGAGCCCCCACAACCAGAGTCCCCAGAGAGCCCAGGAGGTGGAGGGATGCAGCCAGGAGCACTGTGTGCCCTGGAAGTGGCACTTACTCCAGGCAGCCCCACAACAGCAGAATTGTTGAGCTGATTCCCTTTGATTTCCCCCATGAACAACCAGCCTGCCTGAAGCGAAGCAGAACAAGCAAATGAGGGGAAGAGTGAGATTTTCAGAGGCAGCAGAGTCAGATCCTGATCATTAACACTTAGGTAGCTTTAAACATTTCCCAGCAGTGTCATTGCTGTTCTCCCTCTCTCTCTCTCTCTGGTGACACACTCTGCTGCTGCTTCACTTGTCTCCGAGCTCAAGTCCAAGACAAAGCAACAATAAAATTCTACATGGGATCTAACACTGCCTCCCAGCAGTACACACTTTGTTGGAACTTATTAACCAGCTCCCAGCTTGTTCTCTGCATAATCACTTTGTACTTCAAAGTCTCCACCAGCAGACAGAGCTAAATGATGGTGTTAAATTCAATCATGTATAAAATTAATTAGTTTGGGGGCAGGACAGTGGATATTGGTTGTCAAAAGTTGGGATATTGGCTGAATGGGCTCGCTCAGGGCTCTGGGGACCTTTAACTTCCCAAGCAAAACCTCGTGCTCTGTTACCCTGGATGTGGCTTTTCAAGAGGGGCGGATGAGGAGAGAACTGGTGGCTCCCTGCAGAGAATTGTTCAGGGTACCAGGATTATCCCTGAGCGGAACAGAAGGATGTGCTTGTTCCTGCCAAAGGCAGAGGGATGGCTCCCACACTTAGATAAACGCACACTTGCAAGATTTGACACATTAGGTCAGATAAAATTGATGCTTTGGAAATCCCCCAGCGTTATAGAACCACAGAACCCCAGAACTGTTTGGGTTGGAAGGGATCTTAAAGTTCCACCCCCCTGCAACACCTTCCACGAGACCAGGTTGCTCGGAGCTCCATCCAACCAGGCCTTGAACACTTCCAGGGATGGGGCAGCCACACCTTCTCCAGGTTAATAATTCCTGCTAATAATTCCTTATAATTATAATTGCCCTGGCCTGGCAGTGCTGCTCTGCACATCCAGGTGTGGCTGGGCCATCTGGCCAGGTGTCCCAAGGCCAGGTTTCCCAAGAGGTTATTAGAGGACTCCAGGGGTCTCTGAGCCCCCAGCCTGGCTGCTGGGAATTCTGTTCCACTCAGATCACCAGGAGGGAAAACAGCATCTGGCTCATCCATCACCTGCTGCAGGTCACTTCAGGGAAGGGCCCCTTCTCCTCTGCATCTCTGGTTTCCTTCTGGGATAATCCTGTCCCAATTAGCTTTTGAGGCCTTAGACATGATTTTAATTATTTTTAAGTCTCACCATCGAAGTGAACAATCCCAGAACCCTGTGAGGCATCGGGGCAGCTCGGCTGAACACGAGGGGTTTAGCAGCGATTTTCACATTTCTCCTTAATCCAGCAGTTAGCTGTAAATCTGCTCCCCCTCGTCGGGGCTGGGCTCGCTCTCACCTCGCTGTGACGGTGCTTTGTTAAGCCTCGGGCTGGGATTTGATGCCCTGCATTGATGTGAATCGCCTGCAAGGAAAGGCAGCAGCTCTCTGGGTTGCGGTCCCAGATCTCTTCGGTGCTCATTAGGAAGGCAAGAGCTCCCCAGACAGAACCAGGCACTGAATGTCTGCTAAACAAGAGCAAACACGAGGCTTTGGAGGGCTCAGGGCAGAACCACACACAAATCCCCACCTAATTCGAAAACGGGGCTACAATCAGGGCACGGGCTCGCTCGGTATTGAGAGCTTTGTTGTTTGTTTGCCGAACAAAACTCTGCAAAACCCCGAACACACAAAAAAACCTCAACACGCAAAAAAAACCCCAAGCATCTGTCCCTCCCACCCCTACCTAAAACACACGGTGACTCCCCACACTCCCGTTCTGGCAGCTGACGTGGGGTGAGCCCCCTGAAACCAGGAGGATGAGGATTTAACTTGCTGCTCCTGCAGCAACACCCACGTTCTCGTGCCCATACGGAAACCCCAAAGACAAGCCAGCGGTTGATGCTTCCCCTGAATGTTAATTTGCTTCATTTCCCAGGCGCCGGTGAGACAGGGAGATAACAGAGAGGCCGCTGGAGAAACCCACTGACTGCAGCCCGTGGTTTCCCTGCCAGCAGCCCCTCGGTGCGTGGGGAAGGGATCATCCATTTCAGCCAGAAATGCCGCTCCGCAGCTCGGCTGAGTTACGAAGTGATGGAACCACGCGCTTGGCAGGTTCCAAAATGTCATTATTCTGAGACACGGGGCAGCAATTCCCGTCTGCAGCGGCAGCGCTAAACACATCCCCGTGGCCTTTCAGATGTGCTGTGCGAACGCGCATGGAAATGGCTTGAAGAGATGCCTCGGCAATTAGCACCGTCCGCGCAGGGAGGAGGCACAGGCACAGACGTTGTCTGGCGATGTTAAACGATGTTTTTGGAGGCACTGCCACAGCCCAGTCCAGCCCTGGGCTAAAATAATCCCCTCAGTCTACGGTCTGCCTGAAAAATAGGTGTTATACTCCCCTTTGTTCAACACTACCAGGCACTTGGAGGCAGCAAGTCAGGTGGTTAAAATCAATTTCTGAGGATGGTGCAGAGCCATTCCTATTCCGTGCTGCTCGAATTCTTCAGTGGGTAATCGGGATGCAGCAAAACAAGTTGCTTTTCTAACATCTCTAGACTATTGGCTTTACCACCAAAGCAACCACCCGTTCTTCTCACAACTGCTGTCTCCCCAGAGAAATCCTGGCCTGCAAGAGGCTCTTCAAAGACAGATGGATGGTCTGCCTGCTTTATAACCAAAAATACCAGCTCTTCCCGAAAGAAACCAGACGTTGAACTTCACAAAGGAAGGTTAAAAACCAAGATTCAGAAGCTGTTAACGCACAGATCCCTGGGAGGTTTAAATCTGTTTCCCACCCAATTGAATGATTCCCTGGGCACTGGAGCACACCCCTGAGTTAGGAGACAAACACCCCTGCCTTCAACACCGACATTAATGGGCATGATCCTAAATTCTCACTGCAACAGTGTCCATCCAGCATCCCGGATGCAGGGAATGGTGCCCGTGGGGTCTTCAGACCCACTCAGGGCAGAGCAGGGCGAGCAGAGCTCAGTGCCCTGTGCTGATACATCCCCCAGAGCTGGTCCCACGTGTCCCCGCACCTTCCCTTTCACCTCAGCACCGACACTGCTGCTGGAAACAGGCCCGGGCTGCCTGGGGTGACCCAGCCACCCACCCCGGGCAGGCAGAACGCCGTGTGCTGCTGCTGTACTTTGTCACCTTCTCCTCAGACACCTCACACTGGGAGAGGATTAACGAGCATTTGCTGCCTTCCCGAAGGCTCCCATCCCGCTCTTCCAACTGCCAGGGAACCCAGATGAGAGCGGCTGGAGGATTAACTACTCCTGTCCTACGCAGAGGACAAGGTGGGTGGGTGCTGGGGGGAGCAGGGAAGGGCTCACCACGCTCAGAGCTGGTCCCAATTCCAACCCAGACCTGGCCAGAGCAGGCTGGTGGGTCAAGGGGAGGATTCCTTGTCAGAACTGCTGTTCTTGTGCAAAGGGTTGGAGCTGCACCTCCCAGTTCCCACCTGGAATCGTGTCTGCTCTCCCAGGTCCCCAGCAGGACAGATCTGGGGCAGCATCCCCTCGGGCGTGCAGAGCTGTGGTGCTGCCCAGCCTTCAAATTTGGGGGCCCCCACCGTGGCAGTTCCTGCAGCAGCAGGATCATCAGGGCAGAGCAACGATCCGGGGACGCCCAGGAATCAAGAGCCACACACAGCCAGCACCCCGGGGTTACAACTCCATCAGCACTGCCAGGGGCTCGTGCCCACAGCCAGTTAATTAGGAGAGCAGGCAGCACACAGAGCGCAGCTTTCTGCTTCGCTTGCAGGAACCGCGGAGCGGGGAGGAGACAGACCATTAGGGCTGCGTTTCCAAGGAGATTTTCACACACTCTGATGGGGAGAATAAAAAAAGCAAACCAACAAACCAACACATTTAACGCAAGCTGAAGGTAGTAATTCCGCCGGCACTCCTTATCTGTTGAGCACGTCGAGATAAACCACCGGTGAAACTACAATAATGAGCGTTAATTGGGTTTGTTTGGGGCTGTTCTCCACATAAAAAGTAGCAAATAAAGAAGTCGCTCGAACAGCTTGAGAGCAGCAGTAGCACCTGAGGTGACCACATCTTGACTCTGTGGACTTGTCTCTCAGCACCTGGAAGTCCCTCAGGTTGACAGTCCGAGAGCTTTCAGGGTAATAATGTCAGGGCAGGTGAGGAATTCCTGGTGTTTTCACTGAACACCACAAGCTGAGCTCAGTGCTGGTCACCCGGAGGGAAAGGGTCTCCCTGAGGCAGCTGCACAATCCCAGCCACACTTCCCTGAGCTCGGGCACAGCCTGGGTGTGACTGTCAAACAGGCAAGAGCAACCTTTAATCACAAAGCCTTGAACTTTGCTGCAGCAGGGCGAGTGCAGATCTCTGCAGAGGTTTTCCCTGTGATTCATCATTTTCTAATACATTATCCCAAAGCAGCTGCTCCTCTCCTTTCATAACCCTGATTGATGCCTCTCCTACCTGGAGGAGAACAGGCCCTGAATAACCACAGCATTTCCATCAGGCAAGGAGGGCAACAGGAGGCAAAACAGATCTGAGGCCATGGGGAAGGTTCTTTCTCATTCCCCCTTTTTACTGAGATTTTCAATTAGATGTGGTTTAAATCCTCTGTCCTCCTCTGTCTGCACAAAGAGGAGGAAGGAGGGTAAGAGCAGGTTCCTCTCCCACTCCAGAGCACAGATGCCTCCAGTGTCCCTGTCCCCAGGGACTGCAGCCCCAATCCCAGCTCAGGGTGATGTGGCCTGTAGGTGCTGATGCCTGAAGCATCCCAAGCACCCACCCTGCTCTGATCTGCCCGTGGGGACCAGCTCTGCCAGCCTGACCCCACACAAACCCATCCCCACACGGCCATGCTCAGGACCAGAGCCTGGGAGCAAACAACACAAACTTCCCACCCTGGGGTTTATTAAAAAAAAAACATAAAAAAAATAAATCTGTATATCCACTGTATAAAGCAAAATACAGAACCTAAATACCTTTCCCTGCCTGGCCACACTGTCACTGCTGCCTGGGTGGAAATCACACCCCAAGTGAATCCTCCTTTCCCCTCTGTCCACACCACAGCCAACAGACACAGATTTCCCCCCACAGCACCCTGTCAGCAGACAACAGGAAAAAGTCATTTGTTTCCAGCCTTGAAATGTAATTTGGTGTTTCGTGGTGTGTTTTTTTTTTATTATTATTGATTCTAAGGTTGTAAAAGCTCTGGCCGTGTCTGGTTTTTAAATGCTAATGATGGTAAGAGCAAAAGGAGATGAGGGAGCAGGGAAGGAAATTGCAGCATTTCACAGCTACCAAAGTCTTTAAACATCCCTGGCTATACAAGGAAACCAACAGGGAGAGTGTAAGGATGATAAACAAGTAATTTGCTACCTCGAAGCTGCCTGTAGATTCAATTTTGCCTCTGGCAGTTGCCTCTACTTAAGCAGATTTCCACACGTGTGGGTCGAATGAGAAGACACAGCAAAACAAGGAGGAAAAAAGTAAACTCTAATAGAGTTATCAGCTGCAATAACACCCCAGGATTGGATTTATTTTATTTAACAGAAGTCTCCTGGTGCTCTTCACCGGCCTGGGAGACCTTTCTGGATCCCTGTGGACCGTGCCAGGGAGAGGAGGTCGGTTCCAATCCCACTGGTGTGGGCTGACCTGTGGGGTTCTGGGGGGCAACTCTGCTTTTGGGCATGGTTTTGGGATTCTCGGGGTGCTTGGATGGGCAGGGCTATCCCAAACATCAGGGACACCAGGAGGATGAAGGGAGCTGGGCTGTCAAATTCCCAGTTTGGACGCAGCACCCCCGGGAGCAGCAGCTCAGCCCGCCGAGTTTATGTTCAAGGCAACACTTTAAACACTGATCCTTTAATTCTTTAACACAACACTGTCATCTTTTGTTATTCTGCTTGGCAGTTTTTCCACGGATTTTCCATTAAAATCCAATTGGCTTGTTCTGCCTGGGAGTGTCCCCACCAGGCACCGCTCTGGGGCACCCACCATGTGTGCAGCATATTTATTTATGCACCCAGACGTGCTCTCTAATATTAAGCAGGATCAGAGGTTTTAATTAAGTGGGGAAAAAAACAATCTAAGCGAGGGAAAGGGTGGGGGGAGGAAAAGGTGAGACTGACAGTCACTTCTGGTTTATAATTTCCTTAAAGTGATGGAAGCTGCTGTTGCAGAGGTGATGCTGCCTGATTTCACTGGGGAGTTTTCTCCCCCCAGAGTGCAATGGGAGTCACTGTGCAGCCAGGGGGCACTTGAAAACAGGTTAATATTTTGGGGTATTTCACATGGTACCAGGATGGACCA